>CM028676.1:34307514-34907514 GCA_016760335.1 Gastrodia elata
ACTCAGAAAAATATAAGGATTCAAATAATATAATGTAAAAATTTATTTCGGGGTACGTATAACGAGGTATCATTTTAGGACTTCTTTATAGCCTCATAACTTCTTACCCGGTTATCGAAACATAATCAATATGGGTCTTAAAATGCTCAGGAGAGTGGCCCCATCACCGTAGTAGTATTAGTTTTCCCATTCGGACATCAGGACAAAAAGTCAATCCTAGAATCCTTGGTGAAAAATGACCAAAATACTCTTAGACTTCAAACAACCATAACTTAGTCAAATTAACTCTAAATTGGAAAATTCAAGATACTAACCAGCCTAGAATTTCAATGTCATCAATATAATAAAATAATATTTAGTATCTAAACCCTGGAACTTTAGGTAAATGACCAAATTACCCCTAACCTTATTTTAGTCATAACTTGACCGTTTCTCGCCCGATTTAGGCGTACTTACTATCTATCTTCAAGTTAGACAGTAAGGAATTAATTGGATCTAAGAGAAATCAATTCTGACCCCTAAGTCAAAAGTTGACTTTTTGACCCTTAAAATAGAGGCAAAATGGTCATTTTGCCCTAAGATTGGATTAAGTACCCTTACCCTTTTGATAATATCCTAAAATGCCAAGACTAATATTATAATTATCTTAGTAATATTTAAGCAAGTGAAATCAACCCTTAAGTCAGATTCTAGTAGTCTTTCTAAGTCTTAAGCACTACACCTTAAGAATCCTTCCTGAGACTAAGACTAGATCATAGGTTAGAGTTCCTTCATTAGGTAAATTTGGTTACCCAATGGGTGAAACTTTAGTTTTATTAGTTTCTACACTTTCTTTTATTTTACAACTCATTCTAATTATTTTGTCTTTAAACCTTAGATTTAAGATAGGAGATTCATCCTATTAAGTTTGATTACTTAATAGGATTTGCCTTAACTAGTATATCACTTATAGAATGAAACCTAGAACTTATGTCTTAACCTCTTTGGATTATGTGATTAACCTAAATCTCGTAGTATTTAATCTATAATCTATAGGTTTAGAAGATCGTGATCAGATCTTAGTTAGAACGTCTAAATTCACAAAATTAGGATGTATGATTCATTTATTTAACTTGTAGTCGTCTATCTGATTGAACTATATTAGAACCTGATCAGTTATAATCATTTTTAACTTGTAAGGACGAGTTTCTGAGTTACACTCGATAGTAGGAAAACGGTGATCCTGAACTTGTGTAACTTGGAATAGTTAGAAGGTTAAGTAAAAAACAAATGATATCACCATATTTAGTAGAGTCTCTTGCTTCTATTTGATACTTTGTTGCTTACGCATTCCTTGATTTTTGTGCCATATTTCCTTGAGCATATCATATAAGATATTTGATGCATGAATAAACTATTAGGAAAATATGGAGACTCCTTAGATTCCTCATAAAAATATTAAGGTAATTAATGAGAAGATAATGATTTGATGTGTTTGAGCTGCCTCTCAGTGTTCTTTTGCTCATACCGATTGTTGCCCTAGCCGTATCGTGCTAGGAACTGCCCTAGCCGTACTGGTGCTAGGATCTTTCGGGTATGACTGTTAGTGACCTAACCGTATCGTGCTAGGAACAGCCCTAGCCGTACTGTGTTAAGGTCTTTTTCGTTGACTGATGTTGCCTTAGCCGTATCGTGCTAGGAACCACCCTAGCCGTACTAATGCTAAGATCTTCAACCCTGTTTGGTGAGCTAATGTAGCTCTTTTTTGTATGGCAGATTGTACACGTATGATTTTATATGCAGTTGTTGTTGTTTACTTTTCAGTATTCTTATTCAGTCAGCTATTTTCTTGTACTGCTTTTATATATATTTAGGATATTAGAATCTTGCTGCTATTTATGTGTACCACTGCTGAGTTATTTATTTTAAATTAGTATATTTTCTATTGATCACCAGCATGTTTAGGATGTAGAACTTTTCTTACAGCACATGACAATTATGTATATTTATACGCACTTCCTTGTTTAGTTTGTATGTGAGGCATGTCTCAGCCTCTTTCCTTTTCTTTACTTAAGTTATAAATGATGGTTTATAGCTTTCCCTTTTCTTTGGTACTGCTTGCTGCTCCTTTTCATATATATATATATATATATATATATATATATATATATATATATATATATATATATATGTTGCTTAGATGTGGTCAAATGGTGATATTACTTAACACTTATAATAATTCATCAGCTTAAAATATACTTAGACAATTGTCTAACCAGATTTTTCTTTTCTTTGATTAGGGCCCTACATTGTGAAGCTGACAATGGCAGACTCCTTTCAGTTATACGAGCAGGAGTTAGGTGTGGAGCCTTACCCATAGGAGGAGCCCGTGGAAGAAGCTGCCGTCTAGTTCCTTTATACTTCGAGTGAGGATGAGTGATTTTCATTCTATTTTTATTTAAACATTTTAAATGATATAATAATACAGGTACTATTGACTGTGTATTTGGATTGTATGCTTATATTCTGAGTTCTATTTTTCCTATTTGTACTGTGACACTTGGATGGTTTACATTTTCTTAAATCGCTTCTGCACTCTGTTTGTTTACTTATACAGTGACTGTTAGTTTGATTCTGTATTAATTCTTCCTTAATCAGGTGGATTGTGGAGTCTATCCTAATCCAATGATAAGTGAGGGGTTAGCCAGAGTGACACCCCACCCTTAACCTAATCCTTTGGCGGATTAAGGGTGCGGGGCGCCACAAAGGGTAAAAATAGTAAAAAGGGAAAAACTAGCACACAACCTGTATCGAATATATAAGTAAGAAAAGCAGATACATCTATAAAAATAAGTGTGCAATAAACAATATAAATATGTACAAAGGACATATGCTAAGTAAGAAAAGTAGTGTAAGGAAAATGAATATATGAAATGAATTATACTACTGAAAGTAAGTAAGAAAATTATAAATATAAGTAAACAGTAATATAAGTAAATAAGGAGATCTCAGTTCCAATGATTGAAATAATTGTAATTACAATCATAAATTATTGTAGTTGAATATATTATTTATTTATCTTAATTTAATATTTTGTATACGGCAAAGTTATAGAACAAATGAGGAATTAAGCACATCTGCCCAACTAAAGCAAGTGGGGTTTCCCATAAACACGCATGTTCCCTCTCGTATGATTTGTTTGGTCTCTTGATCACTCAATAGCCTTCCCTAGCTCAGAAACAGCTTTGCAGTATCCACCAGATGATGATTTGTTTGGTCTCTTGATCACTCAATAGCCTTCCCTAGCTCAGAAACAGCTGTGCAGTATCCACCAGATGAAACCGTAAAGTAAATATTATATGTTTAAGTTACGCACAATGTCTTAATAAATGAATTCAAGGATTTAGTCTCAATGCGTAGTAGCATTCAATGATGTTCAAAGCTAATTGTAAACTATGTAATATTCATTATTTTCTACTTTAGTTATCTATTCTATGATTGGGACTAGTCAAGCCCCTTTAATTTACTTAGATATTTATCAAATATCTCAATTAATTGATACATATTAATATATAGTTTAATGATGTTTTAAAAATAATGATTTGATTAAAGTTTTATTTATGTGACAAAATAGATATAGTTATAATGTTACAAATAAACATTCTATCATACTATTACTATCACAATAATCTAAACTATCAAATAACACTTCTACTCTAATAGAACATTTTAACTATATGCTAAAGATTTCACTACTACACTCTAGGTTATTTTAAGTTCTAGCTAAAGGATTCCTCAACTTCCAAACATAATGTCTCACTACACTAAACTTTAAGGTTTCTATAACTACTATAATCAAACATCTAAGTTATCATTATTTTCTACTTAACCTATCTCATTAGCATCTTAAGGTTCTATACTTAAGAAGGTTCATAATTTAACCACTTAAGTTGATTTAATTTTAAGCATGTCGCTAAAGGGTCAATTTTAGTCTATCCTTAGACTTAATGGTTTTATAAGGCTTCTAGTTTAATATAGTAAGACATAAAGGGTTAATGTACTTAAATTATAATTATCTAGAATTATTTCACATTATATTTCTATATAAATTAGGTTTTCTTCTTAAATCTAAGATTCCAAGTCTATTTGCTTATGGACACTAAGTCCTTGTTCTTACTTAAGCATTTTGTACTTTAAGGTTCTAAGCCTTTTAACACTAAAGACTACCTCTAGACTTAGATTAATCACCTATTCATTATAAAGGAACCTAAGCCTTAGGCTTAGAATAAAATGACTAGCTACACTACACTAAGAAGGTTGCACTTAGCTACTTAGATTCATCTCTAAGTTCTAATAATAAATACTAGTTTTCTAAATATGATTCCATCATAATTATCTTATAATTATTCACTTAGTCACAAGTTGTAATAACCCAAGCTGTTACCCTAGCTAATTAGGACTAGTTCAAGTTCTGATTCTAATCTTATTACACCAATGAAGTCATTAGTAGTTCACCACCAAGACCTAGTCCAAATCAGGATTCAGATGGATCAAATACTGATTTTGGAAAATCTAGAAACCCTAGAATTTGACCTATCTAAATTAACCTCATATCAAAAATCGGTCTTCGCCATTACGCTCATTGCACCCAAATTAGGTAGGGGTGATGTTTTGGTGGCAATCGGAAGTCATCGAAATTTCATCGAATATTTTAATAATATTTAAATATCCAGAAAATGAGAAAGTTAAATACTAGTCAGAATCGAAATCCGACTTCATCATTGCGTTTCTCACCCCTTAATTAGATAGAAGTGAATATTTGGTAATTTTTGGAAATTATTCAATTAATTAAAATTAATTAATAAAATTAGAAAAATTTAATTATTAAACTAATTTAATTAAATCTCAAAAATAAATAAATCCTCTTATCTTCTTATTTTCCTTCCGCCTAAAACCCTAAATCACATGCAAGGGCTGGCTTCTCCACTCGATTGGCCGATGTACCCCCTCCCCTCGAGCGGGCGAATGCTCGAGGCTGCCCCCCTCGAGCGACACGTGTGCTCCGCTGCCCTTGGAGTCTCCGCCGCTTGACGCACGTCCTCCCTTCTTCGTGTAATCCGCCGGCTACTTCTGTTATCTCCATCTTTCTCCTTAGTTTCCTAGATCACCCATCGAGAGCAGTGAGCCCGTGAAGAGTCGCGGCAAATCCCCACTCCAGCTACCTAGGGTAGAAGTGGAAGCGATCGAAAGTCCCCCTCATGGACTTCTAAATCGCCTGCAGCCCAAGCCTTGGAGGACTTCAGCTGCCATTCCCTGCCTTGCCCCATCCGAGCTCATGGCATGATAGGTACTTCACTTCACTCTCGATTTTCACTCTCAAGTTTTTGCATAACATTTGTTTTGCAAAGTTTGCCTTAATATTTTTTTTTTGTTTCTGTTTTCTCCTTAAATTCATTGCCTTTTTTTTTGGAACTGTAACTCCATCTTTTGTAAGTTTAGGATCCTTGTGGTTCTTCTCAATGATTCATTGTGACCCTTAATAGAGAAGAGAAATATAACTCATTCATCAGCACATTCACAAGGCATGATATGCTTGAGCTGAAAGAACTGTGAAATTCCAGCCAAATTCTAAGCCCAAATCATTGTAATTATATCCTAAGGACTTGTTTTTTTTTTCACAGCTAAGAAGTGTCGATGGAAATTCATGCATATCAAGATATATACTAAAATCATTTTATTCACATGTTTAATATATTTATTCTAAGATATTATCATCTAAATATCTGTTATCATGCTTTTCCACTTTATCTCTTTAAATCTTTTCAAATAAATGAAAATATTTGTCTAAATAAAATAAAGCTTATTACGTATGAACTTTGATATTATCTTTACAGCCTTTAGATTCTCTTAATTTTCTTATATCTTATGTTATGTGATAATTTTTTAGCTATATAAACTATATTAGCATAACATACAAACTTTTACTGAAAAGATAGATATTAAAATCATTTTTATTCACATGTTTAATAAATTTGTTCTTTATTTCAGATTTGGAGAACTTATTATGACATTTATAAATTTTAAGTTTAAGTTTAAGAAAGTTCCTCATTATGCACAGACTGACGATTGCATGCACCATAGTCATCAAGCCCTCAATGATGCCAAAGTTGTCATGAATGACCTACACACACACATAGTTATTAGTTTATTGTAAAGAATAAATAAAAGTGCTCAGAAATTGAAATAAGAGATATTAATAATATGTACATATATACCTTGGCAAGAGGGGCCAAACAGTTAGTTGTGCAGCTGGCACTGGAGACGACATCCAGATCTGCTTTGTATTCTTACTCATTAACACCAACAATGAACAGTGGTGCATCCTTGCTGGGTGCAGAGATGATAACCTTCCTTGCACCCCTCTTAAGATGCTAATAATAGAAATTTAGATCTCAAATATATAAGGAAGCTTGAATTTTTGAAATCATGCGGTTGCGGAGAAACTGTTCAGTATTTTATAATAAAAAGAAAAAAAAAATTGTGTGAGGCATTTTATCAACTCACAGCTGATCTCCCTCTGCCAAATTCTTTCTAATCGATATATGTGCAAAAGCTTGATCCCCAAATTTGAGCATCCATCAAGTAGCAAGTATTATATAGATTTCAATATAACATATTAATCGATAGTATAAAAAGGCAGAAAAGATTCAACTGATTTAAAGATTTAATCGATAGCATAAATAGGATGAGTAGTTTTTAGTTTATTCCACTACTTCATGATTTGACTGATAATCAAAAATATATCATAACAAATCTTTTAATAGATGAGATTCTCTTGATTTAAGATCGGGTGCGTAAGGATGGTTAAGCTAATTGAACTAGTAGATCAAACGTAAGTAGCACCATTGGACAAATTGAAAGATAGCATCTTAAGATAAGGCTAAATTCAAATCTAACAAAAATATCATACCAATTGGCTAAATATTATAAATCGTCCTATGATAATTAACAATCTCCTTGGATAAGCCATTAACTAGACCCTTAAGAATTCATTTTAGGTGAAGTTTAGAGTCCCCTCCTTGAGCTAAAGTCAATTAAACATTAATAACCTCACGGTTTGCAAAAATAGTTATCAAAGATAGTTCCTTAATAAATGCACTAAAAGATAGAGTTGCTTACTTCTTAGAAGGTAAATAAAATATTATTCTTGAATATTTAGAATTAATTATCAGTAGTTATTCATAAAATATTCAAAATATATAATTCCTTAAAATAACCAAATTATGATAAGTAAATACTATGTTGAATTTAACAGATCCTAATGTTAATAATAAGTCGATAATATATTAATGTGCGGAACAATGATGCTCAATTTAAGGAATTAAAACTTCTCTTGTGATTATTAAGATTTTATTACATAATTACCCTAAGAAATTAGAACACTCATAACTTGGTCAATTCAACTCTAAATTCAGAAATTCAAAGTGCTAACTAGCTTAGAATTATAGTGTCATCAATAAACTGAAATAATATTTATAATTTGAACCCTAGAAAATAAAAAAATGACCACAATACCCCTAACCACAGCTAGGCCATAACTTGACCATTTGAAGTCCAAATTGGGTTTACTCAATGTCAATACAATCAGTATATTATAGGGAAGATATAGAAACTGAGTTTGCTGAAATTGGACTTTACGCAGAAAATTTCGATTTTTGTCATCCGTTGACCGACAAAATTACCGAATCGCCCCTATAAATTGAAATAGCCATAACTTAGTCATTCGATCTCAGAATATAGTGTTCTTAGACTCTATGAAATCCTTGAATAGTAATCAAGAATAAACTGTACAAAAATTTAGATTCAATCAGGTGTAAATTACAAGATTGCCCCTTAGGTCAAAAATCTTAGTTTGGACCTATATGATCCGTTTCTTGTCCAAATTGAGCGTACTTACTATCTATCTTTAAGTTAGCCAGTAAGGAACTAGTTGGTAGCAAGAAATTCCTATTTGGAACCCTAACTCAAAAAGTCACTTTTTGTGGCGGCCCTGCCCTGCCGTGGTCCTGTTAACTCTAAAGTTCACATGATTACGGTGGAGGGGTCATCTTAAATGATAAGGCCCCACTTATAATTAAATTAGGCACACATCCTAATCCATCATAATTAAGGACTTTATCATTTCTCAAGGATATCATCACTAAATGTAAATACAAGTTAAAGTAGAGTGTGGAAGCATATGTACAAACATCCATCTATCATATAAATATAACAATTCAGTAAAGTGCTGAAAGTAAAGTTTAACCTTGTATTATTATAATATTTAAATAGTTTAAAAGAATTGAAAAGAAGCACTCGTCCTCACAAATGCAAAAAGGAAACTAAGAATCTTCAGGTACATGCTCCTCCTCCACAGGCAGATCTCCTGAAGGCTCTATTACCCCAAATAGCTCAGAATCTACCATTGTCAGTATCACAATGATAGGGCCCTAGCCAAAAAAAAAATCTAGTTAAATAATTATCTAAGCCCATTTTAGGGTAATCAATTTATTAAGTTTGTTAGATATCACCATAAACAAGTAAGCACAAAAGCATATAATTAGGTGCAAGAATGCATAAGAAAGAATAAGTAAAGCTATAAACAATTTGTTTATAACTTAAATAACTACATATCTCCTCCATAGCAACTACAATAAGGTCAGATAAGTATAAAATAAGTGACTAAGAATAAAATACATCTTAAACATGCTTATGATTAATCCAAAATTATGTTAATTGACATAAAAATAAATAAACATGTAAAATAATTAAGTGACTAAAGTGAGACTAGCATCTTATAAATGTAAATAAGAAGCAAAACTAGCATCCTATAAGTAAAAATAAAGCTAGTAAATGATGAAGAACAATAAGTAAGAAAGTACTAAAATGTAAACTAAAAAAGTAAGTATGAACTAAAATTATTATGACTGAAATAAGATAAGCAATTTTAAAGTAAAAATGTACCTAAATTAGTAATGCCAATAAAAGGTATAAAAGAATGTAAAGAATGAAGTCTATAATTTAACGTATACCATCCTAGTCGATCTTAGGCCTAGGACTTGGTTAGACTTACTTTAGACAGACGTATACCACCCTAGCCTGATATAGGCTTAGGTTTGGCCTGTACTAAAGTATGGGTACAGGAAAAGGCATACTAATTATGCTACATTCTACTAATCATATGTTCAACTTGATAATGATGATGATATATGCAAATGTTATTATGCAAAATAAGATTGACATGAAACACTTTTTAATGTCGTATGTCTAATATATGTGAACAAAGTATAAGGCTCAAAATAAGGTAAGCAAAGCATTTAAGTCAAAGTGAGCAAGAGACTCTACTATAACATATGTGATATCCATTTGTTACCTAATTTAATTATTTTATCTACTCTAAGTTACACAAGTTCAGGATCTTCAAGTCCTACTATCGAGTATAACTTATATTCACGTCCTTATAGATTGAAAAATAATTAGGACTAGCTAGGTCCCAATTATAATTAAATTGATGTCGACTATATAAGTTAAATGATAAATCAATCGACCTATTTTAATAATTTAAGCCATCCCAAGCCATCTTGATTAGCCAAATTAAGATGAAAGGATTAAGAATTAAACTCCAAATATAGGGTTTAATCACTTAATCCAAAGGTATATCTAAGGATCTAAAGTTTAAAACCCATATCTCACAGATTAAGTTAAGAAAAATCCTAATGATTAAATCAATTTTATTATGATAGATTTCTATCCTAAATTCAAAGATTTAAAAATCAAATAATTATTAAATAAACTAAGAGAATCTATAAACTAGTAAACTCAAGGTTTCACCTATTGAGTAACCCAATTTACTCAATAGATGAATTCTAACCTAAGATCTATTCATAATCTTAGGAATTAAGGCTCTTAATTACTAAGAGTATCTCTCAGACATACTTCCTAACTAATATTATAAGACCTATGAGAAGATCTAAGAAGGATTAAGGAAGGAAGGAATATTAAATTTTTACTTAAGGATTTCTTTAAGGACTAAAGAGTGAAATCTTAATCAAAATCAAATTAAAATTTGAACTCACATAATTTATGCTCTAAATTGTTTTATTAACTGATTATATCATTTAGAATGTGATTATATGGTCTTAAAATGCTAAACCCTAAATTTGGGAAAAATGATCATTTTGCCCCTACTTAAGGGTTTAAAAGATTAACTTTTGATCTAGGGTTCCAAAACTGAAATTTTCAGTGGCAAAATGTTTCTTATTGTCTAATATAGGATTAGACAATAATTACAAAAATTTTAGGTAATTATAAAGCCTTATGAGATCAAATTAATAAATTTGACTCATAGGAGTATTTTGGTAGTTTGACTTAATAAAATCTAAATTCAGTTTATTGTCACTTACTGTCTAAGGTTTCTATAGAACCTAAAATTTTTGAATTCTGATAAGTATTGGCCAAGTTATGGCTAGTACAAACTTAATGGTAAAATAGTAATTTAAGATTTCTTAATTAAGGGTCAAAAATCCTAACTTTATTAATTGGTGTCCAAATTGAGTAAAATCAGTAGCTGTAGATCACAAATGATCCACTAATTTTAGTGACTAGTGGTAAGCTCAATTTGGACTCTAATTGGTTAAGTTATGGCCTAATTAAGGTTTAGAATGATTAGTGAAATTAATCACAAAATTACTAAACCAACCTGTAATAACCCTAGGTTGTTACCCTAGCTAAAACTAGATTAATTAAGCTAAACCAAGGTTTGATTTTGATTCTATTGGACTCAATGAGTCATTTAAACCTAACCCTAGAAGTTTGAGATCATTTGGAGCTAAAATGGAAAATTGAGTACTTTTGGCTATTTTTAAGCCCTGAAAAATACCTAAAATAATTTGATCTCCAAATCAAAATTTGATTTCATTTTTGAATTCTTCACACCCAAATTAGCTAAGGGTGAATTTTTGGAGCTCATTTGGTCCTAAATTGGGTTTGAATTATTTAAGAATAATTATATATTATTTAATTGGATTTAATTTTTATTAAATTAAATAAATTAATAATTTTATTAACTTGGGATTTGTTGTTGGGACCGCGGCAGATCCGCTGCGAGGTCCCGACAGCGGAGCACGGTTCTGAGCCAGTGGGATCAGTAGCACGCATCTCAGCGCACAATCCAAAGGCTCTCACCACCCCGTCCCGTGATCTGATCTCGTTCGCCCGATCGGCATCTCAGATCGGACGCTAGAGATTCTCTCCGCATTTCCATTTTTCAAATCCCCGCATCAGACCGTTCAAACCCAACGGCTTCTGCATCAGACGGCGGAGGCGAGCCCAGTCACTGTGGCTCGTCATTCTCACAACGATCCTGCCCGACAGAAGAAATTCACCGTACTGAGCCACGTAGACTTGTCGGCCACTCTCCCTACTAGGTCACCAAAACTGTTAGGACCTTCTGAGAATGGCCGAGCCTAGCGAGGTGACCCGGGAGGCCTGGACCCTCCCAATTTGGGGAAACCAAGGAGAAGCCTCAGACCGAGCCAATTCCCAAGCCCGAGCTCTGGCTTCCATTCCTAAGACCTGCTGGAGCTTATAAATATCACCAGGATTTCACAGTGAGTCCCTTTGCTCACTGTAAATCCCCAATGGTCTGGCTGAAGGTCTGGCAGAGCACCCGTCACCTCGGCAATTTCCAGCGTTTCCAGGGCTTAGAACCGCTGATAGAGGGCCCATCTGGAGTTCAGACCCCCTGTGCACCCTTGTCTAGCCTCAGGGAAGCTCAGGAGCACCTCAATTCCCCTCGGCTAAGCCCGCAGCTCAACTTCAGGTACAGCTTTCTGTCATTGATTTTCCCTTAAGCTTATTTCCATTCTGTCCTTCTGAATGAGCCCTGGTTGTCGCCTAGTAAACCTTAGCCACCTAGAAACCCAATGTGGTTGTCGCCTGAGGCTAAGCTAGCTTGAGTCGATCATATCGATCGACTAAGCTAGCCACCGAGCCAATGGCTCAGTCCGAGTAAGGACCCAGCGATTGGCTGCTCCTCAGGTTAAGATAGGTTGGGGGTTCGACGCGTCTAGTCTCCTTGAACGTGTAGGGATCAAAACCTAGTCGAATCGAGGTCTCTGTGAGGAGAATTTCCCCCTCACAGATAGCCTGAGACGGCCGTATCGAAGGCGTCTCGGCCGAGTAGCACCCCATCGATCTAGAGTAGAGGGATCCAGATGGGGGTTCTTGGTCCAATCGACGCGTCTTGACTCAAGGAACGTGTAGGGATCGATTTGAGCCCCTGCCATCGCCGGAGCGCCGAGAATTTAAGCGTTGAAATTCGTCGGGCTCGGGACCCGTCGAGAGGAAGAAGACGAAGTCGCGGGTTCTAGGACGGGCCGACCCGTGACCCGCGCGGTTCTTATTTTAGGCCGCGCCTAATTAATAATTATTGGATAGCATTGTTAATGATTGCGAATTTAATTAATTAAACCCTATAGTTTTAATTTAAATAAACATTCGGAATAAATTAATTAAATAACTTTAGCTACACAGATCCAAATGGTATGATCCAATATACCATTTGAATCAGAAAAATTCAAGGAATCTGAATATAAAATAAAATCTCACATCTAATGGTTAGATTTAAAAATATTGGCCAAACTTTCTCTGTTCTTAAATAAATCATATAAAATCATATAAATATTCAATTTATGAGTTTAAGGGCTTTGATTGCTCCTTGTACCCTAAGGAACAATTCTAGACCCTTAAAATTAATTTTGGATAATTAATTTTCTTAATCACTCCTTAATCACCCTAATCAAGGATTAGTGAATTAAACCCTAATTAAGCCTCTGATTTGGGTGGGGGTTATTCCTAACCTCATATTAAGTCTAGTAGAACCTAAGTGTAAGGTTGGATTGCCCTAGAATGCCCTAATTTCACTAATCACCATAAGTGGCTTAATTAAGTGATTAGTGCTAATTAAGATCATTTAGGTCATCAAAACCTAAATTAAGGGTGTTTCCCCACTTCATTAAGTAATATGAAACACATTAAAATAGATTAGAACAAATTTGGGTAGTTAAATCCTAAAATCCCAATTTTAGCCTTAAGAGGGGCATTTTGGTCATTTTGACCAAAATGTGATTTAGTGTTCCTTAAGGATTGAAAATTTCAGTAAACCACTATAAAGTAGATTGGAGATATTCTATGAAATCCTATAACCATAATAGTATTAATGAAATCATTAATCCATGAGATCTTCATTAAATCCTTAATTAAGATACTTAGATCTTAAGTTTTCCTTGTAAAGATCATATGACCTTAAACTTTAAATATAATAATTGAAATGGTCAATTATCTCATTAATAAGTTCAGTTAAGATAACTCAAGAATTAAGTGTTAAAAGAATAGTAATTGGAAATGTCTAAGTAAAATCTTAGCTTAAGATCTAAAGTGATCAAAATCTAGACCCTTAGATCTTAAGTAACCTAATAAAGTCAATATGGGTTTAATGTTAATCAATACTTGGAATTGTCAATTTTAACCTTAATAAGATTCTTATAGTTAATTATGAACTTAGATTCTAAAGAGGATCACAAATGGAAACTCTTATGTCAAAACTCTATTTAGAAGTCTAAAGTGATCAAACTTCAGATCTTTAGATCTTAGATCTTAGACATGGACCTTCAATTTGAATTAAACCATCTCCAAATGAAATTCTTTAATGATTGATTGTTTAATCTTTTGAAACCTTCCATGCGGGTATATGATGATTCAATCAATAAGATAAGGAAATTATCTTAAAGATTGAATATAGATCTTAGATTCTCAAGTTCTTAATTGATTATTTTATCTTATAATCAGTAGAATAGCCTTTCACTAAGTTCTTAGTTTCATAATCTTTCAACTTATAGGATTTCTTACTTAAAATTTGGGTAAGAAGTGAGAAGCCTAAACCCTATTTAGAAAGTCACCGGGGATTTCAGGATTTGAACTCAACATGGGGTTTAAGTTCTAAATCCTTTTGATTTACTTAATCAAGATTTGGGTATGAGAGTAAAATATTAATAAAATTTGGTCATTGATT
The DNA here is from genome assembly GCA_016760335.1 of Gastrodia elata. NCBI lineage: Eukaryota > Viridiplantae > Streptophyta > Magnoliopsida > Asparagales > Orchidaceae > Gastrodia > Gastrodia elata. The sequence goes on from CM028676.1 coordinate 34,321,604, forward strand.
TATTTATTTAAACTATATAGTCATCTTGTGATTCTAGATTAGAACTTGTTAAGTTCTAATATTAATCTTAAAGTCGTACATCTAAGAATTTACTTGAGAGCTGGATATTGGAGATCCTAAGCTAGTAAATGTCTCAGAATAGCTAGTTGGATAAGTTAGATAGCAATGGATATCACATAAGTCTAGATTGAGTCTCTTGCTTACTTTGATTAGATTGCTTTGGCATACCTTGTATTTGAGCTTTATCCCGTGAGCATAATAGGAGCACTTAGGATATGGATAATACATCCTAAGTTAGAGTTTGTAAAGCATATATCATTTCATTCAAGTTTTTTTGCAGTGCTTTCAGTTAGTAGATTAGGTTCTGAGTATAGTATTGCCACCTCCAGTATTCAGTACAGTATGGAAGTTACCCAGGCCTCTGAGAGGAACGGGGATGGCCTATAGGCTGGGTATTTTGATGATTTTTGGGCTGGGGTGGTAGTGCTATAGCTTAGGCCTATTGCTACTTTAGTTCAGTTCAGTTCAGTTTGTATTGTTTTGCCACATGTTTCAGTGGCTTTTACTTGCAGTTCAGTTGGCTTTACCACATGTTTCAGTGGTTCCTTGCTTTAGGTATTATTTGCTTTTGTCACATGTCTCGGTGACCTTACTTTATATTACTCTGCATGTTGTATGTATGTTCTTATGAATTATATAAGCATAAATGGCATGTTTAGGATGTTAGATTTTCTGGATTTATTCAGTACTTGTGTTCTTCTATAATCTGCAAGTTTACTGTGATCATAATCATGTTAGGATCAGATTTACATTATAAACCAGTCACTTTTGCTTTGAGCTTTACCTTAGTTATTTTTGATATTTTGTATGCCCTGTTACATACCCGTTGATCACTATAGATGGAAAGTTTATATTATTCTTTTTTTTTTGTACAGTTTGTCGCACCTTTTAAACGCTTGCATGTTAAAATAATTTAAATGTGATATCTTAAATATTCAGATCATTAATTTAGCCTAAAATGTACTTAGACAATTGTCTAACTGTAACCTTTTATTTTTTTGGCTAGGGCCCTGGCACTTGTGATACCGACAAATGTCAGATCCAGAGTTGTTCATTGGCAGTGCTGTTGGTGAGGAGCTAGTTCAGGAGGAGGACCTTCCAGCTGCTATTTAGATAGTTTTGCCTTGTTTATTCAGTGAGGACGAGAGTCTTTCATTTTTAGTTATTCTTTTCAGTTTGTAATAATTAACTTTCTGGATGTACCTTACTTTTTGCATATTTCTGAGTTACTACTTGAGTTCTTTTCCTTACTATGTTGTGTATGGATGATTATTTTATATTTTACTTCCGCACTCTGTTCTATACATGTATATTGATGTATGACTCTGAGTTTTCAGGTGACAAGTCCTTAGATTAAATAGAGTTGGGGTTTTGCCTGACTTTACTTAAGTTAAGGATTTGCCACAGTTGGAGCACCGTACTTCCTTATTGACAGTACGGGGGCCCCACACAACCACACCACCAGGTTTTAATCTACTCTAGGAGTTCTTTGAAACTTGAATTATTCAATTTAGATCATTAAATTTGCTAATATTCACTAATCAAATTTTAAAGTAATTAGGGTTGATTAGTAAATCTAACTATTGAATCTAAAATATTTTTATAGATTACTGTTAATTAGGTTTTTCTGATCAAAATAGATATATGGATCACCTAATTTGAAATTCAATTGTCCAAGTTATGGTCAATTGAAGTTCTAGGGTTATTTGACCTAATTAGGATTAGGTCCTAAAAGTAATTAGTCCAAAACTAAACCAAACGACAAAGTGAATACTACTAAATTAATTTTTAGGGTTTGTTGATCACTTTGAGACCCATATTTAATATGTTTGGATTAGTGGTTTAAAAGTTATGATTAAATGAATTTATGTGACATATTTGAATTAAATTAATACTCCTAAATGTCACTATACAAAATATAAGTCCAAACAAAGATTTGATAGTCTCATATTATTCCTTAATTTTTGCTAATAAATTTAGTATATTTAATTGCATAATTTGGATGTATATATTATGAGTTATGGATGATTCAATATATATGATTTATTTGATTTAATTAAATTTAATGTTTTATATTTATCCTTAATTAAACTAATTTAAAACGACATGCGGGTCCCACAACTTAAAATGCGGGACACGTGGTGGGTGCAGTGATTTTAGGCCTGGTAGCTGCGCCCGGGCCGAGCAAGACCCGACTTCTATTGGGCTCCCTCATCTTCCCTAAGTCGCGGATGTGAGGAGATTAGGGCACCCCGTTACTCGGCGTACACCGCGATTATTAAGATTTTCAAGTTATGAAGATCCCTAATATCCAATTTTTTGATGCCCTAAATCCGATCTAAACTAAGGCCATTGCTCGATGAAACTGAAAGTTTCGTAAATTAAACACATAATTGTAAATTCGAAACGACTAAACAAAATAGGAATGAATTGAATATAATGATTCTACATATTTGTTGCATACTTGATTGCGAAAAAGGAATTAACTCAGCACAGATTGATACCCATTGAATGAATCAAAATGATTTGCACATTAATTGAATTTGATTGCTTCGTTATTGTTCTTGTAACAACCCGAGTTATTACAATAGTTGATTAGGACTAACCCTAAGTCTTAAACACAATTATAAGTGTTAATTACGTCAATTGGAGTCAACCTGTGAGACCTAGTCCAAATCAGGAGTCAAATGGATCGAATCATGATTTCTAGAAATCCAAAAACCCTAGAAATTGACCTATTTAAATTGACCTCAAATCGAAAAACGGACACCGCCATTGCGTTCCTTGACCCCAAATTAGCTTGGGGTGAAGTTTTCGTATCAATCGGAAGTCGTCAAAATTTTGAGGAATATTTTAATAATAAAAATACCCCGGAAATCGAGTTATCAAAATACTCGTCGGATCGAAAATCTGACTTCGCCATTGAATTCCTTGACCCTAAATTAGCTAGGAAAAATATGTTCAAAAATTTCTGAAAAAAAAAAAAAAATTTAATTAATTACTTAACGGCCGCCGTTAAGTAATTACCGTTACCGTCAACTATAGCTGACGGCGCCGTCAGATCAGACGACGCCCTCGCAGCCGTTGGATTGGATCCAGATCCAACGGCTCCGAGGCCGTCTCCCTCGGCCCCGTTGCCTTCGCACACCACGCGGCGTCCGCCGCGTACGCCGGCCTACCAGGGCCTCCCCCGGCCTCGGCGAGGTCGTCGTCGGGTCTATAAGACCTCGGCCGACCTCTGGGCTCCGAGTTTTTGCAAACCCGAGCCCAGATCGAGCCCGAAGCCCCGAGCCACCGTCCGCCATCCAAGCCAGGTACCCCGATCTCCCCTCTCCTCCATTAGATTTGCAATTCTTTTTTTTGTAGATTATTGTAGATCTAGGGTCAGATCGACGATCCATCGGACCTGATCGAGCTCGATCAGGTCCGATCAGCCCGAATCTAGGTTTAGAATTTTTAGGGTTTGGTCGGCCGAAACCCTAGAAACTAGGGTTCCTTTTTGCCGCCGGTCCCGGCCACCTCCGGCCGAGGACCGCCCACCGGCGTGTAGCCCTCGTCGAGGGCTACTGTCGGCCGTGCGGGCCGAGGTGGTCCGGCGCCGGGAAGGCCGGCAAAAGACGTGCCCTAGCCTGCCGCCCTCGGGCCATCCCCGCGGGGAAGACGAAGTCCGGGTCTGGCCGGGTCGACCCGAGACCGACCCGCCCGAGCCGGGTCGACCCGAGACCGACCCACCCGAGCCGGGTCCGCGTCAGCCAGGTGGGGCCCACCAAGCCACATGGCGCCTTCTGGGCTTGCCCCGTGTCCAGTGGGACCCACCAGCCGAAGCCGCGACCCTTCGGCTTCGGCCGTGGGGCCCACAGCGCCACGTGGCACGTGGGGGGCCACCGCCCGAGCCCGCGCGGCAGTTCGGCTCCCCAGTGGGGCCCACAGTGCCACGTGGCAGCCAGTCGGCACGCCACGAGGCACGTGGGACCCACTGCTAGGTCACCCGCGATGGTTCGGCTCCCCAGTGGGGCCCATAATGCCACGTGGCCGCCTCTCGGCCCGCCACGTGGCAAGTGGGACCCACTGCCCGGTCACCCACGGCGATTCAGCTTCCCCTGTGGGCCCACAGTGCCATGTGGCAGCCTCTGGCAGTGCCACAAGTCAGGTGGGGCCCACTGCCCAGTCACAGAGCTGACTCAACCCCTGTGGGGCCTGCAGTGCCATGTGTCTAGTGGGGCCCAGTGTCTGTAATTAAAATTTAATTAAATTACTGTTAGTGTTAATTAATTACTGTTAATGATTAATTAAGTACAGTTAGTGGTTAATTAAATTAGGATTAGTGTTAATTACTTTTAAACAGTAACCTTAATTAATTAAGTATAATTAGAGATTAATTAGGGTTAATTAAATATTAATTAAACTTTAAATAGTAATTAGAATAATTAATTATTATTAAACAATAAAGTATAATTAATTATTCATAATTAGATATTAATAAGTAATTAAGACTAATTAGATAGAGATTAGTACTAATTACTTTGCTACAATAAAAAAAAATAAGAAATAATCATAATTAATTAATTAATAGATTAATTAATGTTAATTAATAATTAAAGCCTAATTAATCACAGATTAATTAAGGATTAATAATTTTAGAAATTTTATATAAAAACTTAGGAATGAATAGTAAAACCATTTAATTTAAATAAATGAATAGTAAAATATTCAAATTATATTTTTGAATATTAAATCTTAAAAGTTTAATAACTTTTTATAGGATTATCCAATATAGCCAATATAGGTCTTAAAATATTCAGAAAAATGTAAGGAGTCAAATAACATAATGTAAAAATTTATTTCGGGGTAGTATAACGAGGTAGCATTTTAGGACAACTTTAGAGCATCATAACTTTTTACCCGGTTAGCGAAACATAATCAATATGGGTCTTAAAATGCTCAGGAGAGCGGCCCCATCACTATAGTAGTATTAGTTTTCTCTTTTAGACATCATGATAAAAAGTCAACCCTAGAACTTAGTGTTGACTTTAGTGAAAAATGACCAAAATGCTCCTAGACTTTAAATAGCCATAACTTAGTCAAATCAACTCCAAATTGGAAAATTCAAGATGCTAACCAGCCTAGAATCTCAATGTTATCAATATACTAAAATAATATTTAGGATCTGAATCCTAAAAATTTAGGTAAATCACTAAATTATCCCTAGCCTTATTTTAGTCATAATAGGATCGTTTCTCGCCCAATTTAGGCGTACTTACTGTCTATCTTCAAGTTAGATAGTAAAAAATCAATTGGAACTAAGAAAATTCAATTCTGATCCCTAAGTCAAAGTTGACTTTTTGACCCTTAAAGTAGGGGCAAAATGGTCATTTTACCCTAAGATTGGATTAAGTAGCCTTACACCCTTTGGATAACATCCCAGAATGCCAAGACCAATATTATAATCATCTTAGTAACAATTAAGCAAGTGAAATCAATCCTTAAATCAGATTCCAGTAGTCTCTCTAAGTCTTAGGCACTACACCTTAAGGATCCTTCTTGAGGCTAGGACTAGATCATAGGTTAGAATTCACTCATTAGGTAAATTGGGTTACCCAATGGGTGAAATCTTAGTTTTATTAGTTTCTAGACTTTCTTTTATTTTACAACTCATTCTGATTATTTTGTCTTTTAACCTTAGACTTAAGATAGGAGCTTTATCCTATTAAGTTTGATTACTTAATAGAATTTGCCATAACTAGTAGATCACTTATAAAATAAAACCTAGAACTTAGGTCTTAACCACTTTGGATTATGTGATTAAACCTAAATCTCGTAGTGTTTAATTCATAATCTATAGGCTTATAAGATCTTGATCAGATCTTAGTTAGAACATCTAAATTCATAAAACTAGGACATATGATTCATTTATTTAACTCATAGTCATCTATCTGATTGAATTAAATTAGTACCTGATCAGTTCTAATCCTTTGTAACTTATAAGGATGAGTTTCTGAGTTATATTCGATAGTAGGAAAATGGTGATCCTGAACTTGTGTAACTTGGAATAGTTAGTACGGTTAAGTAGAAAACAAATGATATCACCATGTTTAGTAGAGTCCCTTGCTCACTTTGATACATTGTTGCTTACGCGTTCATTGTATTTTTGTGCCATATTTCCTTGAGCATATCATATATGACATTTGATGCATTAATAAAATGTTAGGAAAATATGGAGACTACTTAGATTTCTTGTGAAAATATTAAAGTAATTAATGAGAAGATAATGATTTGATGTGTTTGAGCTGCCTCTCAGTGTTCTTTTGATCATACCGATTGTTGCCCTAGTCGTATCGTGCTAGGAACCGTCCTAGCTGTACTGGTGCTAGGATCTTTTGGGTATGACTGTTGGTGACCTAACTGTATCGTGCTAGGAACCATCATAGCCGTACTGTGTTAGGGTCTTCTATGATGACTGTTGTTGCCTTAGTCGTATTGTGCTAGGAACCGTCCTAGCCGTACTGGTGCTAAGATCTTTAGCTTTGTTGGTGAGCTAATGTAGTTCTCTTCTGTATGGCAGATTGTACACGTTTAGTTTTATATGCAGTTGTTGTTGTTTACTTTTCAATGTTCTTATTCAGTCAGCTGTTTCCTTGTACTGGTTTTTATATACATTTAGGATGTTAGAATCTTATTGCTATTTATATGTACCACTGCTGAGTTAAATTATTTTAATTGGCATATTTTCTATTGATCACCAACATATTTAAGATGTAGAACTTTTCTTACAGCATTTGTTTAGTTATGTATATTTATATGCCCTTCCTTGTTTAGTTTGTATGCGAGGCATGTCTCAGCCTCTTTCCTTTTCTTTGCTTAAGTTATAAATGATGATTTATAACTTTCCCTTTCTTTTGTATTGCTTACTGCTCCTTTATACACATTATTGCTTAGAAGTAGTAAAGTGGTGATATTACATAACTTTTATAATAATCAGCTTAAAATGTACTTAGACAATTGTCTAACCAGATTTTTCTTTTTTTTGGCTGGGGCCCTACATTGTGAAACCGATAATGGCAGACTCCTTTCAGTTAGACGAGTAGGAGTTAGGTGTGGAGCCCTACCCAGAGGAGGAGCCCGTGGAAGAAGCTGTTGTTTAGTCTCCTTATACTTTCAAGTGAGGATGAGTGGTTTACATTCTATTTTTATTTAAACTGTTAAATGATATAATAATACAGGTACATTGACTGTGCATTTGAATTGTATGCTTATATTTTGAGTTCTACTTTTGCTATTTATACTGTGATGCTTGGATGTTTCTCATTTTTAAATCGCTTCTGCACTCTGTACGTTTACTTATATAGTGACTGTTATATTGATTCTATGTTAATCATTCCCTAATCAGGTGGATTGTGGAGTCTATCCTAATTCAATGGTAAGTGAGGGTTAGCCAGAGTGACACCCCACCCTTAACCTAATCCTTTGGTAGATTAAGGATGCGGGGCACCATAGTTCTCCAGCACAACATAGAATTGAATTGAATGAAGAGCTTGCATTGAGTCTAATTAAGGAAAGAAAGCAGGTACCTTACGGACAACTGCAGGAAGACGAGGACCAGATCAGGGTTCCTTGGATTTCCTTAAAGCTTTATTATCGCAAAACCTGCATGACCGCACAATTTGGGTTTTAATTCAACCTTAAACGGCGCTCGGTCGTCGGTAGAGATCGCCACGATGCAAGGAAGATGTCGCGTGTGGGGACGGGCGACGCGCGTTTGCGCAGTCAGCTCGTCGAAGAAGATGAAGTTACAGTCGTCCGATCTCAGATCGGACGGCTCTGATGAGCCGTAACTCCTAATGGCACGAGGATGAGAAAAAGGACGGCGTTCACTTATTCCGGACGGCAATGTTTGATTAATATATTAAATATTATTATCATTTAAATAATTTATATTTATTTAATTAATGTAATTTAGATAATTAATTATACTAAAAAAAAATCAAATAAATCACCCCTAGCTAATTGAGGGGTGAGGAATGCAACAGCACAATCGAATTTTTGATCCGACGAGTATTTAATTATTTGATTTTTCGGGGGACTTAAATAATATTAAAATATTTGACGAAAATCCTACGACTTCCAAATGCCTCCAAAACTTCACCTCTACCTAATTTGGGGGTGGTGAGCGCAATGGCGAAGTCAAATTTTTGATTTGAGGTCCACATAAAAAGTCAATTTCTAAGATTTTTAGGATTTTCTAGAAATCCAGATTTGATTCAATTGATTCCTAATTTGACCTAGATCTTAGAGATGAGTTCTAAATAACTTATTTAGTGTACTAGAACCTCAATTAAGACTTTGATTAATCTTAATTAACTTAAGTAACAACCTGAGTTGTTACACTTTTTGAACCATTAAGTAGAGGCAAAATAGTTATTTTGCCCAAAATTTAAGTTAAGTATCCTTAACTCTTAAATTAACATCTAAATAAGTTAAGCCAATGTTAGAACTCTAATAGAATCACTTAAGTAATCAAAATCAGTAATTCAAATAACTTAGTAAAATTCCTTAATCTTTTCTGAGTCTTTTCCTTAGGATCTCTTACCTCACATTAGGGCTACTCCTAATACTAAGATTATATCATAGGTTAGATTTTATTTATTGAAAAATAAGGTTTTTTAATGAATCAATCCTTGGATTTACTAGTTTCTAAAACTTATACTTTATTTTGATTATTTTGTCTTTCAACCTTAGATCCAGGATAGGAGATTCATCCTATTAAGTTTGATTTATTTAATATAATTTACTTTAATCGATAGATCACTTTTAGACTAAAACCTAGATCTTAGGTTTTACTTTTGGGATTATGTGATTTAGCCCAATCTCATGGTATTAAATCCATAATTTCTAGGCTGTAGATTTTGGTTAATTAATAGCTTATAATGTATAAACTCATAAACTAGGTCATGTTTATTTTTCATAGTTGACATTGATTAAGCATATTATGGCCTAGCTAGTCCTAATATTTTGCAATCTATAAGGATGTACTTCTAAGTTATACTCGATAGTATGAATTGAAGATCCTGAACTTGTGTAAATTAGAATAGTTAGAATGTATAAATTAGATAACAAATGATATCACCATAGTTAGTAGAGTCCCTTACTTACTATTTGACTTTGTGCTACACATTCTTGAATTTTGTGCCTGGACATATCATATAAGAAAATTGTTATTGCATGAAAATGAAAACTTAGAGTATTAGGAAAACATTTGCATCTGGGTTTAGTTTATAGCGGATTATGGTGCACATTTACTCTAATGGACAGGGGTAAGGTGAGATCAGGATGCTTAACATCACTTATTGAAGAGAGTGTGTTAAGCTTGGACCCATTCAGTCTTGCAGATGTGCCTAACTCCTCAGCTATTTCTAAAATTTTCCACAGTAACAAATGTAAAATAATTAAAATATATTGGCATAGTATTATTTGCTTTCCTCTATCATACATTATTATATTGTGATATAGTTTGCCTTAGCCTATAAAAGCTATGAAGATGGATATATATATATATATATATATTGGGCCAGATTGGCCAATTCTTTTTGATATGATAGTTATATGTTTCCATCAATTTTCAGCTTACTATTTATTATGTTGATCACTTATTTATTTCAATTAGCTGTATTTTTCCTGTTTTACCTACTTACTTGAGTAGATATTTATATATAGGGTGCTAGATTTTACTACTTATTATATGTACCATTTTAGATAAATATTTTAAATTAGTATATGTCATATGATCATCATTACGTTTAGGTTCAAACTTTTTTTTAGTATTTTTACTTACTGTATTATACATGTATGTCCTACCTTATTTAGTTTACTTGATGTATGCTTCTACCTCAATCCTTACTTAGTTATAAATATTATATTTATAACTTATTCTTATTCTCTTGTATGCGTACTTGCTCCCATGCTAGATAGATATTTCATTTTATTTAGAGCAAAATGGTGATATTAACAAATGCTTAATAATTTACTTGCCTAAAATGTACTTAGACATTTTGTCTAATAAGATTTTTCTTTATTGGCTGGGGCCATGTGTGGCGCCCTTGCTCCCTAAGCCCACAATGATTAGGCTAAGGAGCGGAGTGTCACTTTGCAAATCCCTCACTCAATATTGGATTAGGTAAAATCCACGATCCACTACTGAGATAAGGATGTGCACACAATATATATAATAGGATCAGTCACTACATCTATATACACATAGTGCGAAAGCATATAGTAAGTAAAAGCTACATCTATTTACCATATATCATACATGAATTAAAATAAGATAGCTCAGAAAATAATAAAGTGCAGAAAGTAAATCACAGTCACAATACCTGTATTATTATAATATTTTAAGTAAAGTTTATGAAATGAAATAAATAATACTCTCATCCTCACAATAGGTAAAAAGGCAGCTAAATATCCTCTGGTCCAAGCTGTTGATAGAGGGCTGCTCCTCAAGCATAGACTCCTCAAACTGCTCAAGTTTTGACATTATTGGTTTCACAATGTCAGGGCCCTAGCCAATAAAGGAAAATTCTTATTTTATAATGCTAGGGCCCCAACCAATTACAGTGAGCTGCTAGAGATAGTGTGATTGTGAGTAAGACATCTTAATAACTTAGCTTGGGATACAAATCGCCAACAAACGATGCCTCCTATCGAAGACCGCTTCATTAGGGTGATTTAATCAAGCTAAGTGATAAGAATCACCTTTCTTGCAAATATGATAGATATGTGCATACAATCATCCTATTTAATGATCTTTAAGTAAATCTTTAACTTTAACCAATCATCATTATAAAAGCTAAGAGTCAGAATCCTTTTAGCAAGATTCTGCACAGTGGAGACCTGGAATTCATTATCGATGTTCAGTTCTGTGGATTTTTGGATTTTACTCATATAGAATAGAAGCATGGGCATGAACATGAGCATGAGTTTGAGGAATTATTTTAGTAGTGATGCATGAGTATCAATGATAAATTATGGGTTACGGAATATTGCATACATTGACTGGGGAATTTCAGGATGCATCGGCATCACCGTACTGTCTTTCCAACTGGGTGTATGTATACATTGGACCGTACGACTCATAGTTTTTCAATGATAGTTCTATTACAGATCGTGGCATACCGTGTTGTGGCATATTTGAGTGCATCATTTCAGTGACATATAGTAGAGCATTGGACATTTTTCACATTGATTTTTGAGCATTTGATATTTTTGTTTACCTTCAGTATTTAGTTTCAATGCAGTTTTACTTTGCCTAGTTTTTACAGTTTTAGTTACATAGTGCCTTTACTATTATTTTCTGTAGTCGTGTTTACTTTACTGTCTATTACATTTACTTTAGAACTACTTAGTTAGTTGCATTGTGTTAGACTTCTTGTTTAATATGGGGTACTTTTGGGATCTGGCAATTTGCTAAATTTCAAGCAGCTTGTGGAGACAGCGCAGGAGGACTTACAGGAGATCTAGGAAGAGTATGTGGAATCTTAGTGGATCAGCCGTCTACCTTTTACTTACTGCTTTATTTTCAATACTTTAGATAGACTTTACTTTTCATCTTTTAAATCAGTTTATACTAATTATGGATGTATTTTACTTTTCTTTTATGAGATGAATGTTTACTACTGCTCTGTGATGAATATATTCAGAATGTTTTGCTTTAGCTTCCACACTCTGTTATACTACTATACTTAGTATTATGATGTGATTAACATACTGGAAATGTTGATATATATTCATAATGTATGTCAGATTCATACTTCTTTAAATCTAATGTACGTGTTAGTCTAATCCTTAAGACAAGTACTCTTATAACAACCTTAGTTATTATCATAGCTAAATCTAGATTAATTTAGCTAAATCAAGCCTTGATTTTGATTCCATTGGATTCAATGGGTCATTTAAACCTAACCCTAAAAGTTTGAAATCAATCGGAGCTAAAATAAAAATTTTGGTATTTTTGGTTATTTTTAAGCCCTGGAAAATACCTAAATTGAATTGATCTCCAAATCAAAATATGACTTTATTTTTGAATTCCCTACCCCCAAATTAGCTAAGGGTGAAATTTTGAGAATTTTTGGAGGTCATTTAGGCAGATTTTAGATTTTAATTTAAATTGGTTCAATTGTAATTTAGGATTTTAAGCAATTCTTAATTACAAATATACCCTCTTCCAATGGTCGGCTGATCCCAAACTGCGGGCGCCATCCGGGCCGTCCATTTTGCGAATCTGATCCAATGGCTTGCGCCTTCTATCAAGCCCTCCTCATCTCGACCGTTCCACAGTTTCGGGATTCTAATCCGACGGTATCCAAGTAATCATCTTAAGTATCCCCGATCGCCCGTTCGATCCTTGGGATCGATCCGACGATCGATCCAGCCTCCTCGCACAGACGTTAGATGTCGGGAGATCAGAGCTGTTCTGCGATAACTAACGATCCATTAGACGGTCCTGGCAACCCCGCGACTGTGGATCATCTTCCTCCTCAGCTCGCGCCTGACAGCCGAATCCTCCCTGTACAGCCACGTCCTCAAGCTGGTCTGCCACTCCCGTGCCACGTCAGGGAAGCTGTTGCAACCTTACCGTCATCTCCCTAGCATGCCCAGCCAAGGCTGAGGCCCAGTCCATGGCAATTTAGGAAATTGAGGGAGCACCCTTGGGCTGAGCCTAAGCCATGGCTCCCGACCTCAGTAGCCACCCTAGACCTCCCTAAAGCCTATAACTACCCTCAGGACTTCACAGCGAGCCACTTTGCTCACTGTGAACCCTCATTTGTTTAGCTGAAAGCTTGCTAGAGTCCCCATCTGCTCTGGGATATCTAAAACTTTTAAAGCTGCGAACCGCTGATAGAGAGTCCGTCTGGTGTTTGGACCCCCTGTGAACATTCGTCTGCTGCCTAGGAAGCTCGGAAGCACTTCATTTCTCCTCGGTCAATCCTGCAACCCCGACTTCAGGTACAGCCTTCTCTCATTGATTTCCTTTGATTCTATTCTCCATTATATCTCTGGAATAAGCCTCTGGAAGTCACCTAGATTGATGTAGTCACCTAAAAAACCTAATGTGATTGATGATAGGGTTTGAGCTAGCTCGGATCGATCGTATCGATCGATCGAGCTAGCAATGGAGCTGAGGCTAAATCCGAGTAAGGACCCAGCGTTTGGCTGCGCCCTAAGCTGTGAAATCTTGGGAGTTCAACTCGCCTCACCTCATTGATGGTGTAGAAATCGAACCCAATCAGTTTGGTGGCTCCTATGAGGAGAATTGCTCACTCACAAGGAACCCTAAGTCCCTCCCCCTTTGCATGCCTCAGTCGAGTAGCACCCCGACGATCGGGTGCATCCTAGACGGGGCTTCTTGGTCCAAACGACGCATCTCGACTCCAGGAACGTATAGGGATCGAGTTGAGCCACCGCCGTCGTCCGGATGTCGACAATTTCAGCACTGAAATTTGTCTGGGTTGGAGCCGTCGAGAGGTAGGAGATGAAGACCGGGTCGGGCTGACCCGTGACCCGCGCCTTTCTGATTTTGAGCCGCGGCTATTAGCGAATTATAGGATGATATTTTATATGGTTATTAATTAAATAAATAAAATCCTATAGTTTTAATTGAAATAAAAATACAGATTAAATTAATTGAATAACTTTACCTATACTGATCCAAATGGTATGATCCAATATACCATATGAATTAGAAAAATATAAAGAATCTAAATATAAAATAAAATCATAGATTCAATGGTTAGATTTAAAATAATTGCTTAATCCTTTTTCTATTTTCAATTAAATCATAATAAATTCAATTAATAACCAAATTAATTTATTAAAGACTCTGATTGCTCATTAAACCCTAGATAACAATTGTAGACCCTTAAAAATAAACTAGGATATGTAATTTTCTTAATCACTCATTAATTACCCTAATTAGAGATTTGTGAGTTAAACCTTAATTAAGCCTCTAATTTTGGTGAGTATTGTTCATACTACTATCTTAAGTGTAGTAGAGCCTATGGGTAAGGTTGGATTATTCTAAAATGCCATAAATTTCTTAATCATCATAATTGGTTTAAATATATGATTAGTGCTAATTAGTTTAATTAGATTGTAAAAACCTAAGATAAGTGTGTTTCCCACTTCATTAACTAATATGAAACACATTAAAATAGATTAGAAGTAATTTGGATAATTAAATCATAAAATCCCATATTTAGCCTTAAGAGTGGTATTTTGATCATTTAGACCAAAATGTGTTTAAGTGTGGTGATCGGGGATCGAAGTTCGAGAGTATTTAAAGAACAATTCATCTCAATTGAAAATATATACATTTTTATAATTCAAAAAGGACATAATAAAATAATAATAATCCACAATCTATTTATACATAGAGCCAAAATATATATGAAAAGTTACAGTCTATCTTTTACAAAATAAAATATGAAATATTTACATTCTCGTGCTTCTTTTATTTCTTCTCCTTTTTATTGGCAGATCTTCTAAGCTTTTTAATCATCAAAACCTAAAAAATTTTAGTTTACCAGTCAGGTAGGAGTACGCAAATCATTCTTATAAGAATAAATCTAGCATCATATAATAGGTATGAATCAAGTATGAAAATGACTGAAAATCTGCATAGAAAATAAAGAAATTTCCAAATTCAATTTCTGCCCTGCAAGTTAGCTATGAAAATCAATATATATGAAATAAATTCTATCAAAAGCATTTGTAACAATAAGTCGAGTCCGTAGACTCCTGAGCCCAAATGGGTAAACCCATAGGCATAACCTGTAGGAAGCTTATCTCGCCACCCGTCGGTAGCTTACTCAAAATAAGAACTGATGGTGTGTCTTTCCTCTGGATTTGTCTACTTCCTACAAGAGGCTAAATTTGTCCATTAACTCCCAGGGGCTGCTAGCTGGCCTAATCTGTACAGATTCTAATGTTGCATTCCACCCTTCAAACACAAACACCACAAAA
This sequence comes from Gastrodia elata, assembly GCA_016760335.1. Taxonomy (NCBI): domain Eukaryota; kingdom Viridiplantae; phylum Streptophyta; class Magnoliopsida; order Asparagales; family Orchidaceae; genus Gastrodia; species Gastrodia elata. The sequence continues at coordinate 34,336,679 of CM028676.1, forward strand.
TATATATATACTGTGTTTCATTCTTTTTGTTACAAGCTATTTGATATAAATCTTTTGCAGATTAAAAATACGGTAAGCAGTGTAAATAATACTCAAATGGAAAATGGCTCAAATAAGAATACTGAAATAAAACTTATAAGTAAATTTGTGTACCTAACTGTTTTGACTCAAAATCAATCAATTCAATTTCTTTGATCTGCTAAACTAATGAAATTTATTAATTTAATATTTTTGTAGTATTATGATTATAAAATGACTATTTTGATTTATTTGAATTATTTTTATTAAGTTATATAATTATTTATGCCTTATATGATCAAATTGGGAATTTGACCTTATAAGGGTATTTTAGTAATTTACCCTTAGTAAAATATAAATTTTCTATTAGTTTATTGTAGATTATATTCTAAGAGTTCTATAAAATCCAAAATTATCAAATTTTGATATGAATTGGCTAAGTTATAAGCAATATAAATTCTAAGTTTAATAATTAGGATTTAATATGATTAGTGAGTGATTAGTGAATTTAGTCACAAGTTTATTAAACTAATTATACATATAGGTTCTATTTTACTTTATGAGTCATCTGAAACTGAAATTACTTAATTTGGATTATTATATTTGCTAATATTCACTAATCAAGCTTTTAGGGTTAAAGGCTTAATTATGGTATTTTAAATATCATTATATTAAATATCGATCCAAATAAAAATTTGATAATTCCATATTAATCCTCTATTTTTGCTGATCGAAATGATAAGTATTTTGTAAATTAGGAGTGTTCAAAGTTTGGTATTTTAATGAATTAAATATGCCTTAATTAATTATATACATAATTAATTATACTACTTATTGACTTTATTTTAATATTGATCTATATTTATGTTCTATTTATATATCTATGTGTATTTATTTTTATATCTATATTTGGATTATATATGTATTTATTTTTATCCTAAGATTTATATTATAGGAGCTAAATGTTTTATTTATCTAATATTTTGTTTTATTATTTAAGTATATCTATACATATGTGTATTTATTAATATTTGTTTAAGAATTAATTTAAATATTTATTTTATACGTTAATCTAATATAAGATTATATTTTCTGATTATTATTTATTAATATTTTATTAGATGTTAGTTATATTAATTAAATTTTATATTAATGTTATTATTTAATTATTATGCTTGATTAATATATCTAAATTTATTAATTATAAATTTTCTGTTTTATTTATTTATATATTAATTACTGTATTTTAATTATTATTTTACTATTTTTATTTAATTTAATTATTTTATTTGTAATATATATGTATATATTATTATCTATTTAAATATTATAAGAATTAAATTAATTAAATGTATTATTTTAATTAATCTGTTTTATTTTATTTATTTATTAAAAATTCTCATTTTTGTTTTTATACATTTATAGATATATATCATATATCTACATATATGGATCTTTATGAATATCTATACTTCTATCTTAATTTATAAATATAAAACATATCTATTATTTTTAATCTATTACTATAATTAATTTGTTTTTGGCAGGTGGCGGGTCCGAAGAGCTATACGTGTCGAGCAGGGATTCGCCGGTCAATTGGGTGGGACCCACATCTGTCTCAAATGAGACACATTTCAGTGGCTGTTTAATTTTGTGGGTCCCTCCACAGTCGCGCATCCAGTGAAGATTTGCCACGCGTTTGTGGTTCAAACCGGTGTGAATCAAACCGGCGTGCACAGGATCGGTTGAACTGGTTTCCGGTTCGAGGGATCGGGTCGACGCCTCTTCACCTTCCCGAAGGTGCCGAACGCAGGCTATTAGGGTTTGGTCGGTGCGATCGATCGAGGCTTTGATCGATCGAACACGAACATTAGTGCACAATTTAACAATGTTAAGATCCTAAAAAGTAATTAAAACGGAGGGTAGAAGGTACCTCGAATAGCTGTGAAAAAGAAAGAAAATTATGGTTGGCTTCGGGGAGGAGAAATAGGGCTTCGACTGCTTGTTGGATATCTCTAAATGGTGAAGTCGAGACTTAGGGCTTTTATTAACTCTTAAGAAGGAGGATAAGCGGTTGAAAGTGATGGGGATAAGCCATACGGCGAAGCTAGTGCCGCGAACCGCTTGCGTGCCCTAATGCAGAGGAAGGAGGATCCTGGGCCGTCGGATCTGGTCAAACGATCGACGGTCCAGATCGGTTCTTTTGAAAAATGGGTCAAACTTGTTATTAACGGGTTGCGGATATGTTATAAGAATCCGACCCGTTAATATTTAGGTGGGCCCCTCAGGCTGTTTTAAATTTTAAATTTTAAAATTAAATAATAATATTTTATATATAAAATTTCTTATTTAAAAATGAACTATTAATGGAGTTCTGAAAAATACCAAAATTTCACCCCTAGCTAAATGAGGGGTGAGGAACGCAATGGTGCACTCGGATTTTTGATCCGATGAGTATTTAATTATTCGAATTTTTAGGTATTTAAATAATATTAAAATATTCGCCAAAAATTCAATGACTTCCAAATGCGTTCAAAACTTCACCCCTAGCTAATTTGGGGTTGGTGAATGCAATGGCGAAGTTAGATTTTTAATCTGAGGTCAAAATTATTTAAACATTAATAAATAATTGAAAATGAAGTTTTGGTATTTTACATTAAGTGTCCCTTAAATTTTGGAAAATTTAGTAGATTATCCTTAGTTAGATTGTTAGCATCTCTCTGAATTCTTAAATTAAAAATATTCATAGTAAGTTAAGAAATCTTTATTTAGTCTTAATTAAAATACTTAGATCTTTAGTGATCATAAATGGGTCACTTTGCCTTAATAATTGAATCTAATAATTTAGATGTTAAATCTCAATTTAATGAGTGCAATTAAGTTAGCTTATGAGCTTAACTTCTAAAAGAAACACATTTAGAAAGTCTAAGTTGAAAACTTAATTTAAGTATAAAGTGATCAAACTTTAGATCTTAAATCTTAGATCTTAGACTTTAAATCTTTTACTTGAATTAAACTATCTCTAATTGAAATTCTCTAAATGATTTATTGTTTAACTCTTTTGAAACCTTCCATGTGGGTATATAATCGATTCAATCTATAGGATAATGAGATTATCCTAAAAGATTGGATATAGATCTTAGATTCTCAAGTTCTTTATTGATTATTTTACCTTATAATCAGTAAGTAACTTTTCACTAAATTCTTAGTTCTTGGATCTTTCAGTTTATAGGATTCTTTATCTGTAACTTGGGTATTAAGTATGAACCCTAGATCCTTATTAGGACATCACCTTGGATTAAGGATTTGAACACCAAGGTGGAGTTTAAGTCCAAAATCCTTAAATCTTGATTTACTTAATCAAGATTTGGGTAAGAGAGAAAAGTATTAATAATTAGGTCATAATTTATTTGTTTAAACCTTATAGTCATCATATGATTTGAATTAGAACTTGCTAAGTTTTAATAATAACTTTAAGATCGTAAGTCTGAGATTTTACTCGAGCTAGATATTGGAGATCCTAAACTTGTATCTTCTCAGAATAGTTAGATTGAACAAATTAGACAACAACAGATATCACATAAGTCTAGATTGAGTCTCTTGCTTACTTTGACTTTATAGCTTGGCATACCTTGGATATTGAGCCTTATTCCTTGAGCATAATAGGAGAACTTAGGATATTGATGATACATCCTAAGTTAATGTTTATAAAGCATATCATTCATTTAGTTCTTACAGTATTTTCAGTTAGTAGAGTATGTCCAAGCTTAGTCTGCCTCTTCAGTTCTTGCATTAATATAGAATAGTCTCAAGCCTAGCATATTGGATGTTTAGGATGGTTATAGACTTATTCTATGAGTTTAATTTAGGCCTAGCAGATTTGGATGTCTAGGATGGATATAGTTGAACTCTCATTTTGGAGGCCCTATATGGCATATTGTCTAGTATGGCAGTATTATGTCTTAGGCTTAATGCTACACTAGTCTAGTTTTTAGTTTTGCTTGCTGTGCCACTTATTTTAGTGGTCTTTCTTACAGTACTTGCTTGCTTTGCCACATGTCTTAGTGGCTTTACGGTGAATGGATTGTTTTGCTTTTTGCCACAGGTCTCAGTGGTATTTTCTTTTCATATTTATCTGCATGTTTTCTATGTACTCTTATGGATTTACTAGATATATATTGGCATGTTAGGATGCTAGAATTGTATGTTTATTCAGCACTTGTGTTCTTTTATACTCAGCATACTTCAATGTGAACATAAGCATGTCAGGATCAGATCTATCACAGAAATTGCAGTTACTTTTGCTTTTAGCTTCATCTTGCTTACTTTCGTGTTTTGTATGTTATTTCACATACTTGTTGATTGCTATGAATGGATAGTTCATAGTTACCCCATTTCTTGTATAGCTTGTTGCACCCCATAATTGCTTGCATATTAGATAAATCTATTGTGATATTTTTAATTAATCAGTTCATTTAAAATAACCTAAAATATATTTAGACAATTATCTAACTATAACATTTTTATTTTATTGGTTGGGGCCCTAACATTTATGATATTGACAAATGTCAGATTCAGACTTGTTCATGGGCAGTACTGCAGGAGAGGAGCCAGTTCAGGAGAATGATCGTTCTGCTGCAGCTTAGATAGACTATTTTTATTTCTCTTTAGTGAGATTGAGAGACTTTTATATTTTTAATTAATTTAGTCTATAATAATTAAATTCTAGATATATTTTGCTTTTCTGCACTTGTAATGAGTTATTGTTTTGTTCCTTTCTCTTCTACTATGTTGTGCTTGTGGATGTTACTTTACACTTTTATGTTTTTGCCACTTTGGTATACATATATATTGATGGATGTTTATAGTATTCAGGTGACAAGTCCTGAGCTTAAGGCAAATTGGGTTTTACCTGACTTTACTTAAGTTGTGGATTTTCCATAGATGGAGCACCGTACTCCCTACTGTCAGTACGGGGCCCCATAACTCTACTCTTACCTTAAGTATTGACTCTCAATCTTACTCTTAGGTTCGAGTCAGCAGCCATTAGTATGGCTCAATCTTTTAGCTTATTCGGGAAGAAGAGTTATGCTCATTTTCCCAATTGGCGCACCGCTCCGTCGCCGATCTGATTATAATTGTAACCTTACGTGTGGTGACGGGGCGGGGTGCTACTGGAGTTCTCTGATACTAATTATGACGCCCCGCTCTCAGGTCCATAATCATTAGACTACGGGCGGTGCCACTCTAGCAAATCTCTCACTTATCATTGAATTATGTATAATTCATAATCCACATAATAAGGGAAGGATAGGCTCAGAATGCATACAAGAAATATCAGTCACTAAATAAAATATAAGTACAGAGTGCAGAAGCAAATAAAATAAATAGTACATTCAATCTATCATAAATCAAAAGGAAGACAAAATGAAATAGCTCAGAAATAATAGTAGAGTTAAGAAAACAGTCACGAATACCTGTATTATTATATCATTACTTAAAGTTTTAAATAAAATAAGAAAACTATCACTCATCCTTACAAATAAAATAAGAATCTAAATATCTTCAGCTCCACCCTGTTGCTCCTCCTCAAGATAAGGCTCCTCCTCAGGCACCAAGTCTCCAAACTGATCAGAAACTGATATTGTTGGTTTCACAATGCCAGGGCCCCAGCTAAAAAGAAAAAAAAAATTATTAGACAAATTATCTAAGTATATTTTAGATTGATTAACATTTATTCATTTATTAATATCACCATTTTCCTAAACTTTAAGCAAAAAAAATTAAAATGGGAACAACAAGCATATAATCGAAAAGGAAAAGCTATAAATAACAGTATCTATAATATAAGCCACAGTGAGGTAAAAGACATATTTTAAAAATGAACTAAAATAATGCTATGTAGTATATATGTAAATACAATAAAAATAATCAAAGAAAATCTAATCCTAAACATTCTGATGATCATATGTATTATGCAAATTTACAATAACCAATCCAGTAGCGATATATATAGTAAGCAACAATAGATCTAGCATCCTATATGTATATAAGCAAGTAAGTAAAGTATATGATTGAAATAAGAATATAATCTATAAAGTATAAACTGTAAATATAAATTAATAAAAGTAAAATAATAAAAGTTGTGTAATGACTACCATATCAGAAGAGTTGTAACAAAAATTGCTTAGAAAACCATATACGAATGACAGAAATAGAGAAGTTGAACTCACTGAGATAGATAATCTCATTCTTTCCATCACCATAAAAAAAAGTGTCATCTAAAGATTTCTTTCAAAACCAAAAAAATAGTTAATGAATTTGTGGGATAGCGTCCACTACAAATTTCTATACCATTCGAACCATGGTTAGGGAGATACCTTGACGGTTTCAAATAGAAGAGAGGGGTGCAGCCCCAGCTCCAAAGAGGTCGGCGACTCCTTGTTGCCAAACGCTGAATGGAGGATGCGCTAGGCTAAGAGGCTCGGACGGAGCTCTCTACTGTGGAGATGGAGAGGTATTAGCGAGGGAGAGCTTGATGGCGCCGAAAGGAAGTAAGAGGGGAGGCAGGGCTCAATGCCTTTTGCTTTTAGAGATAGGGGCGAAAGTTACAAGGGTGAGGCGACGCGTGTTGCACGAGGGGGAGGAGCTGCGTGCGGTCGTGATTTAGGGCAGAGTCGAGCGGACGAAATAAGGAGAGAAGGAAAGAAAGAGATAAAAAGAAAAGGAAATTAATTTAATTATTTTTAATAATTAATTTTCTAATTTTATTAATTAATTTTAATTAATTGAATGATTCTCAAAAATCACCAAATATTCACCCTTAGCTAATTGAGGGATGAGGAATGCAACGGCAAAGTCGGAACTTGATTTCGATGAGTATTTAATTCTCTCATTTTCTGGGGGTATTTAAATATTATTAAAATGTTCGATGAAATTTCAGCGACTTCCGAATCCAAGTTAATTAGGAGGCAATGAGCGCAATGACGAAGTTTGATTTTCGATATGAAGTCAAAATAATTAGGTCAAATTCCAGGGTTCCTAAATTCCCAAAATTTAGGATTTGATCTATTTGACTTCTGATGTGGACTAAGTCTTGGTGGTGATTTCCTAATGACTTAATTAATGCACTAAGATCAGAATCAGAACTTAATTTAATCCTAATTGATTATGGTGACAACCTGATTTGTTACAAAGCCTAACCTCTCTGATTCGACTGAATGAAGCTGAGGTGCCGATGGGTAGAAGAGAGGCTCCAGGGAAGACAGAATCGAATGAACTACAGAGAGAGATCAAATCGAGCAAAGGGACCGATAGAGGAAATTCACAGGCCATTTATAGCTTGGGGAAACATATGGGAGCTCGGCCTAGCATCATGGCTGACCCGAGATATGAATTGGATGGGTCAGGGATTGGCGGGGGCAACTTCGGGACTTAGGGTCACCAAGCCATTAAGATTTGGGGGTGGTAGTGGGAAGCAGAAGGAATCCCCATATTGCCACACCCGCAAGCCACGCTGAGCTATCGGGCTTCTTTAGGTCTATCGAGAATGAAGGTGAACAGGGACGGGACAATAGGAGCCATCTGATGCATCGGCTGTTGGAGATAAACAGTGATGATGTGATCTGATTAACAGACGGTCGCGGGGAAAGGATTAGCCGTCGGATCATATATATGATCTTACGATTGATAAACTATCGCTGCATGAGATGCGGAGACCGTCAGATGGAAATCGCCAAGATCAGTGTGCAGAATTCTAGTATGCATAGGCTAAAATGCTGTGGGGGCCCATAGCTGATCTGTCGCAGTCCCGACAGCAGATCCTGACCGTTAGGAGGGAAAGAATCCAATTACAAATTTATTCAAACCCTAATTTGCAATTTTACTAATAAATTTAAATAAATTATGGTCCAATTGACCTCCAAAAGTTACCAAAATTTTACTTCTAGCTAATTTAGGATTGAGGAATTCAAAAATATAACCAGATTTTAATTCTGAGGTCAAAATATTTTAGATCTAACTTATGGCATCTATACTGATCAAAATGCTAAATTGACTTAGAGATGTCCAAATGGCCTCAAATTTTCAGGGTTAGCATAACTTGATATTTTAAATGCAATAGGATTAGAACTAATGCCTAATTAAACTAAAAATTAACAAGATAACAGCCTAGGGTTGGCACATAAAAATTATAAATGAGACATTTAGACAAGTAAATTTGCTACTTAATATGCCAATTGGATAAGAGATGAATTTAATATTTAAAAATCACTTTTATATTTGCACAATGCATGATTTCATTATAATTAATTTTTATTTTGATATATTTTTGCCTAATCAAGGTTATGAAGTTATCAAAATACAAAAAATATGATGTTTGAGCAAAACTGGGCAATTCTGCATGCAATAGTGCTACGCGTGCTACAGTGCACTGTAGCACTTGCCTGACTGAGAGCCAGACGCTATGGAATGCTATGGCGTGCCACTGCACTATGGCGTACTACAGCACATTCAGGCACTACGGTGCTGTGGGGCCCCCGTACTGACAATAAGGAAGTACGATGCTCCAACTGTGGCAAACCCCCAATTTAAGTAAAGTTCGATAAACCCAACCTGTCTTAAGCCAATAACTTGTCACCAAGTACTATAACATTCATCAATATATATATGTAAATATCAAAGTGGCAGAAGCAATTGGCGAGTAGTAACATCCACAAGCATATATAGTAGAAAGAGGGAAAATAATATAGTAACTCATCGAAATACAGAAATGAAATACATCCAAAATTAATTATTATAATTGAATTTTAAAGAGAATGAAAATGTCTCTCAATCTCACTGAAATAAAATGTAATATCTAACTAAGCAGCAGTAGCATGATCCTCCTCCTAAACCTGCTCCTCTGCTGTGACACTGCCCACGAATACGTCTGAATCTGACATTTGTCGGTATCACGGCCCCAGTCAACAAAACAAAAAGGTTACAGTTAAACAATTATCTAAGTACATTTTAGGCTATTTTAATGAACTGAATGTTTTAAAGATATCATATTTAAATTAGCTAAACATGCAAGCAGTAATAGATGCAACAAGTTATGGAGAAACAGTAATTATAAACCATCCATTTATAGCCAGCAACTAATATGAAGTACATACAATATAAAACAAATAAGGTCAGGCTAAAAGCTAAAAAGAAATAATAACTACAATACCATTCTGAACCTAACATGCTTATGATCATATTAACACATGCTGGGTATATAAAAGAAATACAAGTACTAAAATTATGCAATTCTAGTATCCTAAACATGCTAATATATATAAGTAAACCATATGAGTATACATACAACATGCTAATTAAGAAAAGAAAAATGAAAGGCCACTGAGACATGTGGCAAAAGCAAAGCAATCTATATAAAGTAAAGCCACTGAGACATATGGCAAAGCGTGCCAGTACTAAAAATAAGGCCACTGAAGCATGTGGTAAAGCAAAATAGAAAACAATACTGAACAATCTAGCTAAAGTAGTAATAAGCCTAAGACATAGTACTGTCATACCAGCCAATAGGCCATACAGGGCCTCCAATATCAATCAATCAATCCCCGGTCTAGCCATTCAAATATGCTAGTTCTGACTCCAGTCTATACAATACTATTACTGAAGAGGCAGACTAAGCTATGACATATTCTACCAACTACAAACAAGGCTAAACTGAATGATATGCAATTCAAATACCAACTTAGAATGTATTATCCATATCCTAAGTTTTCCTATTATGCTCAAGGAATAAGGCTTAATAACCAATGTATGCCAAGCAAATTAAATCAAAATAGGCAAGGGACTCAATCTAAACTCATGTGATATCTGATGTTATATAATTACCAAATCTAGCTACTCTGAGAAGGTACAAGTTTAGGATCTCCAATATCTAGCTATCGAGTAGAATCTCAGATTTACGTCCCTAAAGTTAATATTAGAACTTAACAAGTTCTAATCCAAAATCATGTGACGACTATATAGTTTAAGTAAATAAATCAACAACCTAATTTATTAATATTTTACTCTCTCACCCAAATCTTGATTTAAGTAATTCAAGATTTAAGGATTTAGGACTTAAACTCCACTTTGGTGTTTTAAATCCTTACTCCAAGGTAAAAGTTCTATTAAAGATCTAGGATTCACAATTACTACCCAAATTAATAGTAAGGATTCCTATAAGCTGAAAGATCTAGGAACTACGAACTTAGTGAAGAGTTATTCTACTGATTATAAGATAAAATAATCGATTAAGAACTTGAGAATCTAAGATCTATATTCAACCTTTAAGATAACCTCATTATCTTTAGAGATTGAATTATCCTATACCCACATGGAAGGTTTCAAAAGATTTAAACAATCAATCATTTAAATAATGTCAATTGGAGATAGTTCAATTCAAATTGAAGACCTAAGTCTAAGATCTAAGATCTAAGGATCTGATGTTTGATCACTTTAGATTTTAAACTAGATTTTAACCTTAGGAGTTTATATTTGTATTTCTTTTAGAATTTAAGTTCAAAATCTAACTACATGGAACTTATTAAGGTGATATTTAACCATTGCAATTATTAGATTTAAGTACTAAGGCCAAATGACTCTTTTAGGATCATTTAAGATCTAAGTATCTTAATTAGGGTTTAAGTGGAGATTGTTTGAATTAATGATCACATTAACATTATTATTAGTCCAAGAGTTCATAGAACAATTCTAATATATCTTAGGGTAGTTCACTAAAATTACCAAGTTTTAAGGAGCATTTAAGCACATTTTGGTCAAAATGACCAAAATGCCCCTCTTAAGGCTAAAATTAGGATTTTAGGATTTAGTTATCTAAATTAAGTCTAACCTATTTTAATGGGTTTCATATTAATTAATGAAGTGGGAAATACCCTTATCTTAGGTCTTGACAACCTAATTAAGCTAATTAACACTAATTACATTTTTAGGCCAATTAGAGTGATTGATGAAATTAGGGCACTCTAGGGCAATCCTAAGTGATCCTAATTAAGCCAATTATAGTGATTAATGTGTTTTAAGGAGCATTTAAATTAAGCTTACACTTAGGTTCTAATAGACTTAACATGACATTAGGAACTAACTTACCCAAATCAGAGGCTAATCTAGGGTTTAATTCACTAATCCTTAATTAGGATGATTAAGGAGTGATTAAGGAAATATAATATTCAAACTTGATTTTAAGGGTCTACAATTGTTCTTTAAGGTTTACTGAGCAAGCAGAGCCCTTAATCAATTAATTTGGTTATTAATTAAATATATTAGGATTTAATTAAAAACAGAAAAGTTTTAATCAATTATTTTAAATCCAACTATTGGATCTGTGATTTTATTTTATATTTAGATTCCTTGTATTTTTCTGATTTAAATGGTATATTGGATCATACCATTTGGATTTGTATAAATAAAGGTATTCAATTAATTTAATCTGAATTTTTATTTAAATTAAAACCATAAGTTTTCATTTAATATTCCTAAACAGATAATTAGTTTAACTATCTGTCGGCTCGTTCTCAAAACGCGCGGGTCAGGGTCAGCCTGTGTGGCGGCCCTGCCCCACCGTGGTCCTGTTAACCCTTAAGTTAACATGATTACGGTGGAGGGATCACCAAATGACAAGGTCCCCACTTAAGATTGGATTAGACACACATTCTAATCCAGTTTAACTAAGGACTTTGTCATTCATTCCAGAATTTATCACTAAATGATCATACAAGAACTCAGAGTGCGAAAGCAATAAAAGGTATAACATCCATCCAATACAGTATAAATATAACAATACAGAATAAGTAAAGTACTGAAAGAGAAAAAATAAACCTGTATTATTACAACATTTAATAAGTTTAAAAGAACTGAAATGAACTCTCAATCTCATTGAAAGAAAAACTAAAGCTACAGATCTTTAGGAACGGGCTCCTCCTCCAATGGCAAGTTCTCTACTGGATCTGCTACTCCAACAAACTCAGAACCTACCATTATCAGTTTCATAATGGTAGGGCCCCAGCCAACAAAAGAAAAACTGGTTAGACAATATATCTAAGTACATTTTAGGGCAAACAATTTTATTAAATTAAATAGATATCACCATATAAACAGAACTAAGCATAATAGGTGCAGAAATGCGTACAAAAGAACAGTAATAAGTTATAAACCACAGTTTATAACTAAATAAATAGGAAGTAATACATACCTCCTCCAAGCAACTGCAACAAATACAAGTAAGCAATAGACTAAACTAAACTGTAAGAAAAGGTACAACCTAAATATGCTTATGATCAAATAGAATATTCTAGGTGACATACATAACAGTATGAAATTGAAAACAACTAACATCCTAAGTATGCATAAGAAAACAGTAAGCAAAACTAGCATCCTATATATAACATGAGCAGAAAAACTGAAAGTAAAATAGTGCTGAAATGCAGAATATGCTAGTAAAATAGTATCTATAAACTGAAACTGCAGTGACTATCTAAGTCACCCAAACTGAACACATATACAGCACATCTTAGCCTGATGAGCTAAGAAACTCTGAACTGAACATCACTGAAACTCTTAACCTAATGAGCTAAGACAGAACTGAATGTAAGTGTACTTGAATTAGTATAACCATATCAAAATCCTGACTATATAGTCAGTAGGGCAAGAGTCTATCCATCCTATCCCATGGACTAGGCATGGCATAGACTATCGGACTGAAACCCCCTACAAGAAGAGGTATACTAATCAAGCTACACCTTACAAACCACTTGTGAAATGAACATAATGCTGCTTATAAATAATGTTCCAAATTAACATAAGATATTTATCAAAATATCTTATATACATAATACATGTTCAAGGTATAAGGCTCAAAATCAAGGAATGCGAAGCATCAAAATCAAAGTGCAAGAAAACTCTATCTAAAACACAGGTGATATCCTTTGTTATCTACTTTATTCGTTCTATCTACTCTAAATTACATAAGTTTCAAAATTATTAATTCTTACACATTCTATAACTTAGAATCACGAATTCTACTTGTTGAAGATAATTAGGACTGGCCAAGTTCTAATTATATCTTTATCAAAAGACGACTATTTGGTTAAAATGAATAAATCATCGACCTAGTTTTGTAATTAAATTCATCCCAACCTCATTTTGATTAGCCAAATCAAGATAAATAGATTAAGAATTAGACTCCAGATGATGGGGTCTAATCACTTAACCTAAAGGTATAATCTAAGGGTCTAAGTTTAGAACCCAAATCTCACAGATTAGGTTAAGGCAAATCCTAATGATAAATCAATTTCATTAGGATGGATCTCTATTCTTAGTTCTAAAGTTTAAAGATCAAAAAATCATTTAATAAACTAAGAAAATCTATAAACTAGAAAACTCAAGGTTTCATCTAATTGAGTAACCCAATTTACTCAATAGATGAATTCTATCTTAAGATCTATTCCTAATCTTAGGAAATAAGGCTCTTAATTACTAAAAGTATCTCTCAAGACACACATCCTAACTAATATTATAAGACCTAAGGATGGATCAAAGAATGATTAAGGAAAGATAAACTCTCATAATTTACTTAGGAATTTTCTTAAATAGCATATTTTGAGATTTTAATCAAAATCTTATTTAGACTTAAATTTGATTAATTTCAGTTCTAAATCATTCTATTTACAGGTTTTAGTGATTAGAAACTGAATTTAGGGCTTTTAAAGGCTAAACCCTAAATTTGGGCAAAATGACCATTTTGCCCCTAATTAAGGGTTCAAAAGATCAAATTTTGATCTAGGGCTTAAATTCTAAAATTTTCTTTTGAAAAGTATTTCTTATTGTCTAATATAAGATTAGACAGCAACTAAATTAATTTTGGGTAATTATTAAGCCATATGAGATCAAATTAGTGAATTTGACTCATAAGGGAAAATTAGTAATTTGGCTAAATGAAAGTTAAATTTTCTTTTAGATTATTGCTCTTTACTGCCTAAGCTTTCCATAGAACCTAAATTTGCTAATTTCTGATAAGTATTGGCCAAGTTATGGCCAATACAAGATCTAGGGTTTAAGGGTGATTAAAGGTCCTTAATTATGGGTCAAAAACCTAACTTTGCCAACTAGTGTCCAAATTAAGAAAAATTAGTTACTATGAATTACAAATAGCCCACTGATCATAATGACATGAGGTAGGCTCAATTTGGACCTAATTTGACTAAGTTAAGACCTAATCAGGGTTTAGGGCAATTAGTGAGTAATTAGCAAAATTAATCACTCAAATACTAATTTAACCTTACAGCTAGGTTTTAAATGGCTCTATGAATCCTCTGAAACTTAAATTGCTCAATTTGGATTGCTAGATTTGCTAATATTCACTAATCAAGATTTAGAGTAATTAGGGATGATTAGCATATCTAACCATTAGATCTAAAATATTATTTATAGATTTCTATAGATTAGGTTTTTCTGATCTAAATTGGTGTTTGAATTACCTAATTTGGAGCTAAGATGACCAAGTTATGGTCAATTGAAGTTCTAGGGTTAATTATGGTAATTAGGGTTAGGCCCTAAATGTGATTAGGCAAACATTAATCCAAACAGCAAGATGAATACTACCAAAATAATCCTTAGGGTTTTCTGGGTAATTTGAGACCCATATTAGGTATATTTGGGTTAATGGATACAAAATTATGGTGATTTGAACTTTTGTAACATTTAAGGTTAAATTTAGGGATCCTAAATGTCACTGAATTAAATTTGGCTCTAAAAGAAATTTTGATAATATCAATGTGTTCTCCTCATTTTTCTAATTTCCGGGATATATAATTTTACTATAATTGAATTTATATATTTAATTTTATGAGTGTTTAAAGTTTATTATATTAATTTATTTTATTTCAATTGTTGACTTGTATCTGATGGCAGTTTCGTAAAATTTTAACCACAGCAGACACTTAAACACGTGGCGAGCCTCACAAATTTTCGCGGGTCACTCAGCTGACCCGACGATGCGGGCCAAGCATTTGCGAGCAAGTCGAGTAAGACCCGAAAAGTTTCCTCGGGCCTCGTCGTCCCTTCCAGCCGCGAACGAGCAAATTAGGGCATCTCCCTAAACGTCGAACCCCTTACCTTCCAAGACAAAATACGCGCCTGAACGCAAGCTCACTATCCACACTTCTCGAAGAGTTAAGGGTCTTGTGATACGAAGGCTTCTAATATACAAACTTACGATGCCCTAATTTGTCGGGGTCCTGAAATCTGGAAGAATTTATGTATCTAAATATGATTCGATTATTGACCTGATGATCGATTCCAATCCAATTAGATTTAATTGTCCGATATAAATTCTTTTGTCTGATTAGTATATCATTCCAAGCTAATCGAATAGGAATTAAGATAATCTAAATTGAGATTACGTGCACTGATGAAAACAGATCTTAAGAACATTTAAATCAACTGAATTGATCAAAATTGAATATAATTTATGAAATACAAGAGTAATTGATCTATCTTTATGAAATTTGAAATTCGAAAATCTTAGGAAATGGCGATACCTAATTAGGGCTTACAGTACAGAGGAAGAAGAATGCTTGCAGATCCAGAGAAATTGAAATGCAGTGCAAATTGATAATACCCATTCCCTAATGGACTAAGCTTTTTGCTTTGCTAAAAGAAAAAAAAAGAGGCTTACAGGCAGTGAGGAAGCCATTTGGCAGAGCTTGCGGAGACAATTGCCCTCGCTTGCGACACGTGCTGGCGCAAGGAAGAAGACCTATTGGCCGTTCGATCAATTTGATCGAACGGTCCAGGTCTATCAGTGGATCAAACGGCTGCTAGTAAATGGTGTTAGAAGAAATGGACAGGATTATTAGGATATTGACGGCGCCGGTTAAGTTTTAATTATAATAATATTTATTATTTAATTAATTTATCTCCATTTTATTAATGCAATTTAAATAATTATTCGAGCTAAGAAAAATTCAGATAAATCACACCTAGCTAAATGAGGGGTTCTGATTGCAACGGCGTGATCGGATTTTTGTTTTGACGAGTATTTAATTACTTGAATTTTCAGGTATATAAAATATTATTAAAATATTTAACGAAAAATCAAGACTTCCAAATGCCTCCAAAATTTCACCCCTATCTAATTTGGGTGTTCTGAACGCAATGGCAAAGTCAGATTTTTAATTTGAGGTCTACATAAAAAGTCAATTTTCTAGGGTTTGGGATTTTCTAGAATTCTAGATTTGACTTTGTTGACTTCTGGTTTGACCTAAGTTTCAGAGGCAAGTTCTAAATTACTTTAATTAGTGACTTAGAACCTTAACTAAGACTTAGATTAGTCTTAATTGAGCCAAGTAACAACCTGGGTTGTTACAGCCTGACCCTAATTCCACCGTCTTCTTCCTCTCGCACGCGCCCGCAGCCCGAACCCTAGGGTTAGGCTCCAGCGCCAAATTCTTTGCGCTCCGGTCACGCCATGCCCCGATTACAATGGCTACACGATCCCTGGCCCAAGACGCATCGATTAAGCTGAGAAGCCCTAACTGGGAGCCGTCGGATCGATGGAGTGTCATTCGACCGAGACCTCTCAGAAGGCGCACCTGTGAGGAGTGAATTCTCCTCACAGAGTCCACGGATCGCGGCCATCTTGATCCCTACAGGTTCAGGGATTGATGGAGAACCGATAGGGCGACTCAGGAGGTTTTGAGGTGGTCTGGATCACTGGGATGCTACTTGGCATATTCTACCGTCTAGAGCCGCGACTGGATCGATCGATTCCAGTCGAATAGATCGACCTGGTCGAACCCATCCATCGATACCAGTTTACAATCATTGCACAGAGGTTTTTGACGCTAACTAGGCGGCTGTAGCACCCTGCCCCATCGCCGTGTGCAAAAGAATTAAGTACAATCATATCGGCGACGGAGCGGTGCGCCACTCGGGGAGGAATACCCCGTCTCCCTGAAATGGCTGAAAACTAAGCCCTCTTGAAGGGCTGCTGACTCAATTTCAAGTAGGGTTAAGAACTAATACTTAAGATAAGAGTAGTATTCTTATCCTAAGTATTAGGCAAATACGTACATTGGATTTAACATACAACAAGAGCCCAATATATGCATAAAATATCAGTATTTTCAGTATACTGATCACATCACAATACTAAGTATAAGTAGTGTAGTACAAAGTGTGGAAGCTTAAAGCATACATCCAGATACATTAATCACTGAAACAGTATGAAAACATTCATCTTAGGAAAGAAAGGAAATTACATCCAGAATTATTACAAATATTTACTGAATAATAGACATAAAACTAAATACTAAACTGAAAGTAAACTAAGCAGCTGAAGAAGAGTCCACTAATGCTTCACAGGCTCCTCTTGGATCTCCTGGATGTCCTCTTGATCTGGCTCAGTATACTGCTCATTACCGCACGCATGCACGACACCTGCATGCACGCAACATCCGCGGATCACACATGGGTCGGGCCGCATGCGCGGCCTGATGACAGTGGTGCAAGGGTCAAGGCCTACCCACCCAACACTATGCATCTCCCTGAAATTTCTGATGGGCCTACGCTAGGGCATCAAATATCTTGCAATTCCAGCCACCTCTGGACACAATATGCACACTGACATGAAGCCCTCATTACAACCATTATTCCAAACCCAAAATACC
The DNA here is from genome assembly GCA_016760335.1 of Gastrodia elata. Lineage (NCBI taxonomy): Eukaryota > Viridiplantae > Streptophyta > Magnoliopsida > Asparagales > Orchidaceae > Gastrodia > Gastrodia elata. The sequence continues at coordinate 34,354,417 of CM028676.1, forward strand.
TCTCCCACGATGACTCTATCATGTATTATTGTGATGCCCTAATTCGAGTTATGTGGGTTTAGGGTTCTACGGTAATATATTGTTCAAGTCAATCTAATCAGGCATCGATCGAGTTGGATCGGAGCTCGTCAATTAGTTCTACCATTAGCGAAATAACTAAACAAAAATTAAGGAAGACATTGCGTAATGGAATGTATGGAATGGAAAAGTACCTTAGCTTTCTATCGAGTGCCGATTAAGGTTAGGGTAGACGAAGGATGTAGCAGCTCTGACCTCCAATGGACGCTCCCACAAATAGATGATGTCGAAGGGAAGGGAATGCCAATAATTTGGGGTACTTGCCGAGCTTAATTGCCTGGGTGAGTGGTCATAGGGTATGGCCACTGCATCTCTGCGAGCAGCATGACGCATAGTGGCGTGCGTCTAGCTGGCTCGATCGCGTGCGATCAGGAAATGGATGACTCGATCGAACCCATGCACACGATCAGTGGTCGGGAATGAACCTGTAATAATCCAAGGTTGTTACCCAGCTTAATTTTAGCTTAATCATATCTTAACTAAGTTCATATAATCGTTAGAACCAATCCCTAAAAATTTGGAGCAACTCAGAGCTCAATCAATTATTTTGGATTATTTTGATATTTAATTAATTATAAAATTGAAGTATTTTATTTGACCTCAAAATTGAAATCCGACTTCGGTATTGCGATCGTCACCCCCAAATTAGCTATGGGTGATGTTTTGGACTTTGGAAGTCATCAAATTTTTACGAATATATTAATATAATTAATTAACCAAAAATTAGCATAATTAAATAATCGTCGGAATTGAAATCCAACTTCACCGTTGAATTCCTCACCCCTAAATTAGCTAGAGGTGAATTTTTGGAAAATTTCGGAGCACATTTATTTAATCTGGTTTTTTAACAATTTAGAAAATAAATAAATATTTATTTAATTAAGAAAATAATATTTCTTAATTAATTCTCCTGACAGCCCCCTCCATTCAGCGCCCATCCCCCCTCCATTGCACGTAAGGGGCAGAGCCCCATGCCCTTTCTTCCCTCTATTCCCCCTCACCTCATAGCTCCCTTAGCCATGCACTCATTCCATCCTTTCATTCTCCTTTAAGAAGGATTTCAGTCCCTCCTTCATCTCTTTATAGCCAAGCTTAAGGTTCTTCTCCCTCCCAAGCTCTTCCTCCTTCCCCCATTGTTGAACTTGGTGTTGAAGAAGAAGAAGGAGAAATCCCCCCTCCAAGCATTCCAAGTCTTCTTCCTCCTTTTTTTTAAGGCTAAGGTACCCATTTGCTCCTCTTCTTTGTCTTCTTCATATTGCTATTATGCTTGTTTGCATCTTTATAAATTCATAATTGTGTATGGAAGCCATTAAGGTTCATTAAGGCATCATATTACTTTGAAAATCTCACGCTCTGTTTTTCGTCTATTTTGTATACCCGAACCTTTAACTCCATATTTTGTATAATTAGGACAATACATTTATGCTGATTTTAGTATCGATGGGAAGGTATCGAAAAGATCTTTCTATTGATATATGGCACCACTCATGGAATGCTCTGGATTGAGAGTATTTGAGCTCGAAATATAATCCTTCATGGTTTTCGCATGGGCGAAATCACCGTCAGGCGCTGCTGCGCGCCGTAGCGCCCGAAACTCAAATAGTTTTCGCTGCAGTGCTCTACAGTGCGCCACAGCGGGCTGCAGCATCATTTCAGGAAAAATCATATGAAATCAATAAATAAACTAATTAAACAGTATCACGAAAGTTAAGCCGCTGCAGCGCACCACAGCACGTCATAACGGGCTGCAACATCATTTCAGGAAAAACTATAGGAAACCAAAAGAAAAATTTATTGAACAGTCACACAAAGTTAGACTGCTGCAGCGTGCCACAGCAAGCAGCAGCGTTATTTATGGAAAACTATATAAAGTCCGAACATAAATTAATTGAACCGTGATTTTGAAAGTTAGACGGCTACGCGCGCCGTAGCGCCTGAATGCGCTGCAGCGTGCCGTAGCATCCAACTCTTGGGAAATCGGGCGCTGTAGCGCGCCATACCGCCTGAAAACGCTACAGCGCACCACAGCATTATTTTCCGCCGTAGCGCCCAAAATTTTCTAAAAATGCTCATAATTGGCTGAAATGACCAAAACTCCTCATTTTTCGTATTTTAAGGTCCTTAGGACCCTAGTGGGGCCAAATTATATCAAATTTGAGCATTGCATAAAATTTTATGTGAAAATTAAATTTGAAGTTTGCAATTTTTAACATGCGCTTAAAACCTCTTATGTGTCATAAATATCTTGTGCCCAATATTAAATAATAGGTCCTTGATTGCTTATATCAACCAAGTATACCTTAATAACTAAATGGCATAAAATTTAAGTTTTTTAGATTTATAATCAAGTGTTAATCTCATTAGTTTGATTTAGAATTTAATTAGTCTTAATTATCTTCTATTTTATGTCATCTTTACATTCCCATGTTTTCATGATATTATGATGTATGTTAGAGAACTTTAACATTTAATTGAACACCTTAATGTGCTTAAATTGACACTAAACTATATTTAAACATAAGAATCTTAAGAACTTGATTAAGTAAATGATACTTAATTTAAATTTAAAATTTGATATCAATGATACACCAATAATACATTGACTTGTCATTGATCTTTAAATCAACAATTAGTCTTAATTTTGGTAAGGCTAGGGGTTAAATCCTAACTTGCTTTGATTAAGATCTAAACTTTAATCACCTTAATCAAGTAACCTTGATTGAAAGATGTTTCAATTGACATGATTCTAATAATATATATGATTTGACATTGATCTTAAATCGTGGAATTAGAAGTATTAAGGTTAATATTAAAACCGTGTGATTGAATTATCTGAATCTAAACTTTTGATCTTTGATTTTCTCTTATATAAGACTATTGGCATAAGATGGATAATAAAATTGTAATAATTTATGAAATGATCTAACTCTAATAATATCTTTGATTTCATCCCATGATTGTAAAATAGAGTATGATCAAATGGATTTTAATCATCTGATCTGACCAATTTAATCCAAGATTAATAAGTAAACTTTGAATGTTAACTTAATAAATAGAGAAGTGAGATCTCAAGGGTCTTGCTATAGGATCGTTCTTGAAATGTTTAAAGATCTTAAATATTGATACATTGAGGTATGAAGAAATTTGGTAATTTATTGGGGTAGGAATCTTAGATGATCCTTCATGACCTTAAAAATTGATCTTGACACCTTGTGGTAGGAATCACCTAAGGCAGTTAAAATGAAACTTCTCCATTGCGGTAGCAATCAATATTAAGTGAGTTTTTGATCACATCCTTGAAGTCTTGTGTACTCACCCATTTAGAGTAAGGATTAATAACTTTGATGAATCCTTGTTGATTAAAAAGAAGCTTCTGAATCCAGATTATTGATTGGGTATAATAGGGATACCAATAATACTAGATTATTTCAGTAGTATTCAAGAATGATTAAGTCACTCTAAGTAAGATTTATCTTTGTGCTATCCTACGGGTTTAGGATGATACAATCTTGCATAGAGTAAATCAATCAATCCAAAGAGTGTTATAAATATGAACTCATTCCTTAGTTTGATTAAAATACAAATCGCCATTGAGTGATGCCTCCTATCGAAGATTGCTTCAATATGTGTGGCTTAAACAAACTAAGTAATTTGAGTCACCCCCTTTAAGACACTAAGTGCGATTGTAAGTTGGGCATTTTAATGACTTAGCTTGAGATACAAATCGCCATCGGGTGATACTTCCTATCGAAGATCGCTTCATTAGGGTGGCTTAATCAAACTAAGTGTTAAGAACCACTTTTCATACAAATATGCTAAATATGTGTATACAACTTTTTTATCTAATAATTTTTAAGTAAACTCTCAACTTTAACCAATTATCGAGATTAGAATATAGGAGTCAAAATCCTTCTTGTTGGTAGGATTATACACTGTAATGCCCCGTCCCGTCGCCGTGCGCAAAGGACAAGTGTGATACATAATTCGGCGGCGTAATGGTGCGCTACTCAGGAATGGTGGGCCATACAAGCAAGTCCCATCATCCCGAATAGGCTAGAGAGACATAGCCATACTGAAGGCTGCTGACTCGAATCCTAAGAGTAAGATCGAGAGTCAATATCTAAGATAAGACTGAAATACTTATATTAGGTATTAGACTAGTACGTACACAAGGTTCTAGGAAGTAGGAAAGAACTCATGTACGTTACAAAAATACATCAGCATTTCCAGTATGGTGATCGCATCACAATACTAAGTATAGCAGTATAACAGAGTGTAGAAGCTAAAAAGCAAAACATCTAGAATACATTTATCTCGAGCAGTAGTAAATATCCATCTCAGAAAAAGAAAAGTAAAAGTATATCCAGAGTTTATTACAAACCATTTAAATGCAGAAATATAAATAATTTATCTCAAATGCTGAAAAGAGCTAGCAAGTAAAAGTAGATGCTCAGTCCACTCAGCTCCAAATGCTCCTCTTGAGCCTCTGGTATGCCCTCCTGACCTGTCTCCAAAAACTGCTCAAGATCTAGCAAATTGCCAGATCCCAAAGGTATCCCGTGTTAGACAAGAAGTCTAATACATTGAAACTAGCTATGCAAAGCTAAACTAAATATAATAAAGTATATAAGTAAAGCAAAACTATAACAGAACTGAAGAAAAATATATAAGCGAGGAAAAACTATAAGTACTAAGTAAACAGGATAGTAAAAGAGCTATAAACTGTGGAGCTATCACCAAATAGAACTGAAAGTAAAACAAACATTATGCCAAAAAAGATGCTATAAGCTACACTATGTGCTACTGAAACAATGCCCACAGATTTTCTATACCACGGTATATCACAGAACTATCACTGAAGGTTTATGAGTAGTACGGCCCAATATAAGCACAACAGTTAGGAAGTCATCATGGTGACGTAGATGCTCCCTGAAATTCCTCAGTCTGTGTATATAATATTTCGTATCTCATACTGTATCACTGATAACCATGTGTCACAACAGAAGAAATGAGTTCAACTCATGCTTATGCTTATGCTTATGCCATTATGTTGAATGAATGAAAATCCTGAAATCAATGAAGAGTTTAGTAAGAAACAATGATGAATTCTAAGTCTCCACTGTGCAGAATCCTGCTAAAAGGATTCTGACTCTTAATCTCTAAAGCGATGGTTGGTTAAAGTTGTTTATTTATATTAAAGATCACTAGACGGGGTGATTGTATACACATATTAAATATGTTGCAGGAATAGAGTTCTTATCACTTAGTTTGATTAGGCCACCCTAATAAAGCGATCTTCATTAGGAGGCATCATCCAATGATGATTTTGTATCTCAAGCTAAGTATTAAGTCACTAAACTCATAATCATACTTAGTGTCTTAAGAAAGGTGGATCCCATTACTTAGTTTATTTGAGCCATACCTATTGAAGCGATCTTCGCTAGGAGGCATTGCCCGATGGCAACTTGTCTTTCAATTAAGCTAAGGAATGGGTACCTGTGGCGCCCCGCACCCTTAATCTGCCAAAGGATTAGGTTAAGGGTGGGGTGTCACTCTGGCTAACCCCTCACTTACCATTGGATTAGGATAGGCTCCATAATCCATCTGATTAGGGAAGGATTAATACAGAATAAATCTAATAGTCAATATATAAGTAAACATACAGAGTGCAAAAACAATTTAAGGAAATGTAAATCATCCAAGCATCACAGTATAGATATCAAAATAGAACTCAGAATATATAAGCATACAATCCAAATATGCAGTCAATGTACCTGTATTATTACAACATTTAACAATTTAAATAAAGAAAGTGTAAATACACTCATCCTCACATATAAACTAAAAGGGGCTAAACAGCAGCTTCATTCACGGGCTCCTCCTCTGGGTATGGCTCCACTCCTAACTCCTGCTCATCTAATTGAAGAGGGTCTGCCATTATCGATTTCACAATGTAGGGCCCCAGCTAAAGAAAAGCAAAATCTGGTTAGATAATTATCTAAGTATATTTTAAGCTGATGAATTATTATATATGTTAAGTAATATCACTATTCTACAACATCTAAGCAATATATATTTATATAAAGGAGCAGTAGGCAATACAAGAGAAAAAGAAAAGCTATAAACCATCATCTATAGCTTAAGCAAAGAAAAGGAAAGAGGCTGAGACATGCCTCACATACAAACTAAACAAGGAAGGGCATATAAGTATACATAACTAAACGAGTGCAGTAAGAAAAATTATACATCCTAAATATACTGGTGATCAATAGAAAATATGCCAATTAAAATAAATAACTCAGCAGTGGTACATATAAATAGCAGCAAGGTTCTAACATCCCAAATATATACATAAAAACAGTACAAGGAAATAGCTGATGGAATAAGAATATTGAAAAATAAATAACAACAACTGCATATAAAGCCATACGTGTATCGACTCCCATACATAAAAGAGCTACTCTAGTCCATTGAATATTAAAGAAGCTTAGCACCATCATGGCTAAGTCATAAAACTGTGTACCCCAAGCGACATAAGGAGGCTATGCAAATAAGCACATAAAGCAAGCGAAGGGTCTTAGCACCAGTACGGTTAAGGCCCAACTGTATGCCCCTAGCGACATAAGGAGGCTAGTAAACTAAGCATACAAGGCAACCTTAACACCAGTACGGCTAAGGCACCAACTGTGTACTCCTAGCGATATAAGGAGGCTAGTAAACTAGGCACACAACAAAACAGGTCCTTCCCCTAGCGACATAAGGAGGCTGGGAAACAAGAAAATATTTGAGAGGCAGCTCATATAATCATCTTCTTTTCATTAATCACTTTAATATTTTCACAATGAATCTAAAGAGTCTCCATATTTTTCTAATAGTTTATTTATGTATCAAAAATCTTGTATGACATGCTCAAGAAAATATGGCACAAAAGTACAAGGAACGTGTAGCAACAAAATATCAAAGTAAGCAAGGGACTCTACTAAACATGGTGATATCATTTGTTTTCTACTTAACCTTCTAACTATTCCAAGTTACACAAGTTCAGGATCACCATTTTCCTACTATCGAGTGTAACTCAGAAATTCATCCTTATAAGTTAAAAAGGATTAGAACTGATCAGGTTCTAATCTAGTTCAATCAAATAGACGACTACGAGTTAAATTAATAAATCATACGTCCTAGTTTTGTGAATTTAGATGTTCTAACTAAGATCTGATCAAGATCTTCTAAACCTATGGATTATGGATTAAACACTACAAGATTTAGGTTTAATCATATAATCCAAAGGATAAGACCTAAGTTCTAGGCTTTATTCTATAAGTGATATACTGGTTAAGGCAAATCCTATTAAGTAATCAAACTTAATATGATGAATCTCCTATCCTAAATCTAAAATTAAAAGACAAAATAATCAGAACGAATTGTAAAATAAAATAAAAGTCTATAAACTAATAAACATAAGGTTTCACCCATTAGGTAACCCAATTTACCCAATGAATGAACTCTAACCTATGATCTAGTCCTAGTCTCTCAGGAAAGGTCCTTAAGGTGTAGTGCTTAAGACTTAGCAGAAATTATTGGGATCTAACTTAAGGGTTGATTTCACTCACTTAATTGATACTAAGAAGATTATAACATTAATTTTAGGGTTCTGGAATGTTATCTAAAGGGTAGGGGCACTTAACCCAATCTTAGGGCAAAATGATCATTTTACCCCTACTTTAAGGGTCAAAAAGTTAATTTTTAACTTATGGGTCAGAATTAAATTCTCTTAGTTTCAATTGATTTCTTACTATCTAACTTGAAGATAGACAGTAAGTACGCCTAAATGGGCGAAAAACGGTCAAGTTATGACTAAAATAAGGCTAGGGGTAATTTGGTCATTTACCTAAATTTATAGGGTTTAAATCCTAAATATTATTTCAATATATTGATGACATTGGAATTCTAGGTTAGATAGCTGCTTGAATTTTTGAATTTGGAGTTGATTTGACCAAGTTATGGCCATTTGAATTCCAAGGGCATTATGGTCATTTTTCACTAAAGTCAACTCTAAGTTCTAGGGTTGACTTTTTATCCTGATGCCCAAATGAGAAAACTAATACTACTATGGTGATAGGGCCGCTCTCCTGAGCATTTTAAGACCCATATTGACTATGTTTCGATAACTGGGTAAAAAGTTATGAGGCTCTAAAGAGGTCCTAAAATACTACCTCATTATACGTACTCTGAAATAAATTTTTACATTATGTTATTTGATTCCTTACATTTTTCTGAGTATTTTAAGACCTATATTAGCTATATTTGGATCATCCTATAAAAAGTTATTAAACTTTTAAGATTTAATATTCAAAAATACAATTTGAATTATTTTATTGTTCATTTATTCAAATTAAATAATTTTACTGTTCATTCCTAAAGTTTTTATATAAAATTTATGAAATTATTAAACCTTAATTAATCTGTGATTAATTAGGCTTAATTATTAATTAACATTAATTAATCTATTATTTAATTAATTAAATTATATTTATTTTAATGTAGCAAAGTAATTAGTACTAATGACTATTTAATTAGTCTTAATTATTTACTAATATCTAATTATGAATAATTAATTATATTTTACTGTTTAATAATAATTAATTATCCTAATTACTGGTTAAGGTTTTAATCAATCTTTAATTAACCCTAATTAACCTCTAATTATACTTAATTAATTTAGGTTACTGTTCAAAAGTAATTAACACTAATCCAAATTTAATTAACCACTAACTGTAATTAATTAATCATTAACAGTAATTAATTAACACTAACAGTAATTTAATTAATAATTAAATTAACAGACAGTGGGCCCCCACTAGACACGTGGCACTGCCAGAGGCTGCCACGTCGCACTATGGGCCCCACTGGAAGCCGAACCGCCGCGTGTGACAGGGCAGTGGGTCCCACTTGCCACGTGGCGGTCCCAGAGGCGGCCACGTGGCGCTGAGGGCCCCACTGGGGAGCCGAACCACCGCGCGGGGCTTGGGGCCCCCACGTGCCACGTGGCGTGCCGGCGGGCTGCCACCTGGCGCAGTGGGCCCCACGGCTGAAGCCGAAAAGACGCGGGGCTCGGGCAGTGGGCCCCACATGCCACGTGGCGTGCCCGGAGGCTGCCACATGGCCCTGGTGGGCCCCACAGCCGAAGCAAAACGGTCGCGGGCTCGGCGTGTGGGCCCCACGTGACACGTGGCGGGCCCGGAGGCTGCCATGTGGCGTAGTGGGCCCCACCCGCGGCTTACGCGGACCCGGCTCGGGCGGGTCGGGCTCGGGTCGACCTGGCCCGACCCGTACTTCGTCTCCTTCGCAGAGACGGCCCGAGGGCGCCGGGCTAGGGCACGGCTTTTGCCGGCCTTCCCGGCGCCGGACCACCTCGGCCCGCACGGCCGACGGTACCCTCGACGAGGGCTACACGCCGGTGGGCGGACCTTCGCCGGAGGTGGCCGGGATCGACGGCAAAACGGAACCCTAATCCTAGGTCTACGGTGGCTGCAAAAAATCAGCCCGAGGCTTCAAGCCTCGATCTGAGTAAGCCGGACCTGATCGAGGTCAATCAGGTCCGGTTGATTGTCGATCTAAGTCCTAACCTACAATTCTAAGGTTATGCGACGGCGAAAGAAGAACGGAGGAGGGAGATCGGGGGTACCTGAGGTCGACGGCGGTCGGGTGGCTGGGCTTCGGGGCTTGATCTGGCTCGATCTGGGCTCGGATTTTTGCAAACCCGGAGCCTAGAGGTCGGCCGAGGTCTTATAGACCCGTCGGCGACCTCGCCGAGGCCGGGGAGGGGCCGGATTGGCCGGAATTCGCGGCGGCCCGCCGTGTGGCGCGCGAGGGCGTTGGGGCCGAGGGAGACGGCCCCGTAGCCGTTGGATCTGGATCAGATCCAACGGTTGCGAGGGCGCCGTCCGATCTAACAGCGCCGTCAGCTACAGTTGACGGTAACTTTAAATACTTAACGGCACGCCGTTAAGTATTAAAATAATATTTTTTTTCAGAAAATTTTGAACTTATTTTTCATAGCTAATTTGGGGTCAAGGAATTTAATGGTGAAGTCGGATTTTCGATCTGATGAGTATTTTGATACCTCGATTTCCGGGGTATTTTTATTATTAAAATATTCGTCGAAATTTCGATGACTTCCGATTGACACGAAAACTTCACCCCAAGCTAATATGGGGTCAAGGAACATAATGTCGGTGTCCATTTTTCGATCGGAGGTCAATTTAAATAGGTCAATTTTCTAGTGTTTTTGGATTTCTAGAAATTATGATTCGATCTGTTTGACTCCTGATTTGGACTAGGTCTCAGAGGTTGACTCCACTTGACCTAATTAGCACTTATAATTGTGTTTAAGACTTAAGGTTAGTCCTAATCAACTATGGTAACAACTCGGGTTATTATAGTACCCATTTAATACACTCTTAGAATCGATTGATTTACTCTAAGCGAGGTTATATCTGCCTAAGCCCGCAGGATAGCAACAAAGATAAATCTCACTTAGAGTGACTCAACCAATCCCAAATATTACTGGGGACCAGTAATATGGGTATACTATACTACACCACCTAATAATTGTGGTTCAATCAAGTCTAATTAATTGAACAAGGATTTATCAAAAACTACAAGTCCTGAACTAATAGGCAAATCCTATACAAGGGTTCATCAATCAAGTGTGATCAAGGATCACTTAATATAGATTCTACCACAAGGAGAAATATCTATTCTAGTGCCTTAATGGATTACTACCATAAGGAGAGTAGATCAATTTCTAAGATGATGGGATCTTCTATACTTCTACCTCAAAGAATCATACAAGGCTTCCTACCTCATAATATATGAATTTAGGTCTTTTAAATAATTCAAGATGATCTTATGAAGAGATACTCAAGATCTCCCTTCTAGATGTTGATATTAATCTCATAAGTTCCGTTTTAAGATTTGATTTAGGATGATTAGATCAGATGATTAAGTCATCTAATCACACTTAAACTAAAATTATGGGATTTAAATCAAATATATTGTTAAGGATTTCATCACTTATTAAATTAATATAGCATTAGTAATCATTTTATGCAAATTTATTACTTAAGGGAAAATCAGGGATCTTAAGGTTTGATTCAGATAGTGAAATCACCAAGAATTGTTATTAATCTTAATTTGTCTAATTCAAATGTTTAGAATCAATAATAAATCAAATGCATTATTGGAAAATGTTCAATTCATAGTTTTGAAATCAAATCAATTAAGTTAGGGTTCTTAAGTATTTAGATTCTACTTAAGTAGATTAGGGTTTGATCCCTTCTCATGCTTTAAGTAAAATCAAGTATGTATTTAAGATCCATGTCAAATCCATAGATTAATTGTGTATTATTGGTGGCAATCTCAGACCTAGATCAAGTCCTAAAAACTTGATCCAAATCTTAAGATTTCTTAAGTTAATTAAGATATTTAAGATTCTAAATCCTTGGATTTATTCAAGTATACTCAATAAGCTTATCTAAATCAATTCACTACACTTAACTTACTGTTATAAGTCAGATTAACAATTAAAGTTTATAAAACAGAGGATACTTAGTGCTAATCACACCCTAATTCCAATCAAAAAAGATTAGCACATAAGTATAAATCCAACCATTCAAATTATATGATATTTGGCATGTAAGTTCTAATTAATCATACAAGTAATCAAAGCCTAAGTTTGCTAAGATCCAGTGAGTATAAACCCTAAAATTTACAAATCATGATTTAACAATAATAGGGCATAACTAGAATTATAGAACTCAAAAAAATATTATACTTAGCAGATGCATTCTAATTATCATAAGTGAGCTAATGGTACTCTAAACATGCAATTTGGATAAGTAAAATTGCTAATTTACCCTAATCAAGATCCAGTGTAATTAGGCAATAATCAAAGATCTAACCATCAGATGCATGATTTTCTTTTATATTTAGGTTCCTGAGATTTTTCTGATTATTTTCATATATGATATTATAGGATTTGGACCAGTTGATTAAAAGTTATTTAAATGATACATTATGTATTTTTATTTAATCAAAATCCTATGATTTGAATAATTGAATTATTTTCCTTAAGGAAAATAATTCCAAAATTCTGATTTAATTAAAATGGCTCGGCCCAAAATCAAAATGCGCGGGTCGACCAGGGCCCGGGAGACCTGGCACTATCGCACAGCGCGGGCCGTGGGTCGACCCGGTCCGCACAGTACCGTCGTCCCCGCTCCGTCATCCCGAAGGAGGGGACTGATTGGGGAAACCCTAATCGCCAAATTCCGGCGCATCCAGCCCACGGCTCAGCCGGCACTCTATCGCTGATCGATCACCGTGGTCAGACGCGTCGATTGGGACTCGAATCCCCTTGTGAGATGGTCTGGATCGGCCAGACCTTACTCACCCGAGGGCTCCTCCATTGGAGCTATTGTGGGAAGATAATTCTCCCCACAGAGGCCATGCCAGACCCTGAGCCCGATCCCTACACCATCAGGGAGGTGAGGCGGATCGAAGCCACCCAGTCTGGGGGTCTGGGATGGTCTGGATCGCCAGGTCCTTAGTCGACCGAGGTGATCCAGAAGGAACTTAACCCGATCGATCGATTCGATCGATCGGGGCTAACCTAGATCCTAATTACGATACCGTTGGGTTCGTAATGATAATATGTACAAGAGCGCATCAAATGGACTAAGGTTTGAGCCTCATTGGCTCAGAACCTGCAACTGGGGTACCTGGCTTTGCGGGAGGGATTGTAGACGATGCATAGAAAATTGCTGGCTGGCTAAGCTCCCTAAAGCTTCTCTGAGAGTTCCTGAACCCCAGGAGACTCTTCTATCAGCGGTACGCAAGCTCGAGAGCGCCTGGAAGAAGCTCCAACAATCGACAATGGCGGAGAAGGAAGCTCGACTCCAATTGATTAGCAAGGATCAAATGGAGGAGAGCTGATGCTATATATAGCCTCAAGGAAGTGCCGTGAACCTTCCAGAGCCTTTAATTGGGTTGAGGAGGGTCAGAGGGATCGGGCCATGGCTGAGCTCTCAAAATTCCATTTCGAGCTCGGCTGGGCCACGAGGCCCGATTGGGGTCCCTTGGTCATTAGGGGAAGCTCAGCAACAGCTTGCTGAGCTGGATGCACGAGTGGAGGACAATAGGGCAGCTGGCAGTACGGGAAATTCTCCCTGTCGGATTCGTAGATGGGCGGGGACGAAGATCCACAGTGCCGGGTGCCCTAAATGACGTTTGATCGATCGATCAGAAGGCGCTATGGCTGGGATCGCCCGGATCCTACGCGGGAGCAATCCTGGCCGTAGGATCCATGAGACAGATCCAACGACGGATCAGCGGTTTCACAGAATTGAATCCTGATCGTAGATTGAAAAGGCGGAATGGTCGGATGCGCGGGATCCCACTGTCGCGTGCCCCGGGCTCCGTAGCGTATAACCCGCGGTCCGCACAGCAGATACCAGTTGTTAATTTAGTTAAATGGGTATATTTGCAAAATTAAATTGTTTGGAACCCTTTTATGCAATTGAACTATTTTAATTTAAATTGAATTATGGTCCAAATGAATTCCAAATTGCACCAAATTTTCACCCTTAGCTAATTTGGGGGGTGAAGAATTCAAAAATGCATTCAGATTTTAGTTTTTAGATCAAAATATTTTGGATTTAGACTAAATCATCTAGATTGATCAATTTGTAAATTTTGAGTTAGAGAAGTCCAGTGAACTTCAAATCTTCTAGATAGGCTTAAATTGATGGTCTAAAGGCAGGGATACTAAAAATTGAATTTAAGCAACCCATACTTTGCATGGTAATAACCTAGGGTTGTTACGTACACAATGGAGATCTTAAATTCATTATCGGATTTCAATGCATTTTCTGGATTTCTGGATTTATCTCATGTAGCTTAAAAGTATGAGCATAAGCATAAGCATGATGTTTGAGTATCAGTAATGATATATGAGTATTAGTAATGATTTATGAGTTACAGAATATTGCATATATTGACTAAAGAATTTCAGAATGCATCAACATCGTAGTTCCTAACTAGATGAATGTTTACATTGGATCGTACGACTCATAGCTATTCAATGATATTTTGGTTGCATATCAGTAGCATACAGTATTGTGGCATATTTAGATGCATAATTTCAGTGACATACAACATAATTTTACATGCTATTACTCAGTTTCAGATCTATTACTATCTTTGTATATTTTCAGTATTTAGTTCCAGTACAGTTTTACTTTACTTTACTTCAATTTTATACCATTTTATATAATTTTATACTTTCAATTGCCTTTAGAGTTTTTCTGCAAATTTACTTATATTATGTAAATATTAAATGATTAATTAGAACTGTTTATATTAGTTTTGATGTGTTAGACTTATTGTCTAACACGGGGGTACTTTTGCGATCCAAAAATTTGTTGGATCTTGAGCAGTATATTGAGCTAGGTTATGAGGATATCCAGGAGATTCAGGATGAGCTCGTGGAGCACCAATGGACTCTTCCCCAGCATTTTTATTTTGCTTAGTTTATTTAAGTTCAATACTTAGCTTTATGTCTGTATTTTAGTAAACTGTTTGTAATAATTTTATATATATATTTTTTCTTTTCTTTTCTAAGACGAATGTTTCATATAGCTTCTGTAATGAATGTTTCTAGATGTTTGCTTTAGCCTCCGCACTCTATTTATATACTACTTATACTTAATATTGTGATGTGATTAGTATACTGAAAATGCTGATATCTTATACATATATTAGATTCTTTGTGTGTTTTACATCCAATGTGTGTATTAGTCTAATACTTAGAATAAGAATACTACTCTTATCTAAAGTATTAGCTCTCAACCCTCATTGAGGTTGAGTCAGCAGCCCTTTAGATGGGTATTGTTACAGCTATTTCAGGGAGACGGGATATTCCTCCCCGAGTGGTGCGCTGTTTCGCCGCCTAAATTGATTATGTCTAACCTTTTTACGCGTGGCGACGGGGCGGGGCACTACAGGACCCACCATCTGATCAGACGGGCCTGACGCAGTCTGCCTATTAAATTAAATAAATAAATATAAAATATTAATCTATTTATTTAATTAAAATTAGACAATCAAACGAGTTCCAAAAAATTCCAAAAGTTTACTCTAGATAATTTAAGAGCGAGGAATTAAAAAATGAAGTTGAATTTTGATCAGAGCTTAATTGAATTTTCATAATTTTTTTATTAATTAAATATATATTAAAATATTCACCGAAAATAAATAATTTTCAAATCGCACCAAATTTCAGGGTTGACTCCTAATGCTATTAGGAGTCTAATGACAATGATTTTAACTTAATTTGGATGTCTAAAATCAAGTAATAATGATGGGATTGTTACATTACTGTTATGACATATTTACTTAAGCATTTTTTTCATATTACATATGTTCAGTTTTTATTATTTATTTAGTTATATTCACATTTCTTTCAATTCATTTACAATTTTCAGTCACTTTGACAGTTTTTAGTCGCTTTCAATTAATTGTGAACTGTTTATTGCCCTTAGGTAAGCATTCAACAAAATCTTACACACGCTGTAGAATTAGAAAGAATCTTAGATCATAACGTTAAAAAATTGCAAAGCAAAATCGTTCATATGGTAAAGATACAATGAAAAGGTTGTCAAAAGGATGAAGCAACTTGGAATGAAGAATCTAGCATAAAGAAATGATATTATTAACTTTTCTCCATAAAAAATTATGTTCTGATTTTTATTTTCATGATGGCTAAGCAAATGGAATTTTATTTTAAGAACAATTAAAAAAAATATACACATAATATATGAAAATTTTGAGGATAATAATACATTTTTCTATTAGATTTGTATGTTATTTAAGCCTACTCATTGCAAAAATGATGGATATTCACAATAAGTTCTATAGCTTAATTAAAGTCATGGACTCAAAATCTTTGTGCTTACTTAAAACATAATAATTGTTGACCTATAATTTTAAATTATACTCGCATATAATATTATCATTAAGCTTCAACCTAAATATGTGTGTTTAAACTGTGGAATATAAAAGCCTCAAATAATTGAATCAATGAGGGAACAAATTAAGAAAATAATTTTATTTAAAAATCTAAGAAATATGATTTTTGAAACTAAAGTTTTTATGAAATCTCAAAATGATCCAACATTCAAGAAATTACTATAGCTCCAATTAAACACTCAATTTATAGCTCAATATATTAGTGTGATTCTAATTTTAATGCAATATAATAATTAAATAATATTTATTATTTTTTTTATTTTTAATATATAATAAATTAATTTAAATTTCGAATTTTAATACATAATAATTAAATAACATATTAATTTTCTTATAGAATTTTAAATTTCGAATTATTGAAAAATTATATTGTGAATGATATTGTACTATAATTGTTACTCATAATTTATTGTTATAGAGATAAGTTCAAATCTCATCAATCACATATTTATTTTACATATAAAATTATCTTAATTTCAAAAAAAATATTATATTATATATCGAAGATATAAAATAACAAGAAATCTTTTCTCCTTTAGTATTTGTGACATTTTTTATACTCTTATAATAGTAATTTATTTTTAAAAAATTATATATATATTAGTTAATAAATTTCAAAAATAATTTTTTTTTTTAATTCTTCTTCTCTAAAAACTGGCCAACCCTAAACCCCACTAGCCCTCTATCCTCATTCTTCCTCTCTCTGCAATGGATATTGCTTCTTGCTCCAGGCATTTCTGCATGCATCCTCGATCTAATATTCTCCCTACTTGTAGCTGGGATATCCCAGGAGTTTATTCACTTTATGTATTCGGCCGCTCAAGTCATCTCAGATGCAATGCTGTTCTCACGCTTCGTCGATCCCTCGCATCAAAAAGACGTAAGCTGAAATTTCGTCCTGTTCAATATAATTATAAAAACAGATTATCTTAGTTAAAAACGCAATTTGGGAAAATACTTAATTCCTGGAATTGGGTTGCAGATTTTTTTCATAATTTTCAAGTTTATCCTCTAAATTTTCATTGATTACGTAGGATGGCTATGGATAAGGATGGCTCTCGTAATTTATCCAGCATATGATTTTATTTAACTGAAAATCCTGTTTTCGATCTAAGCTAAATATTGAAATCTTTGTTGCTTTAACATTTTAGATGGCTCGATTTTAGTTAAAACTATTGAATTATTGAAACAAAAAACTTACACAGTTACATAACAACATCCACAACAATAATATCAAACTCTTGGCTCGCCAAGTGGTCGAATGCATGAATCCTTTGTCTCCATTTTACTTTAACAAATAAATTCCGACTCCTCAAGCTCCTTGTATGCAAAATCATTTCTAATAGTTTTTGGCTGGGTCTTTTGTGTTTAATATACACAATATTTTGTTCCTAAACCTTTCTTACTGGAGCATCTAATGATCTATGCTCAATATGTTTGAACTATCTAAGATTGAATGAACTCGAAACTTTCGAGCCGATTTCAAACCGCATCAAAATTCGAGCGAGTTCTGAGTTTTAAGTAAAATTGTCAATACTACTGGATAAGGATGGCTTTCGTAATTTATCCAGCATGTAATTTTCATTGCATTATTTTCTTTTTAATCTAGTAGAATGAACTCCTTTAGATTTTTGAAATTCTTCACAACTTGAGAGTATAATCTTAATTAAATTTTTAGTTTTCAATAAGAGAAATATTGTATGCATACACATGCACCAAGGCACTTTTTTTGAATTTGCTCAGTAAAATTTTCCCTAATTAATGCAAAGAGATATAAACTTTATATAATACTTAATATAGTTTAATTTAAATATGAATATCATTTGAAAAACTAGTTTGGGTTCATAAAGTGGACATTGGTCATATTTTAAACAGCAAAAAACTAAAGGTGGAGTAATCTAGTTCTTTGTATCTCATGTCTTTCCACGAAAGTATGATTGTAGCCTATACATACACACACACACACACACACACATATATATATATATATATATATATAGAGAGAGATAGATATAAAGGTCAATCATACAACTCAACCGGGATTAAACTCCATGGTGTCATCACGCAGAAGGTCTAAAAGCCTAATGGGGAGTGCATCTCCCATAACAAAAGAAAAATCGCCCTGACGGGCTAAAGAACAGAAAAAATCCGCTATGCGATTCGTATTCTGCGAGCAATGAACAAAAGTAACACGAGGGAAATCTAACATGAAAGCAAGGTTATTTGCATAACGCTCTCTGCCTCTTGAATGGAAAGTCCTCTCCTAGTGCTGGCGTAATCTGTGAACTGCATTGCGGTAGTCACTCTCGACAAGTAACCCCTCCAAATCTGGCTCGTGGAAGTGAAGGGTCTGCCGCAGTAACATAATAGCTTGAATCTCTGCATGTATAGGGGAGGTAGTCTGTATGCGAGCGCCACATGCGGAAATCAATTGACCTCAGTCTTCCCGGATCACTACTCCTCTATTGGCAAACTGCTCATCAAATTTATACGAAGTGTCAATGTTGGCCTTCATTCAATGTGTCGGGGGGGCACCATCTCAAGGAGGTAGAGGGGCCCTGGTGAGCCGTGGAGTCACAAGAAACCATCCCGTCGCACAGACCAGTTCCAACAAGCGTTGAAAGAATCGAGACCGCACAAACTATCGGAGTCGGTTAAGAACACCCATGAGACTGCTCCGTCCTCCTCCTCCAATCCTGGTAGATAATGGAAGCGATATTCTGCCCAAAGAATCTGTGGCGTCTGGAAGCCGCAGAAGCCAAAAACAACTCAATAAGGTGCTCCCAAAAGTAAACCCCAATTGATAAAAATATCCTGGATTGCCCAAGGAAACAACAGTGCACAGCAAAGTGCATCCTGTCCTTCTCAGTCTCATAGGCCTAGACACACTCAGGAGACTGTGCAAGACCTCATCAGTGGAGCCAGGTCCCTGACGAAATGACGTCTCTGAGCAATCTCCACATGAAGCAAGCCTGCATCGCTCCTAGTGACATCTCCCAGAGGGTGGCAAAGGACCACCTCTGATCCTCCATGTAGGCACGGTATAGCTGGCTGGCAAGAGTCTCAGAAAAAGCATCCAACCACCACTGCAAGGTGTTTAACTCCAACTGTGTGTACCTATGAACAATCAGCTACCCATAACCCAGAATCCTCCAGACTGCAGAATATGCCCGATGGATCGAGAAGTCCTCACCTCTGTGGCGGTAGCGGAACTCCATTGCTTGAATAGATGGTCCTCATGCCTGACATAGCTGAGAGTATGGCGGGACACTAGGACTCACCGCCAAGTTCGCAGATCTCTGATGCCAAGGCCACTAGCAGCTAAGGTCGACAGATCTTCTGCCATCTAACATAGTGCAGACCACTGCCCTCCGCTTCTTTTTATAGGAACTTACGGAGGATAGCCTCGATGTTTAAATGGCAGGCGTTCAGAATCAGGACCACCATCATCAAGTAACTCGGGATCGTGGCAAGAACATACCTAATCAAACAAAGTCGCCCGACCAGTGAAAGATGTTGACTACTCCAAGAGCTAATTCTGGCTCTAACCTGCTGGATCACCCGTAAATAATCAGCTCGCTTCAACGGTCTGTCCGTCACTGTGACACCAAGGTATTTCAGAGAATCTCCTCTCATGAACCCAAGATTAATGGCAATCATGTGCTGGCGATAAGCCGGAACCCGCCCACTGAAGACTGTGTGATTTTTGCCAATTCACAGATTGTCCATTTCAGCTGCCGTACTCAGTCAAAATTCACTGCACCCCATGACTACCCACCTCAGAGGCAGGAGCAAAAAGTATCAAATTGTATGCATACATCAGGTGGGAGAACGTGGGCTTGCCCCATGTCATGGGTGATTCCAAATGGGCTACCAATCCTCTCAAGTCGCCGAACTAGCAAAGAAAAAAGCTTTGAGCACAAAATGAACATATATGGAGAAATCAGACAGCCCTGCTTGAAACCCCGCCTACCTACAATCCAAGGAAGCCGCCGCCCATGCACGTTATCTCATGTCTTTCCGAAGGGTACTAAAAAGTCAATAAAGAGTATTTTTCCCTCTTAAATAAATTAAAATCTCCACAATGGGCAAGATGAGCACAAAAATTTGTTGCAACTAACTGCTTCTGCTTAAACACGTAATTAATTCATTTTGCTTGTCTTTAATACTTTTAATATAAATAATACAAGCATACATTTCTTTTCAGTACTCCAAAATATTTATTGGTATATAAGATCTAATGGTGATCCCGTTTCTCTCATTTAATATCTCCTTTAAAACTCTTAGAAAATGTATAGCTTCTAAAGTCAATCTACTTGACAAAACTCAATTGATTTCATGACTCTGATTAGCTCATCAAATATTTTTTCTACCTCTCTCAAAATACCAGTATGATTAGTTAGGTTTATTCTTTTTTAAATTGCACAATCATGGACATCATTATTATTCTTGTAAATAGGAATCACAATAATCATTGTCCATTTGTCTGACTTCCTTTAATTAAACTCATATTAATTAACTTGGGGACTCAAAAAAATTTCCTTAAACTAAAGTACACATTAATTGAGATGCCATTTAATCCTCTAGATTTTTAATTCATCATTTTCTTTGAAGCATTCAACCACAATTTTACGCATATGCCAAATAAAAGAGCAAGTAATACTTTTCTTAAAGTTATAGTCACTTGTACTAATCACATTATCACAATCTTCATTGAAAAGCTTTTGGAAATAATTCATTCAATTATATGAAGTTTTTCATTCATGAAAAGTTTTTTTTGATTAGCATTCTTAATACATATTACTATATCAGATTTTTAATTTTTTTATCTTTAAATTTGATTAGCTTATAAATATATTTTTCTTAATCATTAATATATGAATTTTCTCATATAAATTTTCAAAATTTACAATCTTAGCAACAATAACTTTTTTCCTAACCTCTTGGCATACTGATCTATATCTTTTCAATTTTTATTGCTTTTCATTTAATTCAGTCTTTTTGGCATTCATCTTTTTATTTTTTTGTTGAAATCAATTTCTTTCTCTAAGCTTTTTACTACTAGTGGTCTACTTCTAAATTCTTCAAGCATATTGATATCCTCTTTATGCATACAACTAAAGTTTTTTTTCATATATTATTAGATTTTTATTCGATGTCCTACTATCCTAGCTTCAAAACCCTATTGTGAATGTCTTTATTTTTGTTTTTAAGATTTTACAATCTAGGTTTGATATTTATGTTCACAATAAAAACAAATTATTCATGTAGCTGATCCCACCTAATGAGATTAAGGCTTTGTGTAGTTTTAAGATGTAATTCATGTTTGTTACTTTTTATCTAACTCATTTTCTTCAAATTTAGAATCAATAGTGTTGCTAGGTTGATAAACTTTTTATTATAGCAACTGTGCAATCTTTACAATACAATTTTTTTTTTATTAGAAAACAATTAATTTGAGTATCAATGAACCCATTTTTATATCTGAGTATGTTCTTTATATTTTTTGATAATGTATTAACAATCTTAAAATTATAAGTTAAATGAATCTGGTAAATTACAATAAATAAATATCATTAAATTCATTAAATTCAATAAAACTTTACTATTTTCATTAAAACTTATATTTTTCTTTACTAATTTCATTAATACCAAAATTACAATAAATATCATTAAATTCCTCATTTAATCTTCTAACAAGGTCCTTTAGATTTTATTTAAATATTCTTTCTTCTAAAGGTTTTTTTTTTGAGTAAATTCTTAAATCAGTTCAAAATTTTCATTTGTACTCATTTAAATCTATGATTTTATCCTCCCATTTTCTTAACTTCACTATTTTTCATTCTCTTATCCATAATATTACCCACACCGGTTTTTTTTAATTTTTACTAGGTATCGAGCAGTGTAAAGTATCATTTTCTCTTGTTTACTCATGTGAATACACAAAATATTTGTTGTCTATTAATTATAATATTTAAGTTTTTATTATAATCATTGTGTCTTGGACTTGATTTTTGCATCCATTCATGATAATAATCCTAGGTGCCAATGTAACTCCCTTTGCCGTCTGGCCCCAATATTCATGCAATACAATGCAGCAATACTTGAATAACTCCCTTACTCTGACGTGGAATCACTTAGCACATTTTAATGGTTTTCTAGGTTTCTTTTCTTATCTTAATATTTTGCACTAGATATACATTGCATTTATCGCTAATGGGAAAACTCTTTCTCACTAACACTACAATCGGTACCGTTTTATCTTAATATTTGCACTAGATATTTTTACATTGCATTTATCGCTGATGAGAAACCTCTTTCTCACATGCACTACAATTGGGCACCGTTGTAATGACTTTGTCCAACTTGTGACTACATTTAAGCAATGTACTGTACTACTTTCAATGGACAGCTTAGCTTTAGCATAATTTTTTAAATGATTCGCTTAGTATAATTTATTAGCATTCAGAGTTTCTATTCTCTTCTTAGTGTATTGCATTAAATTTTCTTTAAATGAGTCGATCCATGAAGTGGGAATCTCTCTTGACACTACAATTGAATGCTAACATAACTATATTCAGACAATATAGTGCGCTTCTTCCAGATGATGCTATACCTCTTGCACAATTTATTAAAGTTCATGTCTTGTTATGTAATCTAGTTTTTTATTGGCTGCTAACTACCTAGCACAACCATCCACACTTTCTCATTGATGCTTAGGACTTAGTGATGGCGGTGTCAGAAGGTGAGAATTTACATGTCATTATATTTATTTATTTATATATATATATATTATGTATGTATGTATGTATGTATATATGTATGTATGTATGCATGTATTGGAAAGCAGATAATCCTTTTGTCTTGCCCATCAGAATGAGAATAATCATGACATCTTGTCCTCAAGTTTCAAATTATAGCGCAGGTTTCATGTTATTCCAGGTAGGGTACGGTTTGATACATCTCAATTACAATGCTTCTCCCTTTCAACCGTTGATGGCGACTCTGCTGAGACTAGTGATTGTACAGGAGAGTTACGATCACAGGCATTTAGGCCTGAGGAAGTCATGCAGCATGGGAAAGGCCCTGTAGGCAGCGTCCAAATCGATGACGGTGAAAATGATTCCAAGTCCCAAACCGATTATAAAATGGTTAACATATGTGATAAGTTAATTGAAATCTTTATGGTTGATAAACCAACGTCTACTGATTGGAGAAGATTGTTAGCTTTCAGCAAGGAATGGGTTAATATCAGACCTCATTTTTTCAAGCGTTGTCAAGAAAGAGCTGATTTGGAGAGCAATCCAGAGATGAAACACAAGCTTTTCAGACTCGGCAGGAAATTGAAGGAGGTAGCGTGCAACATTTGTTGTTGCTATTTCATCTACTTCATTTGAATCACATACTATATTGGCCTACTGCAATATTTCTATATTGTTTCTTTCTTCAGATAGTTCATCAGTACAATGTGATCTGAAAAGCTTCTTATCTTCCTTTACATGCATGCATATTTACAGGATTGTAATACAGTTGTTTAATTCTTGGCTGTATGGATAGCAAAATGCCAATGTTTCCTTATGCGTAACTCATGCAGGTAGATGATGATGTGCAAAGGCATGATGAACTTATTAATGCCGTTAAAGGGGCGCCTGATGAAATTAACTCTATTGTTTCTAAGTGGCGAAAGGATTTCACGAAAGAATTTTTTTTTCATCTTCATACTGTTGCGGAGTCCTATTTTGACAACCCAACAGAACAAAATGGTAAGACTAGATTATATTTTGTGTCTTGTTTTAATAGCAATTTTTACATCCCGTCTAGGTTAGTTAGCATGCGCTATAAAGCTGTAGACTTGTAATGCATCAAAATATTTACTTTTAGTGCTTAGCAATGTCATGAGCAATTGCAAGCGTAATTATTAGGGAGTTTCTGTAACGGTTCATAGTTTGTTTAACAATTTTAGATTCTGTGTTCAGTATGCAATTCTTTTGGTACTTGCGGAGGGTTAATTATTAACCATAATTGAGTTGGATGCTATGTTCCTGACTTAACTTTATCATTCATGTACCATTCATTTGTGTTTGAACTTGTATTTGAAGGCAGTTTGTTTCATTTTTTTATGTTTGTAACAGCGTGCCAGTTGAAACCCTCCACACTTTATGAGAGAGGAGCAACCATTACATATTAAACATGAGAAAATTATCAAAATGTACTCTTATAAATATTTTTTTTAGTCCATTGAGTTTTGTTTAAATATTTTTTTGATTTTTGCCATTAAATATTCCTGTCTTCCTTCTATTAAATTTACATTTTTCAGCCTGAATTGATTGTTGGAATAGCGGCAGGAACAAAAAAAAATCTTTAACCAGAAGTCGAGGGACCAAAAAAATATTTGCAAGAGAAAGACTATTTTGAATATTTTGCAAGAGTCAATAGATCATTTTGATAATTTTATCTAATAAACACTTATCTGCAAAATTGTTTCTCTTCCTAAACATTTTCCAATGGGTTTCAATTAAGGGATTATTTTGTAAGAATTAAAGACTATTTTGAATATTTTGCAAGAAGGATCATTTTTATAATTTTCTCTAATAAACATTTATCTGCAAAATTGTTTCTCTTCCTGAACATTTTCCAATGGGTTTCAGTTAAGGTAGAAGGAAACAATAGTTGTGAAAGCTCATCTAGTTGGTTCAAAAGCTTTTGCATATTTTGGTAAGAATGACTATAAATTTAACTAAATTATGAGAATACATTCCCACATTTCTATTTTGATCTTTAGGGACTAAAATTATGCCGAGTTTTAATAGTTCTTGATAAGCTTGTTGGGGTTATATTTTCCTTATTTGAGTTATATCTAATTTTTTGTTGTTGATTTGTCTGCTTATTTGTATAATATTTTTCTAGCTTTGGCAAAGTTGGCAAATGATTGTCTTGCTGCTGTTCAAGCATATGACAATGCATCAGAAAGCATTAAGGCTGTGGAAGCTGCTGAGCTAAAGCTCCATGATATCATCAATTCTTCATCAGTTGCTGCTGCTTGTAAAAAAATAGATGATTTAGCTGAGAAGAAACAACTAGACTCTGCTTTGATGTTGGTGCTTACTAAAGCGTGGTCTGCTGCTAAAGAATCAAATATGATGAAGGATGAGGTAAGGTCCTGGCTTAACAGATGTTATAAATCGTTCTGTAAGATAATCAAGTTTTACTGAACTAGTTTAAGAAGAGAGTTTTGTAAAAGACTTCATCTTTCTTTAACCGTCCTTTTCCTGCAACCATGTATGTGCTCCTTTTTATAGACAAGAAGAAGAAGAGAACAATTAAGGAAAATGAAATGAATAAGAATATCCTTAAAATAAGGAAATCTAATAATAATGATAACTACTTTGGACTCCTTTCATAAATAGTTGGTACATGCATGGCTTAATAATGGTCACACTCCTACACACAAGATCGCTATGAAGATGCTGAGTTTGGTAACAACTGTGACCAGAGAGTAATTATCCAATGGTTGAGGGTGTTGTAAGAGTGCGGCTAATTCATGAAAATGAAGTAATTTGAATTGTATCCATGTTACTCACGGCATAGATTAGAACTTTTCAACAGATATATCAATAAAGAGATTATTTATGTTGTTCTCAATGGAGAGTGTCAATAAAAAGGATTGGTAGTGAGCTTTGATGGAGAGGATACTGCAGTAAGCACAAAATCTACTAGCATAGTTGTTGAAAGTAGATCATGTGGTTTTAAAATGGTTTTAGGAAGTAAACAAAATAACAAATCATGGGCTTCCCCAACAAAGTATTTAGTTCTGTACCTCTATTTTTTATTTTATTTAGTTTTATTTACTATCAACCAAACAAAAATTAAATTTCACTGGAAAAATTTTAAGCACAAAATCAATTGCACTGCATTTTTAACACTTGTTATCATTTTACTCAGCATTTATCTTGCACTGGAATATGCTGGGGATTAAACAGCCCTTGAATGTCAACTTATCAAGAGTATAAACGCTAACATATTCAGGCAAAAAAACACAGGGAACCCTAAAAAATCTGCAATAGTAACAAAATGTACTAAACTGTGTAGATTTCTACCAAAAAATTGTTAGTACATGTTAAATATAACAGCAACTTGCATGCTTTATGCAGAACATTTTATTGTATCAAGTCTTTTCCAGTAGTTCATGTTAAATCTTTTCTATATTCAAACGCATATTTCTTTGAGCTCTTGGGTCGTTCTGCGTGCATAATTTCTTTTTTTTCCTGAATCCGGAGCATACACTTTTTATGGGTTCAATATCATAAACGCACAATTGACAGGCATATTTTTGTTTAATTGTAGTAGTAATGAAGGAACATGACACTATTAAAGTGCGCAGGTTAAGGATATACTGTATCATTTGTACAAGACTGCAGTGGGGAATATGCAGAGACTTGTGCCTAAAGAGATCAGAATACTGAAGTTCCTTCTAACTATCGAAGACCCAAAAGAGCAACTCTCTGCTCTAAATGATGCATTCACGCCTGGTCCTGAACTGGAAGGGAAGGATGCAGACTGCTTGTACACGTATGATGTGACGGACATTCTTGTTGCTTTGATTGCTTATTCCCTACGTTCCTGTTCATATACTGATGCTAATTAATCAATAATTGTTAGTTTAGTGTAATTAATGCTAATAATAAATAACTATTTTATAATATAATGATGTTAATCGTAATAGTAATTAGTTTTTCCATAAAATAATAAAACTGATAGTTTTGTTGTAATGATAAAGATCCATGTAGTTGTTTTGAATGGATGGTTTATGAAAATTTCCATCAAACTTAACAATGATAATGACTAATCACCTACTAATATTTGTTAAGAGTACGATGAGCAATCATTAGTTTTGTTTAAAGCCATTTGTATTTATGAGATTATTCTGCGTCTATTTGCTGCTTATTTTATGATCTATTTTCTTTCCCTTTTTAATGGGACTATTATATATATAAATTACAGGACGCCAGAACAGCTGCATACGTGGGTCAGAACTGTAGTGGATTCATACCATTTCTGCAGAGAAGGTACCCTCATTAAGGAGGCGAGAGATCTGATGAGCCCAAAGATTATTCAGAAACTCGAGAATCTCAAGAAACTTGTGAAGGACCATTTCCTTTAGACCTCTTATAATTATTGTCTTAGTAATGTAATTTTGAAGAAGTCAAGAAACTATGTTTGAATGGGAGTAAAATGATTTTATTAATTGCAGTTTTTTATTATTTTAATGTGCTTTATGTAAAAAATAAATTAAAAAACAAGTTTTTTTTTGGAAATTTTGAGGGCTTGACCCTTGTATTAATAATGAAAAAAGATTTACAAAGAACAACCAAATGATGGCAAAAAGAAAAATACAGCCAAGTTAGGAAAAAGTTAAGAAAGCAAAACTGAAATTGAAAGAGAAAAAATAAAATAAAAGCAATAAAGAGAGGACATAGGACTCAGCTTCTCCAATATGAGGCCGACGTAAGACTGAAAATTTGCTGGGCAATTAACCAAAGATCAATGTAGTATTAGAATTAGTGTAGTATCAAGAATGACAAGTGGAAGTCACCAGCGAGCAATAGGGTATTGAAAATCTTCATTATCCATCATAGTCCAGAACTAAGCCAACAGGTCAAAGAAGACCAGCAATCGTGCAACTGTGGCGCCCCGCACCCTTAATCCCGTCGAAGGATTAAGTTAAGGGTGGGGTGTCACTCTGGCTAACCCCTCACTTATCATTGGATTAGGATAGACTCCATAATCCACCTGATTAGGGAAGGATTAACACAGAATTAAACTAACAGTCACTGTATAAGTAAACAAACAGAGTGCGGAAGCAATTTAAGGAAATGTAAACCATTAATGTATCACAAGACAAATAGGAAAGAAAAATATAACTCAGAATATAAGTATACAATCCAAAAATCACAATCAATAGTACATGTATTATTACATGATTTAAAATATTTAAATATAATGAAAATCACTCATCCTCACTTGAAATATAAGGGAACTAGACGGCAGCTTCTTCCACGGGCTCCTCCTCTGGGTAAGGCTCCACACCTAACTCCTGCTCGTCTAACTGAAATGAGTCTGCCATTGTCGGTTTCACAATGTAGGGTCCCAGCCAAAGAAAAGAAAAATCTGGTTAGACAATTGTCTAAGTTCATTTTAAACTGATGAATTATTGTAAGTGTTAAGTAATATCACCATTTGACAACATCTAAGCAACATATATAAATAAAAAGGAGCAGCAAGCAATACAAAGAAACAGGGAAGCTATAAATCATCATTTATAACTTAAGCAAAGAAAAGGAAAGAGGCTGAGACATGCCTCGCATACAAACTAAACAAGGAAGGGCATATAAATATACATAACTAAACAAGTGCAGTAAGAAAAATTCTATACACTAAACATGCTGGTGATCAACAGAAAACATGCCAATTAAAATAAATAACTCGGCAGTGATACATATAAATAGCAGCAAGAATCTAACATCCTAAATATATATATAAAAGCAGTACAGGGAATAGCGGACGGAATAGAATACTGAAAAGTGAACAACAACAACTGCATATAAAGTCACACGTGCATCGACTGCCATACAGAAAAGAGCTACTCAAGCCCATCGAATACCAAAGAAGCTTAGCACTATCATGGCTAAGACATAAAACAGTGTACTCCTAGCGATATAAGGAGGCTAGGCATATAAGCACACAAAGCAAGCGAAGGATCTTAGCACAGTACGGTTAAGGCCCAACTGTATGCCCCTAATGACATAAGGAGGCTAGTAAACTAAGCATACAAGGCAACCTTAATGCCAGTACGGCTAAGGTACCAACGGTGTACCCCTAGCGACATAAGGAGGCTAGGAAACTAGGCACACAATAAAACAGATCCTTCCCCTAGCGACATAAGGAGGCTAGGCTATAAGGATATAACTGAGAAGCAGCTCATAAAATCATTATCTTTTCATAAATCACTTTAATATTTTCACAATGAATCTAAGGAGTCTCCATATTTTCCTAATAGTTTAATTATGCATCAAAAATCTTATATGATATGCTCAAGGAAATGTGGCACAACAATCAAGAAATGCGTATCAACAAAATATCAAACAGAAGCAAGGACTCTACTAAACTTAGTGATATCATTTGTTTCCTACTTAACCATCTAACTATTCCAAGTTACACAAGTTTAGGATCACTATTTTCTTACTATCGAGTGTAACCTGGAAGTTCATCCTTATAAGTTAAAAAGGATTGGAACTGATCAGGTTCCAATCTAGCTCAATCAGATAAACGACTACGAGTTAAATAAAAGAATCATACGTTCTAGTTTTGTAAATTTATACGTTCTAACTAAGATCTAATCAAGATCTTCTAAACCTATAGATTATGGATTAAACACTACGAGAATTAAGTTTAATCACATAATCCAAAGGATAAGACCTAAGTTCTAGGTTTTATTATATAAGTGATCTACTAGTTATGGTAAATCTTATTAAGTAATCAAACTTAATATGATGAATCTCCTACCTTAAATCTAGAGTTAAAAGATAAAATAATCGGAACAAATTGTAAAATAAAAGAAAGTCTAGAAACTAATAAACCAAGGTTTCACCCGTTGGGTAACCCAATTTACCCAATGAATAAACTCTAACATATGATCTATTCCTATTCTCAGGAAAGGTTCTTAAGGTGTAGTGCTTAAGACTTAGCAGAAATTATTAGAATCTGACTTAAGGGTTGATTTCACTTGCTCAAACATTACTAAGATGATTATAATATTAGCCTTGGCATTCTGGGATATTATCCAAAGGGTAAGGGTACTTAGTCCAATCTTAGGGCAAAATGACCATTTTGCCCCTACTTTAAGGGTCAAAAGTCAACTTTTGACTTAGTGGTCAGAATTGATTTCTCTTAGTTCCAATTGTTTCCTTACTGTCTAACTTGAAAATAGACAGTAAGTATGCCTAAATCGGGCGAGAAACGATCAAGTTATGACTAAAATAAGGCTAGGGATAATTTGGTCATATACCTAAATTTCTAGGGTTCAAATCCTAAATATTATTTTGTTATAATGATGACATTGAAATTCTAGGCTGGTTAGCATCTTGAATTTTCCAATTTTGAGTTGATTTGACTAAGTTATGGCCGTTTGAATTCTGGGGGCATTTTGGTCATTTTTCACCAAAGTCAACCCTAAATTCTAGGGTTGACTTTTTATCCTGATGTCCGAATGAGAAAACTAATACTACTATGATAATGGGGCCGCTCTCCTGAGCATTTTAAAGCCCATATTGACTATATTTCGATAATCGGGTAAAAAGTTATGAGGCTCTAAAGAGATCCTAAAATGCTACCTCATTATACATACCCCGAAATAAATTTTTACATTATGTTATTTGAATCCTTACATTTTTCTGAGTATTTTAAGACCTATATTGGTTATGTTTGGATCATCCTACAAAAAGTTATTAAACTTTTAAGATTTACTATTCAAAAATACAATTTAAATTATTTTACTATTCATTTATTCAAATTGTATTATTTTACTGTTCATTCCTAAAGTTTTTATATAAAATTTTTGAAATCATTAATCTTTAATTAATTGGTGATTAATTATGCTTAATTGCTAATTAACATTAATTAATTTATTATTTAATTAATTTAATTATATTTATTAATATTTTACTGTAGCAAAGTAATTAGTGCAATTACTTTGCTACAGTAAAATATTAATAAATATAATTAAATTAATTAAATAATAGATTAATTAATATTAATTAGCAATTAAAGCCTAATTAATCACAAATTAATTAAAGATTAATGATTTCAGAAATTTTATATAAAAACTTTATGAATGAACAGTAAAATAAAAGACAAAAAGAGAGTCCAGTTGAGGCGAAAAAGCTTCTAAAAATTTCACAAATATACTTTAAAGAATCAAAAATTGGCAAGAGCACTTCGAGAAGGGATCCCGAACTAAAATCAAGAGCATTCGCAGTAAAATATGTCCGTTTAGAAAATTGCCACAACTTCACAAATGCCACACACCCTGAGAAAAGAAACCCACGGAGAAATCCAGTCGAGCAAAACTTCAGCAAAAGAGATATAATTGATGAGCTCAAGCAATTACACAAAAATCACAATTAAGGAAAAACTGCTGTGAAAATACATCCAGCAAGAGTCTCAAAAACAGCAGCAACAATCCAAGTTAGAAAGAAGCATTTGTGTAGCCCAAGTCAGAAAGAAACATCTGTGAAGACAAATGCCAGCAAATCAGCTAGAGACTCAAAACAGCAGCAAAAGCCCAAGTCAGAAAAAAACATTTGAGAAGACAAATGCCAGCAATTCGCAAAGCCAAGTCTAGTAAAGGGGTTCATTCTTCCAATGTTGCAAAAACCCCAAATTCTCAAAATAGCTACATATTATGCTGATAAGATTTGCTTTAATGTTAGAGATAGAAAATGTATTCTAGATATCGAGCTATTAAAAAGGCGAGCATTTCTTTCTTTCCAAATTTCTTGTATAATTAGACCAAGAGCAGTAATTACACCCCTTTTAAGACAGTTATTAAGGGAATGAATGTCCCATAAAATCTGAAATATAGAGGGGGGGAAGAGATATGAGTGGCCACTATGTAATATTTTGTTCAGCATAAAGAAAGCAAAATCACATTGAAAGAAAAGATGGGAATGAGATTCATCAGAAGTAAGACAGCTTGCACACTGAAAAGCAAGGAATTCCCCTTTTATTAAGAATGACCGCCGTTTTTAGCCCAAGATTTAGAGCTTTTCAGATTACACATTTAAATTGAAGCTTAATTCCTTTTATCCAGAGACAAGAAGCCCACGGAACATCAGGCCGGTTTAGAAATTGAATGAAGTGAGCATCTTTAAAAGTAAAAATGTCTTTGCTTTGGAAGAGGTAGACTTTTCTAATAGCATCAAAACTAATGTGAGGTTTGAGGATATCTGACACGATTGCCAAATCCTTCCAGAAGGGAGAAGCCAGTTTATTAGAGAGGGGGACCGGACCAAAAAGCTTTAACCGATTGCTTTTCCACCAATTAGTAAGAAGAGAAGTGTTGCAAAGAACATACCAGCATAAAGAGATTTTACAACTCAGCAAAAGTTTCGAGGGACATATAATATCGATTCCACCTTTATCAGTAGGTGAAGCCATCTTTTCCCAAGCTCTGGTGTGAAGTTTATTCTCAAGGGAGCCGTGATCCAAGAATTTAGCACATAGATGTTTAATAACTTTAATGATGCTTTTCGAAATGAGGACGGACTTAATCCAATGAATCAAAAACGACCATATAGAGAATTTTAATAGCTGCAATCTACCTGCAAAAGAAAGAGTATTTTGCACCAAACCAGAGATCCACTGGTGAAGTTTAGAGATGAGAGGAGTGAAATTTTCCACCTTTGGCCTCCGAGGCAAAATGGGAAGGCCTAAATACTTCATAGGAAACTGCGCAATGGAGAAATTCCAGATGCCCGCAAGCTCATTAGCATTAATAACAGAATTTGAAAAATAAATATGAGATTTTTCATTGTTTAAGTTGAGACCCGAGGCCTTAAAAAATTCTTCAAGACTATGGTTAAAAGCATGTATATTTCTTGTGGAAGCTTTCTAAAAAATAAGAATGTCATCGGCAAAGAGGAGATGGGAGCAACTGAAATCACCAATTTTAAAATGAGTAATATACTTATTTATGACCGCTTCATCAATAGAGGTAGAAAGGAAATTCATGGAAATAATAAATAAAAACAAGTTTAATTATTATTATTTTTTTCAAACTTCAAATGAAATGATGGCATTTATGACACTGTTAATAGACACAAAAAACTCATCCAATAAGGTTTGAACATTATTTCAATATAAATTTTAAGATAATATTTATATTATTTTAATATAAATAAATAAACTAATGAAATGAAATTCAAATATAATTGGATGAGTATTTTTAGATGTCACGTTAGCGGGTCTACATAATATTTTTCTTTATTTATATTCTTAAGAGTTCAAATCACAACAAATATTATATATATATATATTCAGGAAATTCCATTGATTGGCATGCAAAATTTAAGGTGTAAAGTTTACCATTGTATAGTAAATATTCTTACATCGGTATAAAAGGAATGATAGCCGAAATCTCCTCAACATAGCGAATGAAATTGAGCACGACTGCCGCCATGGCTTCTTCTTGAATTGGACAATGGCCATGACTTCTTCCCAAATGCAACGAATGGGGCCACGGTTTCGTAGTGAACGCTAAGAGCTTGCCAAACGAAATCGATGTTGTTGAAATCTATTTCCAGCGAGATCAATATCGTTCGAAATCGGTGTCATGCGAGATCGATGTCAAACGACATCGATTTCATCGCTGCTAACGTGAAGAGCTCATCTAACGAGATTGATTTATTCACAGAGAATACAAAGAGCTCTTTGAACAAAATCGATTTTGTTCAGCAAAAACTCTAAAAGATCATATTTTTTTAAGAAACTGATAAATATTAGTAAAATAATCTAATTACACTGTATTCAAAATTTTCAAATTTTATTGTATCAAAACTACCTCTAAAATATAAAGCTACAATAGCTTTATCCCTAAGGGGCATGCCATAGTGCATAACCTTTGTTGCCCATAAAAAAATGGGGGAGTAATATAAACATTATTTGAAAATAAAAATACATTTTACTAATCACGCACTTAATATATGCTATATTATCTATTATTGATTTAGTATAATTTCTTAACAAGATTATATGAACACCTTATTAATGCAAGGTTGTCATTATTCTAATAAATTTTTTAAAGATAAATTTCAATATATTACATAAATATATAGTATTATGCTAAAATATAAATATATCATGATTTTTAGTTAGAAAATTATTATCGTGCGCTCATTTTTAAAATCTCTAATTTTTCCGCGGTTAAAAAGCACGAGAATGAGACAGCAGTTTAGCAAAATGAGAAATGATATTTAGACTTGTTGACGTGACACCCAGAAAAACCATTCAATGAAAATTGAGTATTATTTCAATACAAACTTTAAAAATAATATTTGTATTATTATAATATAAATAAATATACATTAATAAAATAATGTGCAAATCTTATTAGATGAATTTTTTAGATACCATATCAGCAAATATAAATAACATTAATGCATGACTTGCTCATTTTATTATAGAGGATATTTGGTATCCTGTAAACTTAGAAATTATAGTGTAAAGTAATTTTATTATAATTATTTGATAATTTTATTAAAAAATTAATATTTTCTTATTTTGGTATGAAGTGATCTATGAATATTATATTTTGAATAAAATTGAGGATAAAATTAGTACTCATGCCCCAACATCATTAAGACTCATAAATTTAATATATTAACTCATAACAAATGAGATTTATTGTTTAATATCATGATTAAAAATTAATTAAAAATAATAAATTATATAGTTATATTTGAAAGTATTGAAACATTTTTCTAAAATTATTCCTAAGAAATTTACTCTCAAATAATTGCAATAACTCAAAAAAACTAAATATTTTTTTTATCTTACCAAAAAATTGAATTAAAAATATATATTTCAAAATATAAATTTAATTATTCAAATTTTAGTATAAACAAGGATATTAAATACAAGTACGAGGTGTATAAGTTGTAAAAAAAAAATAATTTTATTTATTTGGGTTGGATTAAGTTAGTTCAATATTTCTTTTGTACTTAAGAACAATGACATAAGCTCAAGTGCTAGCAGATTTTGTGGCTAATTTTACTCTTTGCTCATGAGGAGGAAGCTCTTGCAGGTGATGAGCTAAAATGGATGCTATATACTCTGATGGAACAGCTTGCAGTGGTGATGATGGAATAGTTAATGGGCACTACAATCTATTATACATAACACATTGAATTCTCTAACGATCTACTGAATTAGCATTATAGAACAAACTCTATAGTAAACTTGTTGATGCTGTTAATAAATTAAATCCGAAATTGCATGAATCTAATAATAAATCAATTTGTTTAATGGAGTTCACTCGAAAATTTGTGTTGCATTTAAAGGTCAAAATGATTTCAAGTTGATGTTGAATTTTATATGGATTGTGTGAAATAATTCTAAGTTAACTAACTTTATGCATAAATATAAATTTGATGATTAATATATGTGATCTTATGTTTGACAATGACAAAATAACTGATCCCGTAATTAATCTTAGAAAAATATTAATTAGTTCCTAAATATTTTTTAAAAATATGGATATTTAGAATTTAAAATTTAAAGAATATATTTTTTATGAGCTATTAAAAATAAATTTAATAATATTTTTTTATTCTATTTAACTCTCTAAATTCTAATCATCCATATATTTTAAAAAATATTTAAAAACTATATAACGATACTTTTAAAAAAGCAACTTTTTTGGTGTTTTGTTGCAAAACGTTTCCCCCAAACCAGCAAGTCTCGCACTGGGCTATATAGAATTCACAGACGTCATTTCCAATCGCTTGTTTCCTACGTTCGTCGCCGAGAGCCGGAGAGGATGGCCGGAAAATCTGCGACCCCGTTAAAGACAGCATCGCTTGACCTCCCTCTCCATGTTGTGGGATTCAATTACGATCTCCTCTCACCGGAGAAACTCACTGGCCACCTCACCGTCACGGAATCCTGCTGCCAGGTACTTCTCTCTCTCTCTCTCTCTCTCTCTCTCTCTCTCTCTCTCTTTCTAAGACTCTAAGTGTGCACATGAGATTGCAATCATTTTCTTACTTGTTTATGAGCCAGCCGTACAAACTTCTGCACGGCGGCGTCTCTGCCATGATAGCAGAAGGCATGGCGAGCCTGGGCGCGTATATCGCCTCCGGCTTCGGGCGCGTCGCCGGAGTCCAGCTCTCCACTAACCATTTCAGAGCCGCAAACTTTGGCGAGCTCGTTCAAGCGGAAGCAGTTCCTATTTTGAAAGGCAGAACCATTCAGGTGAGTTCTTTATAACACGGAATTTGATCTAGGATGGTTAAAGCTATGTTCTAGGATGGCCAAATTAGTGCTTCTTGTGCTCTTAACATTCAGGCGCATGGGAACAGCCTCCCATTTATATGCCAACCAGCTTGATATGTTAGAATTATGTGAAAAATAGGAATAAAAAAAATATCGGCTGCCACTTTTTATATTTATCGAGTGGATTATGAATACAGTGGCGAGGTCTCTGTTTTGAGGAGTAGTCCTCATTTTAGAAGAAGCCCAGCTCCTCCTCAACGGTCAGCAACTAACTGAAAATTTATAGGACTGGGTCAAAAGAATTAGATAATGCTTATTGCGCTTCCAAATTTGAAGAACTATGAGTTCTGCTATGCATGGCAATCAAGATGCAAATGT
Source organism: Gastrodia elata (assembly GCA_016760335.1). Lineage (NCBI taxonomy): Eukaryota > Viridiplantae > Streptophyta > Magnoliopsida > Asparagales > Orchidaceae > Gastrodia > Gastrodia elata. The sequence continues at coordinate 34,391,011 of CM028676.1, forward strand.
CAAGTAAGGCCTGTGAGTTACTAGAGATATCAATCTGCGGCTTAAAAATGCTTTGTGAAAGTTCTGTGGTAAGCATTTTGTATATGTTTGTGAAGTTTACCGAGTGTAAATGAATATTGAGGAATGGGCAATCTGGTTTCTCTTAAGCAACTTTCCAATTGCTTTTCTGCTCATTAGCACAATTCTTCAGATCATCTGCGTATACATTCTAACACCTAAATTTTAATTTTGATAACTACCACTCTATTTAGGGAATATAAAACTACTTTCAGTATACTAAGGGATTTTCATGCTCTTCTTTTCTCTCTGGAGTAGCATTTAGGAGGTTTCTTGCCAGTCACGTTACAGAAGTGCTTTGAATATCAGTTTATAAAATCTGCAGCAGATGCTAGATGACAGTATACGGTTCACAATATTCATTTATTAGGATAATCAAATGTTCAGTATTAGTTTCCGATCTACCATTTTCAATCAATATAACTTAATTGCATCCTCATAAGCATTAGAATCCTGCTACAAATCTCCAGGCAAGTCATATTATTTTTCTCTTGCTCATTTGAATGTTGAAAAAAGACACAGTTGTACATCAAGAGCCGTTTTCTCTTCATGAAACTTTCACTAATAATCAAAGCTTTGCATTCAACTTCTATAGTTTTTATCTATTTCGGAACTTTATGAACCAATTGATGCCGCATAACATATGAATTTCTCAGGTAATCCATTATCATAAACTAACATAAAAAATATTCATTTTCCTGATTTGCACACATCATCAAGGAGCTCAAAGATCAGTAACATTTTCAAATATTCAAATACAGTTAAAGCATCTTCATCATATTATTATCAACAAGTGGTGATCATGAATATCATAAGTTTCCATTTTTATTCACTTTTTCATGAATTATACTCACTCCCATATATAAGTTACTTTCTATAAGTAACACTAGTTACTAAATATATATGCTTTCTATAAAAGCATCTAGAGTAATCTTATATGCGCTACTCTATGTGAATATTACTTTCCTTGAGAATTGCTTTATTTTCATAAATAACATCTCCCCATATGCTCTGCTTGTATATCATTATCCATTGAAGAGTCAAAAAAGGTTAGAAAATTTTGTAATCAAGGAAGATCTTATTTCCCTGCTTGCTATTGCAATCAATGTTTTAAATCAATTTTTACCATAATTATTCATGTCGATCAGGTTTTGGGTGGCATTAATCAGCCAAGGAATGGTGTGAGGAGATCATATTTTAGCTTTCCATGATGCTTTGGCTGCATGATGGATGACGGAACTTGTTCACTTATTTGATGAGTAGTTGTTTCCAAAGTAGCTATTGGATGGTTTGTGTTTGCATGGAAGGCTGTTAATCAAGAAATAAAAGAATCAAGTGCCTTCTAGAGGATTCAACCATATGAAGAAATGTGCATTGCTTGAGGCCCATTAAAGGCTTGTGGAGGCTGATTTTATTTATTAAGAGATGATGTGATTTTATTTATTAATGCATTTGAAGCATGTACATACATACATACATATAGGTCCCTTTCAAGATACATAATTGATAATGATAAGTTTTAATAAATTAGTCTTAGCTTGACAGGTACTCTCCTATCTTCCTCTTCTTATTTTGAATGCTCATTTTTTCTTCTCTTATTGTTTTCATGCCTTATTGTTTTCAACCCACTCAATATTCATCATCTCATATCTTCTTAAGCTTAGTAATCCATATGCTTTCACAGTCAGTACCTTTAAGTTTTATCTATTATCATGGGCCTTCATATTGTAACGTTGCACAAAACCGCCGAAAAGATATCCCTTAGATTATAAAATGATTGTGATAGATTATACAATGGGTTAAACATGGTGGAAACATCAGTGGATATGTGCCATCAAGTTTTATCTATTCTTGAAAGATTCCCACCAAAAGTCATATTTACCAAAAGTTCAATGCTTATCAAGATAATATCCTACATCATACTAAAAACTCCCTCCAAGATATAATTCACCACCAATTTAATGTTCAAAACACCCTTCATACTAAAGTATTCTTCTAAGCAAAACTCACCACCAATGTACTCCTCATAACAAAACTTACTACCAAGTACCCATTAAAAATCTAATATACCCATCACTCTCATTATACCACCATCTATTGCTACACTCCCATTGTTAACACTTATATAGTGGGCTTTAGTTGATGTTACCGAAGCAAAATCACAAAATGTAAACCAATACAAGTAAGAAATAAACCACATCACATAGTATTCACTGCATAAATCACAAGAACATCAAAAGACATAAATTTACATAGAAAAACTTAAGATTGAGAAAAATCACGGAGCCACACCACCAAAGAAAAAATATACTATGAACAAGAATGTTATAAAGTTACAGAGAGTTTCACCATCATAAGAACAAGAAGCATCTACTATTTTAAAAGCCTTTTGATCAACTTCCTCTCTTTCTGAAGTCTCCTACTCTCACTCTAGGGTAGAAGGATGCTAGTAGTAGCCACACCCTCCAATAGATTAGGGTTAAGCATATAAAATATCCCTCGCATGTTTTCTTAAATATCTAAGGCCTAAATAGATTCCAAAAAACCCAAAATACTCTTAAAATTACTTAGGGCAACGCCAAAACCCGCGACAGAGTTTTCGCGGGAGCCAGGGCTTGCTTGGGCGCGCAAGCCTGTCTAGCGGGCGCTTGGATTTCGGGTTTTGGGCACGCCGTAGCGCCTGACTCTCAAATTCTGGGTGCTACGGTGCGCCATGGCTCCTGACTCTCGAATTCGGGGCCCTAAGGAGCGTTGTGGAGCATAGAGCAGCCAACTTTCCCCGACTTGTCTCGGAACACTTCGAGACCTCCTGAAAACCCACCAGAGCTTTATTTGCACCTCCATGGATGATCAAAATGGGCTCCACATCCCAAAAAGCTTCCACTTCGAGACCTATTCAGATTATTCTACCTTCAACCTTGAATTTTCTTCAACTTTGTTTCAATCCCTGCAAAAGGTTGTGGTGTGGCTCACCCTACCTCTTATCATGTACCGAGACCAATTGAAGCAACACATAGCTTCAGTTTCTCCACTGTTACAGACTTTGTAAGCATGCCAGCTGGATTCTTCGATGTGTGTATCTTCTCCAATGCCAACTGACCGTCTCAAACAGTGTTCGAATAAAATGGTACCTCAATTGAATATGCTTTAGCTTGGCATGAAATGTTGTGTTCTTAGCGAGATGGTTGGCAGTTATACTATCACTCTGCAGTTCAACATTCTTTTGCTCCTTGCCCAACTCAGCTATAAAGCTCTTCAACTAGATCATCTCTTTAGTCGCCTCAGTGACGATGACATACTCCACCTCAGTAGTAGATAGAGCAACCATTTCTTGTAATCTAGAGATCCAGCTCATCACAACACTGCCCAATGCAAATACATATCATGTAGTGCTCCTCTTGCTATCAATATCTTCGACTAAATAAGAGTCTACATATCCATGTAGCTCTATGTTAGATTTCCCAAAGCAAAGTGCTTTGTCCACTGTACCCATTTGAAATCTGAGTATCCACTTGATAGCCTCGTAGTGGTGATTCTTCGGGTTATTCATGAATCTGCTGATCACTCCCACTGCATGTGCTATATTCGGTATCGTACAGATCATGACAGACATTAAGCTTTCGACTGGTGAAGCACAAGGAACTCTTTCTATTTGTTTATTCTCCGCTTCAGTCTTTGACAGTTTGAAATGACTTGCAAGCGGAGTGCAAACTAGTTTTTCCTTATTTATGCTGAATTTCCTTAGCACTTTATCAACATATTCTACTTGAGATAGCTTAAGTATTCATGCACTTATCTCCATACTGATCTTCATCCTGAGTATCTGCTTTGTCGATCCCAAGTCTTTCATGTTAAATCCCTTTGACAATTATTACTTCAAGCTTCTAATTTTCTCCATATAAGATCCTACAATTAGCATGTCATATATGTACAGTAGTGATGAGTCCATAATTTATAGCAAACATAAAGGAAGAAGTCATACAAGTCCATATTGGAAACAACCTACTTTGATCAATTCTATTTATTTTCAGGAAAAATGAGAGCTCAGCAAAATCTAAAGCATTTTTGCAATTTCTGGGAGAAAACCGCTGCAGCGTGCCACAGCACGCTCTGGCTACTGGCAAGCAGACAACACAGACAATAGGGGATTTCTGAAGCCTGGAATGATTCCGCTATAGTGCGCTATAGCGGATAAAATTTCAAAAGTTTAATCGCTACAGCGTGCCATAGCGCGTCGCAACGCGTTACTGCGAATGATATTTTGAAACTTAAATCGCTACAGCGCGCCATAGCGCGCTGCAGCGCGTTACCGCGGATGAAACTTTAAAGCTCAGCGGACTCTAACTTCGAAACTCAGTTACTACAGCGCGCTGCAGCGCACTACCGCGGGTGAAATTTTGAAACTTAACTCGCTACAGTGTGCTACCGCGGATCGAGTTCGAAGCGTAAAGGCGCTACTGCACAATACGGCGGATGTGTTTTCAAAACTTAACTCGCTACAGCGGGCACCGAAATTTTTGTCTTTTCAAGGGCATTAATTGCAGCTTGGACATGACCCCCAGCCAGCAGCTTCTCTCCCAGTTGATATGTCCTCTGCCATTGAAATCCTGTAAGAGAAAAGAAAGGATTGAAATGATTACAAGAATTAAAAATGCAAAAGATGAAATTATTTCATGCAAGAAGACATGTTTCAAGTGGAATACGCATTCATTACAGAAAATAGGGTGGAAGAAAGAGCTGAATTTGAAATAAGGGAGACTCCTCTATAAATGCAGCCTCTCTTGACAAAAGAAGGGTTCCCATTTTTCATTCTAAAATCTCAAATTTTAGGGGCTGCATTAGAAGAAGGAGACCTCTCCAAGGAAGGTTGAAGAGTTCATTGCTAGAAGTGAAAGAAGGAAAGGCTGCACTAGGGAGTTAGAAGGAAAGAAGAAAGGAAAAACAAGGAAGATCCAGAGAATCCCAATAAGGGCTGTTCCTAGTACATCCCTAATCTTTCTTTTGATTTTATTTTAGTGGATCATGAAAGGATCCTCATCTTTGTATGCTTTTCATTGTATCTTAGCTATAATGGAAAGCTAGACCTTCCTTGGGGATGGTTGGGCTGAATTCATATGAAATGTAAGGGACAAAATGAATGTTGGAGAACTTCCTCAAGCAATGAATCAAAATCTGTTTTCAAATGATTTTATGAACTTGTGAATCATGCTGTGAACTGAATGAAAAATCTACTAAGAATATATAAGTATAAAAATGAACTTTTAAATAAATGTCTTGTGCTCCATAGCTCACAACTTAGTTTAGAGCTGGACATGTGTGCGTCAGTACTTAGAACTATGTGAGAAGTTCTTAAGCCTAACTGCACTATGCTCTATGCTAAATCAATAAGTCGACACATGTGAGCTAATACCCACTGACTGGGCTCTGTTACTCAGCATATGTGAAAGGAGGAAGAAGATTCATCGAAAGCTCATGGATGATGTGACATAGTCCATGAAGCTCGATGAAGTCACTTCCTTATCTGAACTGCGCGTGACGCGCATGACGCTCGTTAGTGGAATCAATGCTCATGAGATCGCCTAATTAAAATGAATGTCTTGGCAATCTAGATGTAAGAAAACTAAAATGCTCTAATTGCGGTCTCATGAGAATCTTTGTGCTGAGATAGAACCTTAGTTTGTTTATCTCATGCACAAGATTTGAACTTGTAGGAATTAGAGGGCCAATATAAGGAATACAATGTGCTCTTGATTATTTAGCATGACAACGAATGAATGAACAGTTGCTTGAGAAGTAATTTAACACGAGTCCCTATCGATTCACGTGGAGGAAGCCTAACTCTCCTCTCTAAATGAAATAATTTCTTAACTCTGAATTTTGCTTTGTTAACGGAACCAATTTAAAAATTGAAATCATATAGTTTAAACATTATTAAACATAGATATACCTTAGTATCAAAACACACCGTTCCCTGAGGATGATAAATCTCGGAACTTACCTTCCAATTATTACTTCAGATCACGTACACTTGCATGCAAGTGCAGACGTGTAATCGCCGTCTGCCAAGTAGTATAATTATATAGGAGGTATCAAATTGTTTTATATAACTGCAGCGATCCATCTGGCATCTCTTGTACCCAATATTCAATATAAACTTGTCAAACTGTTTGTACCATTGCATTGACACTTTCTTCAAGCTGTATATGCTCTTCTTGAGCTTGCAAACTAGTTCTTCATTTCCTTTGGTGACATATCCCTGTGGTTGCACCATATACAACTCTTCCTTCAGATCACCATGTAGAAAGGAAGTCTTTGTGTCCATCTACTCCAGATGCAGATTTTTCGTTGCCACAATATTCAACACTACTCTGATAGTACTATCTTTACTACTGGACCAAATATCTCATTGTAGTCCACTCCATGCTTTTGCTGGAATCCCTTCTCTACAAGTCTCGCTTTGTAGCGCTTCCATTAGGTTCTTTCTTCAACCTATTGACCTACTTATTGTGAAGAGCCTTCTTCCCAGCTAGTAGAGTAGCCAACTCCCATATCTCATTTGACATGAGTGACTTCATCTCATCATCCATGGCTAGCTTCCACTTGCTTGAGTCATGCACTTGCAGTGCCTCTTCATAACACTTCACCAGCATTCATTAGCAACAGATAAAAATATGAAGGAGAATATATCTCTGGTGGTCTAATGGTTTTGATAGATCTTTTCAGTCTAGTAGCAAGTATATGAGGAACTATCTGCCCTTCGTCAACATGAGCATCTTGTTGCACTTGCTCATTGTTGTTTTCAACTCCAAAGTACTTTAATGCATCATCTGAAGATTCTTTTGTATTTTTATGCTGCATTCCGGTCCTTGTACATCTCATTCTCATTGAATGTGACATCCCTGTTTCTTCTGATTTTCTGATTCTAATAATCCCAGAATTTGTATCCAAATTCTTCAGCTCCATAAACTATAAAGGTGCACTTGATTGATTTTGAATCAAGCTTGCTCCTAGAACTTGCATCAAGATTTACATAAGATGAGTAGCCAAATACCTTCAGGTGATTTAATTTCACCTCTTTCCCACTCCATACCTCCTCGGGTATTTTTTTCTTTCAAAGAAATTGACGGTCCCCTGTTGATCAGGTAGGCTGCTATGTTGATAGCCTCTGCCCAACTATTTGGGAAATCCAACATGTATCCTCATGCTCCTGGCATATTCTGTGAGGGTTCTGTTCATGCGCTCTACAACACCATTTTGCTGAGATATTCCCGAAATAGTAAAAAATCCCATCTGATTCCATTCAAAGCACAAAACTCCTCGCCACAATACTCCTCGCCGTTGTCTGATCTCAGGCATTTGAGCTTCAAGTCCATTTCATTCTCCAGCAAGGCTAACTATTTCTTGAATACCACAAATACATCAATTTTTTTTCAAGAAATAAACCCATACCTTTCTTGTATAATCTTTTGTAAATTTGATGAAGTAGGTGGATCCTCCAAGTAAAGAGACATGTGTTGAACCCCATACAAATGTATGCACAAATTCCAATTTCTGAGATTTTAGATTTCTTCCACTCTTTGAGAAACTAGCTTTCTTCTGCCTGTATTTTCACAAAACTCCAAGTCAACAAATTTTAGCCCTAGAATCTTTTCTTTAGATAATAATGACTTCAACCCTTTCTCGCTCATATGATCGAACCTCTGGTGCCATAGAAGTGAATATACATGTCCTGCTGCTGCAATGGAATCTGACACTTTATTGATCAGGTAAAATATCCCCTCCATGCTGCCTTGAGCAACAACTAGTGCACCTTTGGTGACCTTCTAAGAGTATCTTGTAAAGTTTGTACTATAACTCTTACGAGCTAACTAACTAACATAAATTAAGTTTCTTTTTAGACAAGGAACATGTCGTACATCCTTCAGCTTCCATACTGACCCGTTTGGTAGCTGAATATTCACATCACCTTTTCCTACTATATTGCAGGCCTTGTCAACTCCCAATTTGACCTTGCCTAGATCGCCTTTGGTGTAGCTTTTGAAAGCATCCATGCTTGGAATTGCATGGAATAAGCGCCTGAATCAACAACCCATGATTCAGTGCTGACAAGTGATAGAATAAAAACATCCTGATCTTCCTTTGCTGAAACATTCATCAAGGTCTTATCTTTTCCGCCTCTTGACTTCTTCAAGATAGGGAAGTGCTTTTTGAAGTGTCCTGATTTTTCACAATTCTAGCAATCAAATTTTACTTTTATGGGTCTTGATTTCCCCCCCTTGAATTTGACCTATTTCTGTTGGATCTTTGGTCTACAATTCTTCCTCTAGTTGCAGCATTTAAGGCTGAACTAGACACTTCACTGTTCGATCTCTTTCGAACCTCCTCATTCAAAACCATCCCAACTACATTGTCGAATTTCAACTTAAAATTTTTCTAATGAGTTATTTACAGCAGTAATTAAATCATCCTAGTTATCCGACAACGAAGATAACAATAACAAAGCTTGTACATTATCATCAAACTTGATGTCCACCGAGCTCAACTGGCTTGTAACAATTTTGAACTCGTTAAGATGTTCTGTCATTGAATCACCATTCACTATCTTCATATTGAATAACTATTTCATCTTGAAAACTTTGTTTGAAATTGAAGGCTTCTCATACATTCGCGTCAAGGCTGCCATGAGATATACTGTAGTTTTCTTATTTACAATGTTACATGCGACTAAAGAAGATAATGATAGGCAAATCAAATCCAAAGCTGTTATGCCCAGAACTTCCCAATCATCATCTGTCATACTTGCAAGTTTCTTCGCAGCTCGTTCGAGTGGTAAATACAACTTTTTTTGGTAGAGTAGATCCTCCATTTGCATTTTCGAGAATGCGAAGTTTGTGCCATTAAAGTTCTCTATTTTGTGTCTCATTTCATCGGTCATTGCTCCTACTCAAACAACAAACCATAGAATCAAACTCTCTAATATCACTTGTTGGGACTTATACAGTGGGTTTGAGTTAATATTACCGAAGCAAAATTACAAAAGATAAACCAGCATAAGCAAGAAACAAATCACATCATAAAGCAATCACAACATAAACTTCGCAAAGACAGATATTTAGGTGGAAATCTCAAGAATGAGAAAAACTACGAAGCCACACCACCAAAGAAAAGGTTCACTATGGACAAGAAAGTTACAGTGTTACAGAGAGCATCACCATCACAAGAACAAGGAGTTACACTTCCAAAGTCTCCTGATCAAAATATTCTCATCCTAAAATCTCTTGCTCTCACTCGGGTAGAAGGATGCTAGCATCAGTCACAACCTCAAATAGATTAGGGTTAAGCATATAAAATATTACGCATGTTTCCTTAAACACATACAGTCTAAATAGAATCCAAAAGACTCAAAATACCCCCTAAAACTACTTATCTGATCTAAGTAGGAAAGAAACTATGAATGAAGAAATGAGATCAAAAGAATAAGGCATGGGAACACGCTGACTTGCAAGCTGGAAAAAAGCTGTTGGATGTCGTTAGATCTATACTATCAAATACAAAGCTTGTGGCAGTATTAAATGATTTAAAATAAGGCTTGTGACAAAGGAATACACACTGGCATATGAGGTAGACTACACATATATTTCCTCTAGTAACAATGATTAATATTGATGGAGTACTATTATCTTTACTTGCTAATCTAAATTGACCATTATAACAGTTCAATGTGAAGTGTGCCTTCTTGCATGGAGAGCTGCCAGAAGATGTATACATGAAAATAGAACAATAAAGAGGCTTGGGAAGTTGTACAAACTAAAGAATTCTTCTAGTGTGATGACCCATGTTAGGTTGGTAATAACCAATCTAACATCGGGTACATCTTTTCGCAGGATCATATTGGCAGTTAGGTAAAATAGCAGTTAAACAAACATCCAAAGCCATTCAAATATAAGAAATATCATTCATTCAATTTAAAACATATAATATCCAAAAATTTATTATATGAAATTCATTATACATCAAATTATTAATCCTGGAAGGGGAAGTTATTTTCCCGTGCTATGCCTTTAGATTATATCAACCGCCTCCAATTGTAATTGATCTGGCATTATAAAAATAATGCCTTAGTGCACATTCTAAATACAAAGGATATTAAAGATATACTTAAAACAGAGCGGGAAGCAAAAATGATATCAATTGCAGGAAAATAGTGTATTTCAAATACAAGATAAATATGTCCCCTGCAAAATAACTGTTCTTTTCACAATCCAAGTTTTCAAAAGGAAAAGTAATAATATAGCATAAAATTTATATTTATGTTTATGACTTGATATTATGAAACAATATTAGTGGTTCTGATGGGCAAGGCCAGAACCGTGAGGTTGGGTTCATAAAAATACAATTAAGCATGTCCTTCACCTGGGCCCCCTTAAAGGCTCCAGATGGCACCTTCACCTGGGCCTCTCTCAAGGCTCCAAATGGTATCCTTCACCTGGGCCCCCGTAAAGGCTCCAGATGGCACCTTCACCTGGGTCTCTCTCAAGGCTCCAGATGGTATCTTTCACCTGGGCCCCCGTTAAAGGCTTCAGATGGAATCATATATGCAGTTAAGCATGACTTTCACCTAGGCCCCCTCAAAAGCTCCAGATGGCACCCTTATGACTCCTGATGGACTAACCCCGTCCCTAACTTAATTTAACCTTCGTATCGGAACCCTTTGCAACATTCACAATATACATAAACATCTTTTTATCTCTCTTACATGACTAGCAGTAAGAGTAAAATGTAACAATATGAAACAGGTTCAAAGCGATGCTTAAGCAACAAAAAGATAGAAAGCATTAGAAAAGCATAAAAGTAATATCAAGTGTACCTTTTGTGTTTAACTTAACTAGATGAATCACTCACAACTTGATGTGCCTGCAAAAATTATAATTGAGAATTCTATTAAACTTTGAAAGTGATGTTGTGTTTCAATGAATCTTATTTATAAGATTTAAGACCTACATTCCTGTTCCTAAGCTTGATTTTAATTTATATATTTAGAATCTCAAAGTCATAAGAATGATTTTAAGTTAAACAATGCTTTCTTAAAAACTCTTAATTTTATTCCAAATTTCATGCGTAATTTGAATGCAAGTATTTATAGGTTGGAAAATGTATCAAATTCTATTAAATAGAAGTTAGTATATCGCATAGATTTTATTAGTCTACCACATTCTCATAGTTGATATCTAAAATAGCTAAGTATTCACTTAGTTTATACTTTCAATTTAAGCATATACGAGTTTAACCCCATCAAATTCTATCTCTTAAATCTTCTAATAGCATGATTTGAAAATTAAACTAAAGCTGGTATTTGACATTTAGGGTTTGCTTACTAATGTACGGAAATAAATGCTTTGCTTTTGATACAATAAACTAACTGAATTATACTACTCATAAAAATTGTAACATTAAATTTAAAATCAAATTAATTTATTTTATTCTACTTTTATTATTATTATTATTATTGTTATATATATATATACATATATAAATATATATATATATATATATATTTATATATATATATATACATTTATACATATATATATATATATATCTATACCTATATTTCAATATATAAACACGTATACTTCTCCCTTTCTTAAGAGACTCGGTAGAACTCTAACCTTAAGCCGAGCGACGCGCAGAGGAGAGTCGACGCAAAGGGCCGAGCGGCAAGGATCGGGCGTGGAACCGAGCGGAGAGGGTTCGGCGCAGAGGCGGGTGCCCTAGCAGAGGGCAATCGGCGCTGCGAGAGATTGAGCGGAGAAAATCTGGACTTGCGTGGAAGGAGAAGTCGAGCGGGTCAGCCGCACGCTACTCGTCTCTCGGCACACGAGCGGAAGGAGGATCGATCTTTTCTGCTCGATTGGTTGCCAGGTATGCTCGAGCGGAAGGAGGGTCGCGTCTTACGGGTGATAACCGAGCGACTGAGAGGGAGAGGCGAAGGTAATTGAGCGTGATGAGGGTCTTCCGTCTCTTCTTCGAATAAATAGGACGTGCGTATGTAACGCACGTCCGATTTATTCGGCTCAATAACTGTAAGTTACGGTTATACTCCTCTTTAATCCTTCCTAAAACAGCGGGTATACTCTTAATTTCCTTAAACATTTCTTCCTAAAACAACGATGATTTAATTATTTTTAAGTTTTGACTAATTTTATTTTTCTTGAATAGGAGTCTTAAATGAGGAAGTTACGTTTTGCTAACTTAATTATGCGTTAATGACGGTTTTAAATTTCAAATTTTAGCTTTAAACGAACTTTAAAACTTTCTAAAGTATGGTTTGAAACTGAAAAATCGAATTTTAGCGAGAATTTTAACGGGAAACTGAAATTTGTGGGAGGATTCAACGAATCGGGAATTCAATGTTTGCCTTATTAATGACCTAGGGTCATTACATCTAGAGTCTGGTTTGTTCGATCCATAAAGGCAATGAAATTATTTGGTTGTCATTATGTATGCTGACGACATGGTAGTTACAAAGAATGATTTAAAAGAAAGAATAGCTTTCAAGATTACTCATTTTGAGAATTTGAAATAAAACACTTGGGCACTCTAAAATACTTTCTTGCGATTAAAGAAAAGAATCATTTTATCCCAAAGAAAAATATACTTTGAATCTCTTACAAGAATCTGGAATGTCAGGGTGTCATCTAGTTGATACACCTACGAAAGAATATTTGAAATTACAAAATGAACTAAACCAGATATCGGTCGATAAATGAAGATTTCAAAGACTATTCGGATAATTATGTTTATACACAAAACTAGATCTTGCTTATGCATTTGGTAAGTCAACAAATGCAAACTTCAGAGAATAACACCTGAATGCTGTATGCGGATTTTAAGTTTAAAAAAAGGTCCTAGGAAAAGAATATTGCTTCTAGAAAGCTCTGATCACATAAGCATAGACAGGTGTACCGACGTTGATTGTTCTTTGGATTATAGACGACTTGCCTCTGGTTACTTCCCTTTTGTATGAGATAATCTTGTGATATGGAAGAGCAAAAGATAGAATTTTGTTGCTAAATAAAGTGCAAAAGTTCAATTCAAAGTTATAACACTTGTCATTTGTGAGACATTATTGTTAAATTTCTATTTAAAGATTTGGAATAAACTACTTATTCAATTATTCTGTGATTATAAAGCAGAGATATAACTAACAATTCAACGTGATCGAACAAAACATATCAAAGTGAATTGAATTTTTCACTTAAGAAATATAGGATGCAAAGATTGTGGAATTATTAAAAATCTGATATGAATTTCAACTGGTTGATATCCTTACTAAAGTTGTCTTCTTCAAATTATTAGACAAGTTTGGCATGTGGAATATATCTGTGAAGGTTTGAAGTCGGTTTAGCGAGAACTGTCCCGACATCAGGTACTTACATATTGCATAATCATATTGAGTAATTTGAGAAAAAAAATGAACATATATAAAACCAAATGATAGCTCTCATTTAATAATATTTCAAATCTTACAATGTAGTCAACAAACTTCTGACAGAGTTCATCTTCTAGAACACAAGATGAAATTTGAAAAAGTAAATAAAATAAAAGTAAAAGTTGCGTTGTAGATTCTTCTGCCAGCATATATTCTTAAGGTTCTTGTTTAAGCTCTCCCAGAAGTACCTGACTTGGTATTGTTCATAAAATAATACCGGGATTAGAATTCCCAGTAATTAGAGAATACTCTAAGTACCATAGTAAGCAATGAAGTATTACATTTTATAATAGCAGAGGTGCGATTTGTGGAAATAAAGATGCAGGAAAATTAATAAGGTAAAAGCGTAAATAAAATAATTAACTTCATGCAAAAGATATTAGCTCAAAGATGTGGTTAATGATGTCGTTTTTCCAGTAACTCACCACGAATATTATTACTGATGTTATTTTTTCAGTAACAACCCACGAATGTTATTACTGATGTCATTTTTCCAGTAATTAGCCATAAATGCCATTACTGATGTCATTTTTCCAGTAACTGGCCACGAATGCTATTACTGATGTTATTTTTCCAGTAATTAGTCACGAATGCCATTACTGATGTCATTTTTCTAGTAACTAGCCACGAATATTGCCATGTTGGTTCCGAACAACCATTGAAGCTTCAATATGAATTTAGCTCGAAAGCAAAGCTAAGTAATAGTAAAAGTACAAAAAGATAAAGCAATATGTCATGTACTGGGTACTTTTGTTCTATAAGATCCAAGGTTGACAGTTCGACTTTTGGATCTGCATTTATATTTGAATATCTTAAATTAGCTTTTTAATCCAATATTTTAGGAGTAATTTTTCACCATTACTTTGATTCTATTCTTCTTCCATTTTTTTCTATTAAGATTGAAATTCGATTTTTTTTAAACTGCTATTAAAGCAGTTATATTCATTATAGCGTTATGATTATGATAATAAAGTCAGAATGAAAATGACTGAATTGAAATTGACAAAATTGAAAAATAATAGTAATTTTTTATAACATTTGTATTATTCCCATTATTAATTAATGAGAATGATAATAATGTGAATGACTAATTTAGAGGTAGTATAATTGAAAATAAAAGAAAAATAAAAGTAAAATAAAAGAATCAAAATATCTAATTTTCTTCCTTTATACTTCTCCTCTTACCCCAAATAGTACTGTCGAAAAGTTGAGGGAGGCCGAATGATTTGAAGGGGGTGGTCGGAGTGGCTAGCCGGCTGAAATGGGATGGCCGGACGATTGGCCGTAATGGAGTAGCCGAACGGCTGCTCGTTGGCTGTTGGCCGGTTGATGGAGGGCTGCGGCAGGAGGGAGCTGGTCGGCTGCTGCTGCAGGAGGCTGGCTGGCAGGGGCTGGCTAGTTGGCAGGAGGATGAGGGGGAGGGGATGCTGCTGTGGAGTGATGGAGGGAAGGAGAGGGGGTTAAATAGGCGAGAGGGAGGGGGAGTGGGTCAGCATATTTGGCCGACAGCCTGCGCCAAAAATGGCGCAGGCAGGTGGAAGCTTTGGCTGCAGGCTCTCTTGCAAGATAGAGCTTGCGATCGCAGACTGGTCGGGGATCGGACGAATGGGGGGGAACAGAGGAAAAAAAGAGAAAATTTGGAAAAATTACTTAAATTTAAAATTTTCGCATTTTTTTTGCCGTTTGGTGTCCAAAAATAACGAAACTTGACACCGAGGTGTGTTGTGATATAACAAACACCCTCGCGCCAAAAATTTTCGATTCAGAGCAATATTTTTTTATGTTAATTTTTGAGGTTTAAAACGTCAAAAATTAACTACGATCAAATCGACGCTCAGAATTTGATGAAAATTTTTGAGCAATCTTTAAATAATATACTTAACACAACGATATTGAAAACGATGAATTCAGACATATATTTCAATGTTTTGATTTATAGAATTTAAATAATTCAAAAAATAAAGTGAGAGCTTTCGTTATTTGGATTTCTCTCAAACTATGGCACTTTGATCTAAAAATTATTCTTATCTGATGGTATTTTTGTTTGCCCTAATTCAAAATTTCCTGAGATCCTAATTTTTGAGGTGAGATTTGACCTAATTTGCAAAGTAACGATTTTGGGTTGTTACAAACTTCCATGCTTAAAAATGATGTCGTCCTCGACATCATAAGAACAAAAAGAAGACTTAAGGGAAGTTTTGGGCTACCTTAATTAAGAAATAACTTTGGATACTTTCTTCATATATCATCTTCATTTTTCCACATGGCTTCCTTTGCAGTATGATTATGCCACTGTACTTTAACAATTGGGATCGTTCTACTTCTTAATTTGCGGTGGTCTTTCTCAAAATTTGAAGAGTCTTTTCAACATAAGTCAAATCAGGCTGAATTTCGACCGTCGAATCAGAAACTTGTTGAGAGGATTCCTGGAGGCATTTGCGGAATGCTGATACGTGGAAAACATTGTGCACGGCAGAAAGTCTTTCGAGAAGTTTAAGTCTGTACGCCGAGCTTCCTATCTTTGCAGTTACTTCGAAGGGTTCAACATATCTGGGGCTCAGCTTACCAGTAACTCCGAAGCGATGGATACCTTTCATTGGGATAACCTTTAGATAGGCACGATCACCTACGCGAAGTTCTAGCATCCGATGTTTGGTGTTGTGATACTTCTTTTGTCAGTCCTGGGCTACCGCAATTCGGCTGTTGATTAGCCTTATCTTTTCATTCGTTTCTTCAATCAACTCAGAGCCATAAATTTGAACATCTCCAACTTGTGTCCAGGTTAGTGGAGTATTGCACTTCCTCCCATATAAGGCTTCATAAGGGGCTATCCCAGTACTCGTTTGGTGGCTATTATTATACGCGAATTCGATTAACAATATATGCTTTTCCCAACTACCACCAAAATCTAGAATACTCAATCGCAATAGATCTTCGAGTATTTGATTAACTCTTTCGGTTTTCCCACCTGTCTGTGGATGGAAGGCAGTGCTTAGAGCTAGCACAGTTCTTAAATCGTGATGTACCGCTTGCCAAAATCGGGATGTAAATCTGCTATCTCGATCCAAGACTATGACTTTTGGAATCTCGTGGAGTCTGATTATTTCATTGATATAGAGTTTGACTAACCTTTCAGCGATGTCAGTTTGCTTGATAGGAATAAAATGGGCTGATTTAGTCAACCGGTTCACTAATACCCAAATTGCATCTGCTCTTGAATGACTCCTGGGTAATCCCATGATAAAGTCCATAGAAATGTCTGATTATTTCTATTCTAGGATCTCTAATGGGTGCAATAGTTCTCCTGGCTTCTGATGCTCAGCTTTTATTAAGTAGCACACATGGCACTTAGCAATAAACTCTGCCACACTTCTTTTGAGTCCTGGCCACCAGAATACTTCCTTTAAATCCTGATACATTTTGTTGTTTCCGGGATAAACTGAATATCCCGAGTTGTGAGCTTCGCTTAGTATCTGGTTCCTAATGGATGTAATATTAAGGATCCAAACTCTTTTTTCGTGGTAAGTATAAATCTTTTGCTGTAATTGTAAGTCTGTTTTGCGTCCATTCTTTATGTTTGTTTTTAGCTCTGAATACTCTGAGTCTTGATCTTGAGCGCTTGTTATCTGTTGCAGGAGCATAGGTTCGGTGGTACTTATCTGGAGTAAATCGTTAAATTGCCTGTTGGAAATGAGTTTTATCCCTAGTTTCAGGAGCTCTTCCACCAAGGAGCTTGTCATGATCATCTCATTTAGAGACACTTTTCTGCTGAGGGCTTCAGCAACAACATTGGCTTTACCGGAGTGATATGTGATACTAAGGTCGTAGTTGCAGATGAATTCAGGCCATCTTCTTTGCCTGCGGTTTAACTGCTTTTGGGTAAAAATATACTTTAAGATTTGATGGTCTGAAAAGATCTTGCATCGTTCCCCATACAGGTAGTGCCTCCAGATCTTTAAGGCAAAAACAACCGACGCTAACTCCAGATCAGGAACTGGGTAATTCTTTTCATGCTTCGTTAATTGCCTTGAGGCATAGGCAATTACCTTTCCCTCTTGCATCAGGACACATCCCAATCCAATGTTGGATGCATCAGCGTAAACTTGATAATCTACTCCCTCTGAGGTAGGATCAGAACTGGAGTGACAGTCAGTGCTTCTTCTAACTTCTGAAAGGCTTCTTCACAATCTTGGTTCCAGACAAAAGGTACCGCCTTTTGAGTTAATCTCGAAAGAGGTGAGTCTAATAAGAAAAATTCCTTAACAAATTTTTGATAGTAGCCTGCTAGACCCAAAAAGCTACGAATTTCGGTCACAGTAGTGGGTTGAGGCTATTCTTGAATGACGCTAATTTTGTTCTGATCAACTTTAATTCCCTCGACACTAATTACATGATCTAGAAAAGCAACTTACTTCAACCAGAATTCACATTTTGCGAATTTTGCAAATAGCTGATGTTCCCTTAATGTGATCAAAATGAGTTTTAGGTGATTCTCGTGATCTTCTTCACTTTTGGATTAAATAACTATGTCGTCAATAAACATGATCACAAACTTGTCCAGGAAGGGTCTAAGAACTCGCTGCATTAAATCTATGAAGACTGAGGGAGCATTGGTTAGTCCAAATGATATTACCAAAAACTTGAAATGTCCGTAACGAGTTCAGAATGCTGTTTTTGGAATGTCTTCTTCTCGCATTCGGACTTGATGATATCCTGATCACAGATCTACTTTGAAAAAGACTTCAGCCCCAACTAGTAGATCAAATAGATTTTGACAGAGGCAGCGGATACTTATTCTTGATGGTTATCCTTTTTCTGTACCAAAAGAACTGGAGATCCCCATGGTGACGTGCTGGGTTTAATATGACCCTTTTCCATTAGATCCTGCAAATGTTTGTGAAGTTCTTGCAGCTCTTTTGGGGTTAGATGATAAGATGCTTTTGACAGAGGCTGCGATCCAGGTACTAAGTCAATAGAAAAATCTACTTCCCTTATTGGAGGTAGACCAGGGAGATCGTCGGGGAAGACATCAGGAAAATTCCTTGCTACTCTGGTTTCTGATAAAGGGATGTCTTCTTTTGGCTCATTTATCATAGAGACTAGGTAGGCTTCGCATCCTTGCGGATTAACTTCTCTGCTTTAAGTGTGTTGATTAAAGAAGCGTTGATACCTAATCTGCCTATGAATACTTTCGGTTCCCTTCTTTCTTAAAAGTAACCTTCTTCTTTCGACAATCAATGACCGCTTCATGCATACTTAACCAATCAATCCCTAAAATGATATCAAAGTTCGTTATAGGGAGGATTTGTAGAGTAGCCTCGTAAACCTCATCATTGATTGGAATATTGCAAACACAAAACTGCTGAGTGCTCATGGTGGCAGCGGAGGATAGTTCGATACTTAGAGTGTTGGCCAAATTACAACACGGAAAATTTAGAGTCTTAGCGCAACTATTAGAAATAAAGGAGTGGCTTGCTCCCGTATCGAACAAGACGTTAAAAGGCTTACAATTAATTTGAATGGTGCCTAATTCGAAAAGGAAATAATTAACATAAAGGTATGCAAATGTGGAAAGGCTTAAGTAGGGAAATAGATGTACCTGACACCACGTCGTTGTCGTTGGGTGCCATGATAGGAGTGAGGGTGTACATTCTTGCTGGGATGGTGGGCAGAGTGACCTGACTATCCCTTTGGGTAGGCACCGCTGTTACTGCAACTTGCCTAGGAGCACCTCCTCTTCGTTGGTTATTGGCGGGGGCTGCTGGTGCTGAGTTTTATCTTGAGGCAGATCTTGCCCCAGGGATAACATCTCCATCTATCGTCTTCTTGGCGATACAGTGACGATAACCGTGACCTAAGCGCCTGCAGGTAAAACAACAATCTTGCTCGTGATAACATCTTTCAATTGGGTGAGGTCGATTACAAAACTACACCTTCATTGGTATTGGGAGCTTTTACGGACAATTGATACGCTTTGGCTGGAGGAGGGTAACGGGGACGCTTGTAAATCTCCTGGTCCCTAGCAGACGTGATCGGCCTTTTTTCATGCTTTTTTGCGATTACGTGCTTGTTGTGTTCCAGCATCGTCGTACAATCTAATATATCGACATATTTTGTATGCCTCAGTGAAATCAGATTTGTGCGAATGCTATCATTTAATCCATCAAGGAATCTACTGCACCTTGTTGCTTCGCAGTCAACTAGCTTGGGTGCATAACGAGAGAGTTTCATAAACTCAGTCTCGTAGGCTGCTACCGATCTATCGCCTTGGGTTATTTTCAAAAATTGGCTTTCCAGGATTCTTTGTACGGAATGAGGGATGTAGCGGCTTCTAAATGCGGTCGTGAATTCTGCCCACGGTATATCCTCCAGACTTATTCTACCAAAGGTGGTTTTGTAGGTAATCTTCCACCATTGTTCAGCTTCTCCTTATAGCAAATATTTTGCTAGTCTAACAGCTTCACCTGTACGACACCTCAAGCTGTCCAATTTGCTTTAAACAGCCTGGATCTAGTCCTCGGATTCCATAGGTCGGGCTGAGCTATTGAAGGTAGGAGGATTGAGTTTGAGGAAGGCCTACAGGGCATCATCTACTCGCAGCCTTTGCCCTTGAGGGGTTTTTGATGTGAGCAGGGAGGTGGAGGCTTTCCCTTGGTTTGAAAGGGCTTGTAAAATAGCTCCCAATAGACGATTTGTTCTATTGTCCACTGCAGACGAGAAGATTGTGGTCTTAATTGGGGTTTCGGTGGGTACTGTGAGGAAGCCTTCATCGGAATTCATCTATTTGGAGTGATTTAAAAACTTGTAATTAGAAGCTGATGTATTTACTGAATACACAAACAAATAATTGTAATGATAAAAGAGTTTTACAAAATTTTTGCTTCAAAATGTTTTTATTAAAATATTCATACATAAAAAGGGGGTTGCATTAACAGTAGGACTTATTCCTTACTGGATGCACCAATAAAAAATGTATAATCTAAATCATATTCTAAACTTTCTACAAATTGGAGGAATCAGAACTCGTCATCCTCCTTTTTGATGTGAACTCCCCGAGGTTCCTGGCTTTCCTCTTTCCTTTCAAGGTGGAGGCAATCGTGTCGCCAGTTTTGATGAGCTCCCTTAGGCCCTGAAGTTGGATGACCTGACGATTTTTCACGTCATCTTATCTTTTCACTTCCCATTCTAAAGCGGTCATTTTTCCATGTAGAGTTCCTTTTAATTCTTGCAATTCTATTTCCAGATTCTTTATTCTGTGCCTGGATACTGATATCCACCAGGCTAAGGTATTCTCTATCTCACTCGGCCTTTTTGTTAAAACTTCAACTTTTGATTCCTCTTCATATTTATGCTAAGATTAGTTACTCTTGAGTTCAAGGAGTCATCGTCATTTTCTCTTTCCTCATAGATGATTGCATCACGAGGATCCATCTATAAAATAAATGATTAATAAAAAAATATTATTCTTGCATTTCCCACACTTTTAATCACAATGAAGAACATGCCACTTAAAGTCCTAAGTTATTTTAATTTCCTTAGAATATATTCTTATTTTTACATGTATATTTTTTCTTCCAATATTACTCAATCCTGCTCTGATACCAACTGTGAAGGCCCGAAGCCGATTCAGCGAGAACTATCCCGACATCGGGTACTCACATACCGCAGGATCATATTGAGTAATTTGAGAAAGAAAAGGAACACATAAAAACCAAAAGATAGTTCTCATTTAATAATACTTAAGATTTTACAATGTAGCCAACAAATTTCTGACAAAGTTCATATTCTAGAACACAAGATGAACTTTGAAAAAAGTAAATAAAATAAAAGTAAAAGTTACGCGTAGATTCTTCTGCCAGTATAAATTTTCAAGGTTCTTGTATAAGCTCTCCCAAAAATACATGACGTGGTATTGTACATAAAATAATATCGGGATTTGAATTCTCAGTAATTAGAGAATACTCTAAGTATTATATTTTATAATAGCAGAGATGCAATTTGTAGAAATCAAAATGCAGGAAAAATAATAAGGTAAAGCGTAAACAAAATAATTAACTTCATGCAAAAGATATTAGCTCAAAGATGTAGGTTAATGATGTTATTTTTTCAGTAACCCACCATGAATACTGTTACTGATATCATTTTTCTAGTAACAACCCACGAATGCTATTACTGATATCATTTTTCCAGTAATTAGCCACGAATGCTATTACTGATGTTATTTTTTTAGTAACTAACCACGAATATTGCCACGTTGGTTTCGAACAACCAACCAAGTTTCAATATGAATTTGGCTCAAAAGCGAAGCTAAGCAGCAGTAAAAGTACAAAATGTAATACATGTTATTACTGCATACCTTTGTTCTTTAAGATCCAAGTTTTACAGTTCGACTTTTGGATCTGCATTTAGATTTGGATATCTTAAATTAGCTTTTTAATTTAATATTTTAGGAGTAATTTTTCATCATTACTTTGATTTTGTTCTTGTTCTATTTTTTTCTATTAAGATTGGAGTCCGATTTTTTTTTAAGCTGCTATTAAAGCAGTTATATTCATTATAACGTTATGATTATGATAATAAAGTTAGAATGGAAATGACTAAATTGAAATTGACAAAATTAGAAAATAATAGTCTTTTTTTTTTAATAACATTTGTATTATTCTCATTATTAATTAATGAAAATAATAATAATATGAATGACTAATTTATAGGTAGTATAATTGAAAATAAAAGAAAAATAAAAAAATCAAAATATCTAATTTTTCTTCCCCTATACTTCTCCTCTTACCCCGAATAGTACTGCCGAAAAGTTGAGGGAGGCGGATGGTTTGAAGGGGGTGGCCAGACGACTGCTCGCTAGCTGTTGGCCGGTTGAGGGAGGGCTGCGGCGGGAGGGAGCTAGCCGGCTGCCGCTGCAGGAGGCTGGCAGGGAGGATGACGGGGAGGGGTTGTTGTTGTGGAGTGAGGGAAGGAGAGGGGGTTAAATAAGTGAGGAGGGGGAGGGGGTCGGCCTACTTGGCCGACAGCTTGCGCCAAAATGGCACAGGCTGGCGGAAGCTTCCGCTGCAGGCTCTGTCGCAAGACAGAACTTGTGATCACAGGCAGGTCGGGGATCGGGCGAATTGGGGGGGACAGAGGAAAAATAGATGAAATTTGGAAATGTTATTTAAATTTAAAATTTTCGCATTTTTTCGCCGTTTGGCGTCAAAAAATAATGAAACTTGATATTGAGGTGTGGTATGATATAACAAACACCTTCGTGCCAAAATTTTTTGATTCAGAGCAATATTTTATTTTATGTTAATTTTTGAGGTTTAAAACTTCAAAAATTAACCATGATCGAACCGACGCTCAGAATTTGATGAAACTTTTCGAGCAACCTTTAAATAATATACATAATACGATAACACTAAAAACGATGAATTCTGACATGTATTTCAATATTTTTTGATTTATATAATTTAAATAATTCAGAAAATAATGCGGGAGCTTCCGTTATCCAGATTTCTTCCAAACTAGGGTACGTTGATTTAAAAATTGTTCTTATCTAAGGGTATTTTTATTTGCCCTAATTCGAAATTTTGCCGGGATCTTGATTTCTGAGGCGAGATTTAACCTAATTCGCAAAGTAACGATTTTGGGTCGTTACAATATCTGTGTACCAACTTGAGGGGAGTGTTGAAATATTTATAAATGTTTTTATTTTTTGGATTACTATTTCTTAAATATAGATGATTCCTATTTGGAGGATTTTCTTAATTAATGCATTCAAGCTAGATGATATATTGATCCTCTTATATTGTAAAAACATGGTAAAAGAATACTCCATTTAAAATCTTGTTCTCAATTTTATGGTGAATTCTTTCCAAATAAACTATGGGCAACTTGGGCTTGTATGGAAAATTTATTAACAAGAAATAGAACAACTGATGCCCTTCCACAGGAGGATTTGATCACATGAAATATGTGTTAATTTTTGCATTAACATGCAAGGGATGGCCAAGACTTATGGAGCTTAACTTTATTTATTTAAATTTAATGTTATTTTATCTAATTAAAGCATTAAAATCTATATAAAACTTTTTAATGATATATAATATATCGCGATGGTTTACTATTAAATTATTATGCTTGACTTAGCTTGGTGGCTATTCCCCTCTCCTTTAAATGTTCATATTGCTTATTCTCAACCTTAAATTATTATTCATTTTTTCATCTCCCTTTAAGTTTAATGAGGTTTATATATATAAAAGCATGCATGATGAATGCAATTTTATGTAAATTTAAGGAGTGAATAAATTATTATGGAAGAATAAATGACTATACTTCTTCAATTATACTCGATCTATTACTAAAGCCCTTATTGGATTTTCTATTTGACACATTCCTTGCATTCAAACTCTCAATCACATTGCAACATCATTTGTAATTGCTAGCTGAAACTTAATGCACTCTGAGTCTTAATAGTTGAAGCTCTTAAGAAAAATCCAAGCTTTAGAATAATACTTGTGTTGTACAGAAATGGGTATTGTAATGCTTGAAATCATTGCTTTGATTTTGGGAGAGAATGCTTGAATACAAATTATGAAGGGATACTTGTATTACCAAAAATCATTTAAGTTTTATGCTAAATAGATCTACCATTAAAGCCATACATTTTGATGGTAGATTTATAAAAAGAACATAAGATATTCATTTAATCTTTATTGCCTTGAAAAAGCTAAAGAACTAATAGAAGATCTTTTGAGAAAAAAGAATTTATATAGCATATATTGATGTTATTAAATATATGTGTAATGGGGATGTGGGTTGTCTAATCATTTTCTTGCCACTATTAGATTACATCGATGTCTTTCTCTCACTCTTCATCTTAATTATGTTATAGAGCGCATTCGAGAGAAGGTTCTTTGGTGTTGTTATTTGCAGATGACAATTCTATTGATTGATAGGATTAGGGATGGAGTTAGAAAAACTCAACTTGTGGTGGACTATTTTAAAATTAAAAAGTTTGTCTTAGTAGATCTAAAAAAAATATATGGAGTGCAAGTTTAATCATAATAGAAATTATAATCTCATCTTGAGAATATGTGATCAAGAAGAATGAGAGACCCAAATTTCTTGGTTAAATTATTTAAAATAATAGTGAAATAAAGAGTGATGTGATTAATAGGGTCCAAGTTGATAGGATAAAATGAAAGATCGCTTTAGAGCATTGTGCGATCGAAAATCCTACTCAAATTTAAGAGAAGATATTATAGAGCAGTTATATGAATTACTGTTACTTGCAGTTGAATATTTGCTAATATAGAAGAACCTATTAATAAAATAATTGTTATAGAAATTAGAATGCTAAGGTGGATGAGTAGGTGTACTTTAAATGATAGAATGAGAAATGAAATAATTCGTAGCAAGGTTGGAGTTGCTCCAATAGTGGATAAGATTAGAGAATGTCGCATAAAGATGGTTCGAACATATTAAGTGTAGCTTTTTTGACGCCTCTGTTTGAAATATTAAGTATATGAATTTTGCCTAGGTTAAAAGAGGAAGCGAAATGCCCAAAATACAAGGGGAAATTTTTTGAATTAATTTTTCTATTTTGAATTTAGAGAGGGATTTCTATTTGACTGTGCATAATAAAAACAAAGGATTCATGTAGTTGACCCCACTTGTGATCTAAGGGTTGGTGTTTTTGTTATTATTATTAAAATCATATCTTTGACAGTTGACCATGCTAATGCAAAATACTAACTAGATGAGTCCAAAAGATGTATATCTTGTATTTATAATCGTTAGATCTGTAATGGATGTGCCGGTTATTTTGCAAATATTTACCAGTATAATTGTTTGCAACTGCTGTTATTGTGTTTTTGGAGGTTTATTTTAGAGACAAGCCTATTCTGAATGATATTTAGCTGATCATATGATAGATTAATGATATCAGAACACAAAGTTTGATTATCAGTTGGAAATAACTCGGACGAGTCAGGAAAACCTATTTTAGTCAAAGGAAAAGCTGCCATAGTGTTCTATACTTGGCACGATGAATGATTATTGCTGAATGTAACAGCTTTGTGAGTGAGACACTTGGATGGCTAGTAGTTGTAAACATTATTTGTAACAAAACTATTTGATGAAATTTGAAGTACCATATCCTAGAAAAATTCTTAAACCATATTGAAAATTTTTCAGCCTATTCATTAAAGAATGCTATTTTTATATCTATCTGCTGTTCCATTATATAATGTGTACAACCAATGCTGAAATCGTCATGGTAGATGCAAACATGACTAGCAAAGAACATCTCTTAAAAGCTATTGCCTTTTATGTAAATCCAATGTTTTCAAAGTGTAATGCACAATACAACTTGCAAATGACGTATTTTCTTCTTAGTATGTAAAGCACAAAGCAAAAAGTAAAACACACTTTTATAAACCAAGTACTCATGTACTGATAAGGTTTCTAGCTAAATTTTAGTCTTTATAGTACTATGATCATCTCACAAAACTTATTCCTTTAAAGAATATTTCTT
The DNA here is from genome assembly GCA_016760335.1 of Gastrodia elata. Lineage (NCBI taxonomy): Eukaryota > Viridiplantae > Streptophyta > Magnoliopsida > Asparagales > Orchidaceae > Gastrodia > Gastrodia elata. The sequence continues at coordinate 34,417,089 of CM028676.1, forward strand.
GAGGCTTTACATATGATTATATTTCATACTCATAGATTGCAAACAACTTGTATACCTTTCTCTTATTCTCAACATCATAAAAATCCTAGTTAAAATTGTTATTTATATAGTTTATTCTAGCCATTTTGTTGGATATTTTATTTACATTATCCTCGTAACAACTTAAATGACAGCATTTTCTTTCCCATTGTAAAGGTATGGGAAGTGCAGCTATGGAAGATAGAGCCATCTTCAGCTTCAGGTGACAAGCTGGTGCTGTTATCATCTTCTAGGGTTACCTTACGAAGCAACTTACCATCATCCGAGGATATGAAAAACTTTGAAGACACTGTCAAGAAGTATGCTAAGCTCTGAGCTATTTGTATGATGAAATGAAACATTTCTATTTAACCTAAACATTTGAATTAAAAAAAAAAAGATAATAATTGTTTGTATTATATGAGTGCTACTTACAAGTTTTAAAGATTTTACTACGCTGTTTGTGTAAATTTCACTATAATGTTTTTTATAATCTTGCAAAAAGTGGCTCTATTGGGAATATAGTTTTCTGGCTGCCTTTTAAATAATTGCATGGCCTGCTACAGTGCCCAATGCGAGCCCAAACCGCGTGGCTCTGCAGCAATCAGGAAAAAAGTTTTGAACGGATGTAATACACTTTTGCACGTGAGGATGAATCCAGAGACTGAGGTACTATTTTTCTACGTGCTTTATGTTACGCATGGGGAACTATATAGTTTTTCCTTTCATTTCAAAAGACGTGAATGTAAATTGATGCCCATATCTAATAATGCTTATATTCATTGAGCTGTTGTTTGACAGTACAAAAACTCCAAACATTTTAGCTTCAAATAGCAATATCCCTTCTACTACAAGAGTTTCACATTTGATTTTTAAGAAAATAATTTGTTTGAATAGTCAGCAATGAATATTGTTGGAGAAATAGTTGCTTGAGACTCTTACAAGTTGAATAATTGATTCAATTGGGAATCCATTTAGGGGAGTAATTGAGTTGAGTTGACTTGAGTTTGGCTATGCTTACAAGCTATACTACATTGATCAAGCTTATGAGTTAAGCATGGGCTAGAGATGAATTGTGATAATGATATTTAACAAGCTTAAGCTCAGGCTCTTATCTCGTTGGCTCATAAGTTGGCTTTTTTATATTTAGTTTTACATAAATATTTAGAAAATTATAAAAAATTGAGTCATCGTTTTAGCCAACTCTAATTATAAGTTCCAACTCAAGTGAACAAGTATCAAATATGATGATCTAGATCTCATAATCATGTTTTATACCACCTCAAAAAAATTTATGGCTCAAAATTATTCTCACCCCTTTTAATGCAAATGTTCAAGAGTGTGTATGGGGAACACTATCATCTATTAGGTTCAAGATGGTTATTGTTGTTGCTAATGGAGATAGGAGGTTGTCATTGGTAAGGTGGGTTATGTTGTTGCCAGCGTTATATGAGATTGTTGATGTATGCACTATTTATTGAATGTTCAGTATTGTTTACGTGTTTTGATAAGCCTTCACATACAACTTCTAAAATGTGTTTATACTTCTCCATTAATGTTTTGACATACTAAAATTAGTTTCATTATGTGCAATTTCTTAAATTTTGTTTAGAACTTATGTTTAGCTAATGTGCTTTATAAAAAGTTAGTATGCTTTTTAATTTTTTTTGGTGGCTTGTAATTGGTTGCTTTGTATAAAGCGAACAAGAAACTCCATTTGTTACCAAACAATGAATGAACTTCATTCTCATAACTTTTTGGATGATAGATTTTTGAGAATAGCCCTTTTTCTATATTCTCTTGGGATCACATTTTAATTGATGTCTCTATGCTATGCTCCTCCTGTCATTGTCACCTCCACATTGACCAAATATCTGTTGGCGAATAATCTTTCATGAACCTTATGATTATGGTCATGTTTTCCTTGATCTGGCAGCTAGGATCTTCTCGCATTCTGCTGTTACGAGCCAAAACATCAGGGTCGTCCCGCGATTCCTGATGATCAATCAGATGGTTCGCAGCGCCCCCGACACTGCTCACCTTCATCCCCGTTGAGCCGGTGCCCGACAAGAATAATAACGCAGTACCTTTGCGTCAAAGCCTGTCCCCGCGATAGTTGCTGACCCTTAACCTTTTTCTCGAAGTGGCCAATCCCGCTCATTGGGTCACAGCGGCCCATGAGCACTCCATTTGGCCTCCTGGAAGTGGACTCTTTGGGTTTGGGTCGGAGCCACGACTTGACTTCTCTTGAGCTCCTCGAGCTATAAATAGCTCGGGAAATTTCTTAAAAGGTCCCTTTGCATCTCTTGAGCTCTCCTGTGTCACGTCCATCGTCCCATTCTCTCTTAAGCTCATCCCTATTGCAGCCAGTCGATCCCGGTGTCTCAAACTTCGTGTCCTAGCGATTCTGTAGGCGAGGCTTGACGTTCAAGTCCCATGCTGTTTTCCAGGAGCTCAACCAAGTTGCAAGGATCAAACCTAGCTCCCCAATTTCCCCCAGTCGCCTGCAACCCGCGTCTCAACCCTCAGTACAGTTACACTCCTTCATAGTGTACTGAGAAAGCTCTATCGCCTCTTTTTGTTGTGATTGCCTATAGCAATCATCCCTAGGAAGATTGATGCTGTTGATCGGGTTCGATATAACCAGATCGAGCAGCAATCATCTCGGACATGTACAGTGGGGTATAATGCCTGAGCGGTAATAAACCCTCGCAGATCTGGCTAAACCCAGACCCTGTTGCATTGGGGTTTCTCTTCATCTTGAACTGATGAACATTTCAAGATGAAGTAGAGGTCCTGCCATTGTTCATGTGGGGATAATCTTTTCCCTACAATAAGCCCTAGCTCGAAGCCTCGGATTAAGGCTTGGGCAACCCCGGCCGAATTGCAGGGGGTTTCTTGGTGCGTTCGACGCGCCTTGGTTCACTGATTGTGTAACAACCGAGTTTGGGTTGTGGCGTGGTCAGAGTACCTGGGAATTTGTGAATTTCCCTAACCTTAGTCGGTTCTAATGATGGGGTGTTCGCGAGACAAAGACCAACACTGTGGGTCGGACCGGCCCGCAACTCGCGTTGTTTGACAGTAGCGGGTCGTCGGGCCCCAACATATCCGCATTTTCCTGTTTAGTGTCAACTTGTCGGGTCCCAGTTGACTCGATGTAGCCCGAAATGGAAAATGGAACTATGTAAATTGATTTTTTGCATAACCTAAAGTTCTAATTTAGGAAAATGCATTAAAACTAGGATTTCAATTATTTCATTCAATATGTATCCAAAATATATGATCTTATATACTATTTTGATTTAAAATATGTGTAGATTAATAAATTGCAAGAATATTTTACATGTTTAGGTCTCTATTTCTTCATTATGTATATTAGAATTTAATTATGAGATTAGATTTATTTTTATGTAGTTAGTTCTGCTAATTCACCAATTATATTAAACCTTGATTAGTTAATATTAGTCTCATTTATAATCTGATTTTAGCATATTTGGTACCTATGGACTCTTTAGAAAGTAAGGAACCTAGTGATAGTCTTATATTTCAATCTTAGACATTAAAATTTCTATTCATCCTTAATAAGCTCAAAACCCTGATTACCTAATATTAAGTACTTTACTTATTCAAATTTAGCTTACTCCTGCCTAAACCTTCATTAGACATTGATGAAATATTTAATAACATCTGATTTTTTTTCTTGAACTCAATTCTACATGTTAAACTCTTAGACCTTCAAGAGGATTAGTGTGATTACGAGCCAAGTGTTAAACCTTTATATCTTGTTGATTTTCTCCTAAATTAGTAAATTAACATGTTTAATGTCACTAGTGATTCAATTATGAATAGTGATTGCTTAACCAACCAAATCTTAGTTTTAAAGATTTATTTTATGGATTTGAACATTTACTCTTAATAATTTAAGTAAGATTTACTTAGTATATATGAATTGCATGTACATTTGCATGGGTTAAGACTTATCTTGATTATTGTTTCAATCTTGGAATTTGTAATTAATAGTTTTTATAATATAGAGTTTTAGTAGTATCCCTAAAGGATAAAGTTAAACAATATGTTTGATGGAATCATAGTTAAGATAAATTATTGAGGTAGAATATCCTAAATTGTGATATTTATCATGTGAACTCTAAGCATTGATCATATTTTTGTGGTAGTAATAACTTAGTGAGAACTAGATGTGTACTTGTACTCTTGTGGTAGTAAGTCCAATTGTTATAATTCATGTTTTTTTATAAGATTAGTAGTACTTTGACAAGTACTTTTGTGTCATTTCAGGAAAAGGAGCTAAATAGCTGGAAGAAAAAAGAATTTAAGTAACAAAGGAGTTGTAGACGCCACAATGCTTCATTCCAGAGAGCAGGCGCTACAGTGAAAACCCTCATTACCAATAGAATAAAAGAATAAAAGTAAATGCAATTTCAACTCTTAAGATGGCCAACTAATTGGTTGTGTAAATGCTAGGAAGCTATCTTAAGGGTTATAAAAGCAAGGATTGGAGAAGAAAAATTCCAAACAAATTTTTAGTGGAGTTCCTAACCTAAAGTGCCGCTGAGATCTATCAAAGGAGATTTCCTTATGCAAGGAAGGAGGAAGTTGCAGGCCAAGAAAGAGGAGAAAAGTAGAGAGCAAGGATCTAAGGAGAGTCAAGGAAGAGAGATCTAGGAGAACGCGACAACTGTTCCCTAGTACTGTACCCCTTTCTTTACTCTTTTTCTTTCCTTGTAAAAACCATGTAAAAGCGTAGTTTCTATTGCTTCTCTCCCTATATTTCTAGTTTAATGGCAGCTTAAACAATCCTTGGGGATAGTTGGGTATGAACATGTAAGGTTATATTACTATAAAGCAATGTGCTCTTCTTATCAATAAATGATTGTTCAAAATCTGAAATGTTTGCATGTTGTTTGAATGAAGTTATTGGATACTTACGATTCCATATATAAATCTATGAATAAATCATATAAACCTCATAGAACTCATTGATCGCATTTTTCAAGGGTTGTTCATGTTTGAGCGTTAACGCAGTGAATGTATGTGACAACATTCGCCGTGCGAAAATAGCTCATGCACAACCTTGGACAAAGTTTGATAAATCAATTCATGAGAAATTGTTAACACTCTCTAAGTTCCATAGCTAACTCCTGATTTATACGAAGTGATTGTTACACGTAAAGCATGAGTCATGTGACGAGCTCATTTAGCTTCGTAGAACATCATCTTAGCTAAATTAAGAGGGAATACATGTGAGCTGAGAGCCACTGATTGAGCCCCATAGCTCATTCTAGATTTATGCAAGGTTACTGATGCGCTTAGAGCTATGGGGGAATTGACATAAACCCATTTAGCATAGTAGCTTGTTTTCTTGGCTAAATCAAGAGGGGATGCATGTGAGCCATTAGTGGACTCAAGTTCATGTGATATTCAAACAAAGATGCATATTTCATAACTCAGATGTGAGAGATGAACTCACAATATAAAGATCACATGAATGTCTATGTGCTAAAATTGAACCTTCTAGTGTTCAATTTAGAGCACCAGACAAGACTTAGCACATTCAGTCATTTAACTAGAGAATACTAAGTCTCTTCAATAAGAATTATGAATTTAATATAATTAATGTAACATGATGTTGAGAAGAAGAGTGCTTTCTTGAAATCATAAGAACCTGAATGTTAAATTCCACTTTCTTTATTTTCTCCAAAAAGTAATTTCAAGTTAGAAACCATGAAATTGTTATTATGACCAAAAATAGCACACCATCTTAACGCTTAAATATTAGTGAATTTAAGTATACTCTAGTAATAAAAAAAAAATATCGTTCTTAGTAGACTATAAGTCTCGGGATCTTACCATCCCATATTATTTTAGACAACGTTTGCGTGCAAGAGCAGACTACGTAATTTCGGTCGGTCAAGTTTTTGGCGACATTGCCGTGGAACGATTTACTTGTTTGGTATTAGAGAAAACTTAAGATTAATTAGTGATTTAAGATTTTTATGCATATTTATTATTTTTGTAATTATTTGAGTAGCTTAATTCTTCTTTGTTATTATGTTTCTATTTTTTTACTTGTTTGACAAATTTTATGATATTTAGTTTGTGGATGAAATTTTATATTTAAGTCAAGTTAAGCATGCGTAGGAGAAATTGTTCAAATCATCTCTTTGACCATGAAATTAAAAGAACATTGTTAAGAACTAGACGTACACAACTTAGTACAACTCAGCACCAATAATGAATGGACAACTTAGGAGATAATCTTGGAGAAATTTATGAGCAAAATAGGGGGAGAGCCCTTAGAGATTATGCCTTACCTACTGTGGAGGAATGCCGCATGTAATTTGATACCTAATGTAGAAGCTAATAATTGTGAAATCAAATCGTCTACCCTACAGATGGTTCAGAACAACTAGTTTAATGGTCAGGCTACTAAGGGCCCCAACTCACCTGTCTTTAGTTTCTTGGAAATATGTGATACTCTTAGATATAATGGCATTACTAATGACGCCATTAGATATAATCGCTGAGAGATAGAGCCAAAAGTTGGCTCAGTTTTTTGCTTGACGACTATATCCACACATGGGATGATTTGGCTAGGAAATTCCTAGCTAAATTTTTCCCACTTGTGAAGACCACCAGGTTGAGAAATGAAATCTTTAACTACTCTCAGCAAGAAGGGGAGACGTTGTACAGTAGTTGGGAACGCTTCAAAGAGTGCATAAGGTGTTACCCACATTACGGGTTTCCGCAGTGGATGCAAGTTCAAATGTTCTATAATAGTTTGAACACACCCACATGAACCCTGATTGATGCAACTACTAGTGGCTCTCTCAGTAGCAAAATGCAAGAAGAGGCTTATGACCTCCTAGAAGAGATGGCTAATAAAGCTTATCAGTGGCCGACTGAATGGCTCAACTCTAATAGGAGACAAGTTAATAACTTGACCAAATCTGACTAAATCACTACACTTCAACATGAACTCTCCATGTTAAACTAAAAGCTGAGTCAAATTAATGCAATTCAAGAACTTTGGTTTGTGGATTTAAGGGAAAACCATTCCGACACCACATATAAGAATGGTGACCTAGCCTCTCACTGGAACATGAGAGAAGTAAACTGGATCCTTAATAATGCTAAAACCTTTCCAAAAACTTTGAGCCCAAGTTTAGGAAATGCTAGTAGTGCTTGAATTAAAAATCATTTGGAAATATCTATGATTGACTTTAGAAGTTCCACAATTGATTTCATGAATAGAACTGATGCAACTTTGAACAGACATGAAGCTACACTACTAAGACAAGAAGGCATTGTTAAAAGAATAGAGAAACAATTGGAAGATATTATTAACCAGCTAAAAAAGCCTATTTTGGTTGGAGCTATAAGCGAGTGTGAGAATGAGGAAGGAAACTCTATAACCTTAAGGAGCGTCAGAATCACTAAACCCCTAATGAATAAGGATACTAAAACCAACTCTAATATTTATAAAGTGGAAAGAGAAGAGGAAATCGATATAGAACAGGGCAAAGAAAAAGAAATATGCTTAACTGAGCCTACAGTGCGTATAAAAAAACTAAAAACTAGTCTGCCAATACCTTTCCCCTATCAATGGTCAGGGAAAAAAGTGGATCTTCAGTTCCAAAGGCTTCTAGAAACCTACAAAACTCTCCACATAAACATCCCTTTTGTTGAAGCCCTAGAATAGATGTCGAGCTTTGTAAAATTCATGAAAGATGTTTTATCAAAGAAATGAAAAATAAATGCGAGGAAAACTATAGCATTAACTGAAGAATGAAGTGTAATTTTGCAACAAAGGATCCCCATTAAAAGAAAAGATACTGGTATAATCATAATCATATGCTCAATAGGAAACTGAATCTTCTCCAAGGCATTCTGTGATTTAGGCACAATCATCAACTTAATGCCTTATTACATTTTCAATGAATTGGGAATTGATAGTTTGAAACTGACCTCGATCCTTTTGCAATTAGCTGTTCGATCTGTAAGAACCTACGTGGGAATTTTAGAAAATGTGCTTGTAAAAGTAGATAAATTCATATTCACAGTTGATTTTATCATTCTAGATATGGAAAATAAAAATCAAGAGATACCAATTATTCTTGGGAAACCTTTTTTAGTAACTAGGAAGGCTCTAATTGTTGTCGATAAAGGAGAGTTGAGTTTGCACTGTAATGGGGAAGAAGTGAGATTTAATATTCGGGAAACAATGAATCACCCAACTGATTCTTAGGAGAATTGCTGGAGAGCTGACATTGTAGAAAAGTCTTAGTGTGCCAGGAGACGTTATAAAAGAGGAGCATGATATCTGGGATGAAAAAGAAGAGGAGATTGAGAGGGAAATAGAAGAAATAATCGAGGAGAAAAGAAAAATTGTTCCTTCAATTGAGAGTCCTTTCGATTTGGAACTCAAACCCCACCCTAACTACTTGTAATATGCATATTTGGGGGAGGGAGCCTCCTTGCATGTAATAATTTTAGCTTTTCTTAATCTAAATCAAGAAATTCAATTATGTACCACCTTGGGAAAGTATAAGAAAGCTTTGGGATGGAGCTTAGCTGACATAAAGAGAATTAGCCCAACTCTTTGCATGCACAAAATCCTAAAGGAGAATGATTTTAAGCCATTGTTGAACCCTAAAGAAGATTAATTCCGAACATTAGGGAAGTAGTGCATAAGGAAACAGTCAAATTACTCAATGTTGGAATCATTTTCCCCATCTCAGATAGCTCGTAGGTTAGCCCTATTCATGCTGTGCCTAAGAAAAGTGGGATAACATTGGTGATAAATGAAAATAATGAAATTATTCCCACTATGAGGTAACGGGATGAAAGTGTGCATTGACTATAGAAGATTGAACAAAGTAACCCGTAAGGATCACTATCCTTTTCCATTCATTGATCAGATGTTAGATAGATTGGCAAGGAAATATTTTTATTGCTTATTAGATGGATTCTCAGGATACAACCAAATTTTAATAGCCCCAGAAGACCAAGAAAATACTACATTCACTTGCCAGTATGGCACCTTTGCTTTCAAAAGAATAATGCACCCCACTTTCTAAAGATGCATGATGGCAATATTTTTTGAAATGGTAGAGGACTTTTTTGAGATATTTATGGATGATTGCTCCATTATGGGATCCTCTTTTGACCTTTGCTTATCAAATTTAGACAAGGTGCTTAAAAAATGCAAGGAAACAAACCTAGTGTTAAATTGAGGAAAATGCCACTTCATGGTTCATGAAGGAATAATTTTAGGACATCTAATCTTGGCACAAGGGATTGAGGTTGATAAAGAAAAAATTGATGTGATAGAAAAATGTTCTACCCCCACTAATGTAAAAAGCATAAAAAGTTTTCTAGGACACACAGGTTTCTATAGGCGATTTATTAAGGACTTCTCAAAAATTAGTCTCCCACTTTGCAAGCTCCTTGGTAAGGATGTTGAATTCAATTTTACTGCAGCATGTTTAGAAGGATTCAACACAATAAAAAATGTATTAATTTATACTCCCATAATTTCTACTCTTAATTGGGAGCTTCATTTCAAAATTATGTGTGATGCAAGTGATGCAGTTGTAGGGGTGGTTCTTGGCCAAAAGAGACAAAGAACTTTTCATTATATATACTATGCTAATAGAGTTTTAAATGATGCACAAAGAAACCATGCAACTATTAAAAAAGAGCTCTTTGTCGTGATCTTTGCTTTTGACAAATTCTACTCATATTTAATTGGCTCAAAAACTATTGTTTATACTGATCATGCTGCCATTAAATAATTACTTCAAAAGAAGGAAGCATAGCCTAGATTAATAAGGTGTGGGTATTGTTGCTCCAAGAGTTTGACTTGAAAATTATGGATAAAAAGGGAAGTGATAGTATTGTGGCAGACCATTTGTCTAGATTAACCCATCTCGAGTTAGATGAGATTCATGACAAATGTGAGAGCTTCCTCGATGAACATTTATACGCTATTGTTTTAGAAAAACCACCTTAGTTTTCTTGCATTGCTAATTACCTTGTGGGAGGTGTCATACCAAAAGAAATGACTTATTAGTAAAGATTTTTTTTTGTCCAATGTTAAAAAGTACTTTTGGTATGATCCTACTCTCTATAAAAAATGTGCTGATCAAATAATGAGGAAGTGCGTGCCTGAATATGAAGTAAACAAAATCCTTTTTCATTGTCATACTTCACCTTATGGATGACACTATGGCTAGAACGAACCACAGCCAAGGTGTTACAATCTGGCTTCTTTTGGCAAACTATCTTTAATGATGTTGTTGAGTATGTTAGAAAGTGTGACACCTGCCAAAGGACAGGAAACATTGGCAAGAGGGATGAGTTACCCTTAAATGGGATTTTTGAAGACAAACTCTTTGATGTTTAGGGAATTGACTTCATAAAGCCTTTTCCAGCATCAAAATTGAACATCTATATTTTTGTGATTGTTGAATATGTGTCAAAATGGGTGGAGGCAATTGCGTGTGTGAACAACAATGCTAAGACTGTACTTAAATTCCTTAGGGAAAATATCATAGCGAGATTTGGCACACATAGAGTTCTCATTAGTGATGGGGGAAATTATTTTTGTAATAGACAATTAGAAATTTTGCTTAAAAACTTTGGAGCAGAACACAAAGTGGGAACTGCGTATCACCCACAAACAAGTGGTCAAGTGGAAGTTTCAAACAGAGAGTCGAAATAAATCCTAGAAAAAATAGTGAGCCATAATAGGAGAGATTGGTCCTCTAAGCTAAATGACTCCTTGTGGGCTTACAGAACGACATTCAAAACCTCTCTAGGATTGTCACCTAACAAACTTGTGTTTGGGAAGTTGTGTCACCTACCCGTTGAGATAGAGCATCACACCTTTTAGGGTGTGAAAAAGCTTAATTTTAATTTAAAACAAGTAGGAGAGCGAAGAGCTTTACAGCTCAATGAGATGGAATAAATTAGAATGAATGCTAATGAGAATGCCATAATTTATAAGTAAAGAACTAAGAATGGCATGACAACATTTTAAAACCAAAAAAATTTGAACCCGGGATGAAAGTTTTGTTATTTAAATATAGATTAAAATTATTCATGGGAAAGTTAAAATCCAGGTGATCAGGACCATTCATTATACTCAAGATTTATCCTCATTGAGCAATTGAATTGGCATCAAAAGAGGATCTTTCAAGGTAAATGGTCAACGACTCAAACCCTACCACATGGAGAAACATGTTCTAAAAAAAAGTAATGACACTACGATATGTGCATGTGGAGGGGATCACATAGAAAGCAACCATTTGATCGGGCTGAAGATAGAAAACCAAGTGCTAGATGGGAGGTAACCCATAAATAATCATGTTGTAACTTTTCTTTTTGTTTTGTAGTTTTTCTTTCTACTTTGTTGTTTGCTTTCTTTATGTATTGGTTATTTACCATCATTGTAATTAAGTGTTCATACCTTATAAAAATCAATAGTATCAATTTTTGTGAATTTAGATATGCAAAATCAAGCTCTAATTAGTAATCTGGAAATTTTTCTTAAATAAATGTGTTTGACAAATAATTGATTGAGAAGGAAAGTAACCATCATTTGTAAGAACTTTAGTAAAATTTTCCAACAATCACTACCTTGTATCTTTTATCAAAAACTTATGAGCTATGAAATTAAGTGTGGGGTAAAACTAATACTTGTATGAGAGAAATGAAGGAATGGTGAAATCAAGAATGTGCTAGGATTTTGTAGGACTTACTAAATGCATCGCATGAATAATGGGATGAAGAAAGATGTCTCTCCCTTGAAAAAATGAAATCAAAAGGAAGAAAAAGGGGATGAAGAAAAAATCTCTCCAAAGCTACTAAAAAGAAATATCAGGATAAAGAAAAATGTCTCTCCCGAATGAGGTAATATGCATGCATTATAGAAGAAGAAATACATATGGCACGAAAATGTTCAAAAATACCAACCTTTAGTTACACCAATATAAGAACTTGAAGGTTTCCAAAAACATTCGTTCTCGACATCACTCAATGTTTTAAAGGAAGCGGAAAGAGTAGAGAAACACTGAATCAATTACAAATGAGTAGCTACCCTTGTCCAATCATCACTTTGTTGTTAAACAACTTTAAACTTATAAAGAACAAACATTTGAACTGATCTGAGCAAGATTAAATGAATCTAAGTATTCAAAAAGGGGTATTCATGGCTTACTCGAGGATGTGTAAGAAGTTAAGTGTGGGGGTATGATGAACCCAATAAATATAAATAATTTAGTGTTAAATTTTATATTTTCTTATATAGAATTGGTGGTACTTTGACAAGTATTTTTGTGGCATCTTAGGAAAAGGAGCTAAACAGCAAGAAGAGAAAAGAATTTAACTAACAAATGTGCTGCAATGCATCACATCGCGCCATAACACCTCATTCCAGAGAGTAAGGCGCTACAGCGCATTGTAGCGCACTTCAAACTGAAACCCTAGTGCTACAATGTGCTGCAGTGCCTATCAGACAGAGAACTTGGCGCTACAGCACGTCATAGTGCCCATCAAACAGAGACTTAGGCGCTATAGTGCGCCATAGCACCTATCAAATAGAGAACTTGGCGCTACAGCGCGCCATAGCACCCATCAAACATAGACATAGGTGCTACAGCACATTGTAGCATGCTTTAGACAGTAAACATGGCGCTAAGAATGCCATAGTGAGATTCCAACAGAGACTTAGGCGCTACAGCGTGTCATGGTGCACTTCAGATAGAGAGCGTGGCGCTATTGCGCGTTGTAGCATCTGATTGACATAAGGCTTGGCGCTACAGCGCACCGCAGCGCTGGATCAAACGGAAAACTTGGTGTTACAGCGTGCCGTAGCACCCGATTGACATACAATTTGGTGCTATAGTGCGCCGTAGTGCCCACAACATATTTTGTAATGTCATCTCTTCCCATTTTACATTGAAAAGGCAAATCGACTTAATTCCTTTATATTCCCACAATTGAATTCAATTACTGGCATTGAAAATCCTAATTACCAATAGAATAAAGGAATAAAAGTAAATACAAATTCAACTCTCAAGATGGACAATTAATTGGATGTGTAAATACTGGGAAGCTGTCTTGAGGGATATAAAAGCAAGAATCGGAGAAGAAAAAGGTTCCAAAAATTTTTTTAGAGGAAGAACTCCTAACCTAAAGTGCTGCTAAGATCTATCAAATGAGAGTTCCCTACCCAAGGAAGGAAGAAGCTGCAAGCTAAGAAAGAAGAGAAGAACAGAGAGCAATGATCTAAGGAGATTCAAGGAAGAGAGATCTAGGAGAATGCGACAGTTGTTCCCTAGTATTGTACCCATTTCCTTACTCTTTTTCTTTCTTTGTAAAAGCCATGAAAAGGCTTAGTTTCTCTTGCTTCTCTCCCTGCATTTTTAGTTTAATAACAGCCTAAACCCATCTTGGGGAAGGTTGGGTATGAGCATGTACAGTTATATGAGTGTAAAGCAATGTGCTCTTCTTATCAATAAATGATTGTTCAAAATTTGAGTTATTTGCATGCTGTGTTAATGAAATTATTGGAAACTTATGATTCTCTATATAAATTTATGAATATATATTTTATCATATAAACCTCATAGAGCTCATTGATCGCCTTTTTCAAGGGCTGTGTATGCTTGAGCGTTAACGCCGTAAATGTATGTGACAACATTCATCATGCAAAAACAACCCATGCACAACCTTGGATAAGGTTTGATTAATCGAGTCATGAGAAATTGTTAACACTCTCTGAGCTTCATATCTCACTCCTGATTTATACAAAGTGATTATTACACTTCAAGCATAAGTCATGTGACAAGCTCATTTAGCTTCATAGAACATCATTTTAGCTAAATCAAGAGAGGACACATGTGAGCCGAGAGCCACTAATTGAGCCCCATAGCTCACTTTAGATTTATGCGAGGTTACTGATGCTCTTAGAGCTATGGGTGATGTGATATAAACCTGTTTAGCCTAGTAGCTTATTTCCTTGGTTTAATTAAGAGGGGATACATGTGATCCATTAGTGAATTCAAATTCATGTGATACTCAAACAAAAATGCAGATTTCATAACTAAGATGTGAGAGATGAACTCACAAAATAAAGATCACATAAATGTATATGTGCTGAAATTAAACCTTTAAGTGTTCATTTCAGAGCACCAAACAAGACTAAATACATTCAATCATTTAACTAGATAAGACTAAGTCTCTTGAATAAGAATTATGAATTTAATCCAATTAATATAACATGATATTGAGAAGAAGAGTGCTTGCATGAAATCATAAGAACATGCACATTAAATCCCAACTCTCCCTAATTTCTCCAAAAAGTAATTTCAAGTTAGAAACTCTAAAATTATTATTAGAACTAAAGACAATACACATCTTAACACTTAAACATTAGTGAAATTAATTATATTCTAGTAACAAAATAAAACATCATTCTCATTGGATGATAATCTCAGGATCTTACCATCCCATATTACTTTAGACCACGTACACTTGTGTGTAAGAGAAAACTATGTAATTTTGGTGTGTCATGTAGCTCTGAAAAAATCTTTGTATAATAATTAGTTTGTTTCGAACTAAACCCATTGATAATATTGGAATTATCATATGGGAATGAAAGTACATATCTATAACTTAACCTTGATTTGTAGCTAGCTTAAGGAATTGGTTGATTTGCCCTGTAGAGAATTGTAGGGTTTTAGTCTTATCTTAAGTAATTATATAAGTACAGTTCAATTTAAGATAAACATTCAAATTCCTATGTATGTTATAAGTTAGGATTTGGACATCTTAGTTTGAGAGAACAAATTGTGGAAGGATGTATGTCTCCTATCTCTGTGCCTGAGGATAAGTGCATTTAAATAACCTAAGTATCTAATTACACCTCTTAAGGCATACTAATTATATGTATGTACTCTTAACATATGATGATTTAGGTTAATTTCACTGTATAATCATGAAATATGTTGATTCAAGCATAATTAGGATATGAACTATGTAATTCTTATGATTTAGAGTTTTGTATAAGTGTGGCACCTAGTTTAATGTGCATTCTAGAAGAAATATGTTAGATAACAAAAGGGATATGTCTTTTTGTTTTCTAGTTTTGATTTCTTATTCTCTCTTTCATTTGAACTCTTGGCATAACAGTATTCGTATAAGCATAACATATAATTAGTGGTGCAATGCGTGGCACACATAGGATTTTTTAGCAGTGCGATTTAGAGCACACCTAGGAATTATGGGATATTATGTGGAATTAAGGTCATACATGTTTGTGGCATACTCTGTGGCATATTCAGATGTATATTCAGTGGTATACATTACAGTTCAATTTTCATGTTATATTCAGTTATTTTATTTTCAGTGTACTTATCTATTTTAATTTTATACAAATTTTGTTTTTAGTAATTGGATTTATAGTTTCTATTTACTTTCAAATATTTCAATTTGACTTTTATTTTATTGTTTATTTACTGTTGCAATGAGTATTAATCCATCTAATGATAAGAAAATTTTGTAATCAGCCTAAAATGTACTTAGACTTATTGTATAATTTAAGATTTTCTCTTTTTCGGTTGGGACCCTACAATGTGAAACTAACATATTAGGCTAGAAGCAGTTGGAGGAACCTGCCTTGGAGAAGATTCAAGAGCCTCAGCAGGAGACGGAAGGGCAGTTGCCGCTGGAGAGTTAATCTTTTAGTTTAGTTTACTATTTTCTGCTGGCAATATGAGAGAGTTACTTTATTGCACATTTAAATTCTGGTTTGTAATAGTTGACTCTGGATGTACTTTTACTTTTCTTTTTTGAGACGAATATTTGCTTAGCTTCGGTGATGAATGTTATGGATGAATGTTTGAGCTTTCGCACTTTGATTATTTACTATCTTATACTTAGTTTGTGATGTGATTATTATTTTCTTTGAACCTCACTTCATATACATTGGGTACTCTTTTCATAAAATATCATAATGCCAATGCATAGGGGTAACTTAACTAATACTTAAGATAAGGACATTATACTTATCTTAAGAATTAGTCTTAGCAGTTATTAAATAAAAGGATAACTCATTGGATTCTTACCAGCTCATCAAGAGCAATTGGCTGATAACAAGTCAAGATGGGATGTCTTACAGTAATGACTCGTTCTGTCACTAATATTATTCTATTGCGCATAGTGATGGGGTGGGGCACTACAATTAGTATTAGAGAAAATTGTAAGGTATTAGAAAAGGAGAGTGTTCCTATCTACCTAATGATTTATTCTCTAGAGACATTATGATCATAATCGCTAAGTCTAAGAATACACTATGTATATTCATCAAGTTGTATCTTAGAAATGAAAACAAAGACATCTGAAAAATGACACCTTAGGACTTGAATGAACTTAAAAGTTAAAAGACACTTAAAAGTCAAAGCAAGTAATAAAACTCAGTTTTAATAAATTTTGTAGGAATGAAAACTATCATCATGGATTCACTTGTTACCTTAGATTATTCGACGACTACTGGATGGATGATTTTCAAGATGCCAAGATTTATAGCAGAACCATTAGAGTAATATCTCCTACTGGCTTAGAAGTGCTCGACAAGATCTTATTCTACTCCATTCAGAGGATATAGTCTCTCCATCCTTGCTCAAGAGTGGTTAAATCGTGTGACTACCGTTTTCTATGATGCAACATTTTTAGATGATTACCGCCTTCAAATCATGGGTACGCTTCTAAATAGAGAAGCCAAAGGATGGTGGATCAAGACATCTAGAAGGCTTGAAGAAAGCACAAGAGAGGGCAATGTGCGGTTACATACATTGACTTTTGTACCTCATTTGTAGCAGAATTATGTAGTTAATTTTGATGTATTTCCCTTCTTAGCTATGTTCATCACTTGCATTTCTTATGTAAAGACTCACTTAAGTAGTAATAAGTGAAATCTTAAATATCAAGGCGCCTTTTTAGATAACTGTGAAGTTCTTGATAAGAACTCTAAAGCTAAGCGTGCTTAGATGGGACCATGACATACTATAAATACACGTCTGCGCTTGCACGCAAGTGTACGCAGTCCGAAGTAATAATTGGAAGGCGAGTTCTGAGATTTATCGTCCTCAGGGAATGGTGTATTTTGTTACTAAGGTTTATCTACTTTTAATAATATTTAGACTAAGATATTTTTGATTTTATGGTTCATAATTAACAATTCAAAGATCTTAAATTGAAGATACTATTTGACAAAAAGGGAGAGTTGGGTTTTCATCATACAAATTTTTATGGGACTGGTGTTGGTATTCATATTCATTCAACTTTTAATGAAACTTGTTTTCATGATAATCTAATCAAGTGAAGATAGTATTCTTTAGATTGGTCCTTTAATTCCAACTATTTAATGTCTAATGCACAAGATGAACACACTTGGGTTTAATCTTGGCACATAGACTCTCATGTGATCAATATGAGTTAATTAAGATTCCTTACATTTAAGTTATCAAAATAATTATTTTAATTCAACGATCACATAAGCTTGATTTCCACACAATTAGTGTCACGTACTACATGCACAATTCAACTTAGGAAGTAAATTATCGGGCTACAAGGACTATGCCATGATCATCCATAAGCACTCAATGATTCCTCTTCCTCTTTTAACATATGCCAAGCTACGGAGCTTGATTGGTGGCTCTTGGCTCTCATGCATTGATCTCTCGATTGAGCTCAATGAATAGTGTGGTTAGGCTCAAGAGCTTGTCATTGGGCTCTAAGCACTAACACACATATTCCTAGCTTTACACCAATTGGTGAGCTATGGAGCTCAAAGAAATTAAAGTTATTGAATCAACCTATCATTTTATTCTCAAGGTGTTTTCACCGAGAATCCTCGTGCAACAAATAAAATAGATTTTTATGGATAAGCATTCATTCCATAGGCATGCAAACACAAGTAACATATATAAATCAAAATGAAACAAATTTTTATTCATTGAAAAAGATCCATACAAACACCATAAGTCCCTTTTACTCATTACATGTTGTCGGCCCAACCCTCCCCAAGGAGGGTTTAGCCTTCCATTACAAAAGAAATACAAGAAATGACATATAAGAACATGAACTTCTGCATGGTTCTACTGAAAGAAAATCAAATGAAGAGTTTTGAGAAGAATACTAGGAACATCTCTTTGGCATTCTCTAGATCTTTCCTTGCTCCCCAACTTCTTCTCTTCCAGCTCTTTGAGATGTTCTTCTTTTCTCTCCTTGAATAGTTCTCTTTTCCTTCCTTGGTGAGGGTCTCCTTTCCTTTCTCATAGCAGGCTCCTATTTTAGATCTTGGAATGCCAAAGAGGGGAACCCTATCTTAGTCTTGCATGCCAACTTAAATAGAATAGCCCTCAGCCTTCTTTGCAATCAAAGCTGTCACCTTTCCAACTCCCTTGCTTTAATGGCATGCACTAAAAAATATTTTGAAATTCTCTTAAGAAAATACAAGGAATTAATGGAATTATGGTTTCAAATAGCTGGGGAAGGTAAAATATTTTAGTTTGTGGCATTCCCTATGCTGACTTTAATGCTTGATCCTAGCTAAAAATACGGCGGGCATTGCAGCGCGCTGTAGCGAGATGCGGCGCACTGTAGTGCCTAACTTTTGGTCTGATACCGCTGTGGTGTGCTGTAGCAGTTTCATTAAATTTCATTTCATTTATATAATTTTGATCCTCTTTTATTCTACTGCAGCACGCGGTAGCAGATATATTCAAAATTCTTCTAAGTCAAATTTCACTGCGGCACGCGGTAGCGGTGAGCTTTCTAATCGAACCCGCTGCAGCGCACGGTAGCGGATCAATTAATCCTTGTTTCAATTTTCATTCTGTTGTGGTGCGCGGTAGTGATGAGCTTTTGAATTGGACCTACTGTAGTGCAAGGTAGAAGATCAATTTAATTTTCATTTGCTGAGTGGGTTCCATAAATGCTGATGCGACGCGTGGTAGCAGTGAGTTTTCGAATTCTGACCACTTTGGCACGCTCTGGCAGTTTTCTTCCAGATTTTGCTCAGTTTGTCTTTTTGCCTAAAAACATTGGAAAACCCATCAAATTAGACCAATTTAGCATAAAAGTGTTTGCATTTATTATCTTATTTTATTATAAATCTTGGATTGATCCGAGCACTCTCAGGATGGGTGACCTACTGGGAAGTTATCTTCTGAGGGCGAAATCGTGAGGCCTTTCAGGCCAAAGTGGACAATACTTTGGTGCATAAGAGTTTGGGCTATTACAAATAGTATCAGAGCAGGCTATAGAGTGTCAATTAAGTGCAAAGTGCCATACAAGCTAAGTACTACATTTGAGCATCCTCTTGAACCCATGATGATTAAGGTGCTACATGGTTGTTGGTACGTCTTAAGCATATAAGCATCACATCTAGTCTTATATATCCAATGGATGGTTCTTGGATCTATGTGTGGATACTGACAAGGACATCAGCTACTTAAGTTGGGGAGATATAAAGATTCACTTAAGTAGTAATAAGTGAAACTCTTAAATATCAAGGTACCTTTTCAGATAATGGTAGAGTTCCTGATAAGAACTCCAAAGGTAAGCATGCTCATGTGAGAGCACTCCCAGGGGTGACCTACTAGGAAGTTATCTTATAATGGAAAAATTATGAGGCTTTTCAGGCTAAAGCGAATAATACCTTGATGCTTAAAAGTTTGGGCTGTTACATCTTCTGCTCTTCAGTTCATCTATCTTATGTAACTCCTCATTTAAAAGAATTTAATGAGAAGTAGACTTTTGATTGACCTTCTAAATTATGGTATTCGTAATTCTAGTTATTAACCCTAGTTCTCCATTGATGACAATTCCTATCAAGAACTCCATTTCTTATTCAAGTGGGTTTGAATATGTAAGCTTTATTATTGGATTAGTGATGGATTTGATAGAAAACCAAGCTCATCAAGCTTAGGAGACTCATAGAATCTTTGTAGCTCAGCAACCTTCCATTATCAATGTTGCAGTTCCATCTGTCTCGCACTTCTCAGTAGATGGTATTATGCAAGGCTTTCTTAGATTGAGGACACCTACCCTTAATGGGGCTATGAACCCCATGAACACTATCAGTTGGTTGAAATAAGTTGAGAAAAACTTGATAAGTATTAAATGCCCAAATTCTGAAGCCACACTTATTTCAAGATGAAGCAGAATATTGGTGGGAAAATAAGTGCAATACGAAGTTTTCCAATTTTGAGACTAAAGAAATTATGTGGTAATCTTTCTTTGAAGCATTTAAGTAAGCATTCATCCCCCAATCAGCACAAACCATGATGGAGGATGAACTACTCCAGGTTTTGCAAGGAGGAAGATCTTTTTTTGAGCATGAAATGGAATTTTATCGATCATCCAGATTTACTCCATATCTGGTAAGAACCGAAGTAGCAAGGTGTAACAGGTTTTTGAAAGGACTTAGAGACTCCATCAAAGGACATCTAGTGTCCCTCCAATTCAAGAATTTTGCCGAACTTGTGGTAGCTTCCCATATTCAAGAGCACTTCCAATTTCAGATGGATAAAAAGAAAAAGGCTCACTTCATCCCTACTAGAAAGGAAGCCTTTAAGCATCCAAGGACGGCGAAAGTATTTCACCTCGAAGCTGATTAACTGCCAGTATTTACTCTTGAATGCAATTGCCCCCTTCCCTATGGCAAGTGTTACCATCAGGAAAATGTTTGTTACACTTATGGTAGACAAGACCATGATTTTTATAACTATACCTTTAAGAAGACAATTGATGTAGCTACTATCACACAATCCAGAAGATATTAAGGCTTTCATCCTCAGTCGTTGAACAATCAAACTCCTGCACTTGCGGTTATGCCACCACTTGCTCCTGTTCCAGCATCAAGGAACTTTCCTACTCCTAATCATGCACAAAATTATCAGTGTCAAGCGAATTAGAATCACCAACCCTTCACTCTTACTAGAGTTTATATGCTTACTCTGGCTTCTGCTACTGAGGATAATGATGTTGTCTCAAGTATGTTTTAATTTCTATTAAGCTTATGATTTCATCCTTTTCCTTACTATTATAACAAGTAAAACTCTGTAATTGTATGTTAGGAACCTTATACATTAACGATAAAGCATGTAATGTTCTTTTTGATAATGGAGTAAGTCACTCTTTCGTATCTGATATTTGGGTAAAATCTCTAAATCTACCTTTCCATCGATTATAAAATCTTTGAGCATAAGGTTACCTTCTGGAGCCAGTATGCAAGCTCTTAAATTATGAAGTTTAGTTATTCCCATCATCGATCAGAATTTTGAAGCCAACTTAGTTGTGCTTCTGATAGCGAATTTTGATGTGATAGTAGAGATGAACTAGCTAAGCAAGCATGATGCCACCATAAACTTCCAGAATATAAAGATCACTTTATGTAGTGGAAGTCAAGCAAGGTCATTCAACGGTAAGCTTAGTACTCAAGCTTCTCTGATTAATGATCTGAAAGTAGAAAAACTTGTTAGAAAAGGATGCAGCGCATACCTAGTAACTATGCTGAGTGAAAAGAAGAAGGATATCCTTATCGATGAGAATCATTTAGTTAGAGAATTCACCGATATAATTTTCAAAGATCTACTTGGCCTTCCGTTAGTTTAAGAAGTAGAATTTGTGATTGAGCTTACCTAAGAACTCAGCCTATTTTGAAGGTTCCGTATCACATGGCACCCAAGGAGTTGCAAGAACTGAACAAGCAGCTTCAGAAATTGTTAGAGAAAAGTCTCATCATACGGAGTATGCTCCTTGGGGAGCGATAGTCTCTTCATTAAAAAGAAGGATGGTTCTATGTGCATATGTAAAGATTATCGAGAGCTCAACAAGGTAACAATGAAGAATAAGTATTTGTCACATATTGATGATCTATTCGATCAGTTGTTTGGTGCTAAAGTGTTTTCAAAGATTGATTTGCGATTAGGATACCATCAGCTGCGAGTCAAAGAGGAAGATGTTGAGAAGTATGTATTTAGGACACGTTATGGACATTACGAATTTATAGTGATATCCTTCAGTTTATCAAATGCACCATCCATCTTTATGGATTTGATGCAGTGAGTGTTAAAGCCCTTCTTTGAAAAATTTGTAATCATATTCATTGACGACATTCATATTTATTCTAAGAGTGAATTGGAGCATGAGAACCACTTGAGGACTATGCTAGAAGATTTGTGCAAGCATCAACTCTATGCTAACTATTCCAAGTGTGAGTTCTAGATCGATTTTGTGGTATTTCTGGGTCATGTTGTCGATACTCAGGGATTAGAGTTGATCAGAAGAAAGTCAGTGTTGTACAAAAATGGTCTTAATCAAAGATAATGATTGATATCCGTAGCTTTCTGGACTTGCAGGATAATATAGTAGGCTTGTCAAGGGATCTTTTCAGATAGCATTTCCTTTAATAAGGTTAACTCAAAAAACTATTATGTTTGTGTGGGCTCCTAACTGCGAAGAAGCCTCTGAAAGCTTAAGCAGGCCCTCACTTCTGCTCATGTTCTAACCTTATCCAAGAAAGGTATGGATTTCCAAATCTTCACTGACACTTCAGGATCTGGTCTGGGATGTGTATTAATGCAAGAAAAGAAAGTTATCGCTTACGCATCCCATCAATTGAAACCAAATAAAAGGAATTATCTAGTCCATGATCTTTAGCTTGTCACTATAGTGTTTGCTTTAAAAAATTAGCGACACTACCTATGTGAAGTTAGTTGCAAAATCTTCACTGATCACCAGAGCTTGAAGTACATCCTTACTCAGCGTAAATTAAGCTATAGCCAGAGAAGATGGTTGGAGTTTATCAATGATTATGACCACATTATTTAGTATCATCCGGGTAAAATGAGTGTGATATTAGATGCTCTCAATCGCCATGCTTTTCACTATTCAGCAATTGTCAAAAGCTCATTGGCTGCTGAATTTCATATAATGAATATTAAAACAATGCTCAGTTGAGTGTTGAATTCATTAGTATAGTAGAGTTTGAATGAATCAACCTTTCTCAGAAATGTCTCCATTTCATAATCAAAAGATGAAGACTACCAGAAGTTCAAAGTCGATAATGCGCTTATCACATCGACCTGTAACTGCGAGGTAGTGCTATCTACCAAGGGAATCAGCTGTGGATTCCTAATTTATTGCACCAATAAGTTCTCATAAATGGCCACAATTCTGGCTACATAATCCATCCTAGTAGTGCCAAAATGTATCAGGACTTGAAGCGATTTTGTTGGTGGCCTATAAATGAAGAAGAGTGTGGCTGGATGCCACAAATGTAATCTGGTTAAAGTCAAACATCAAGACCTAGAGGATTACTGCATCAGCTTGAAATCTCAAAATGGAAGTAGTTCGACATATCGATGGACTACATTATGGGATTGCCTAAGTCGAGATTCATAGCTAATTCAATCTAAATTATTGTTGATCATTTAACTCAGTCAACTCATTTTGTTCCAATTCGTCAAATCAATTCAGTGGAGAAATTGACAAAGATTTATTTCAAGGAAATCGCCAGACTCCATAGGATTCTAAAGTAAATCGTCTCAGACAGAGATAGCAGGTTCACCTCTAAATTCTGGCAGGCTGTGCATCAATTACTGGGAACTACTTTGGCCATGAACATTTTTTTCACCCTTAGATCGATGGATAAACGAAAAAGGTTAATCAGGTCCTTGAAGATCTTTTACGTCTCTGTATTTTAGATTTTGGTAGTTTTTGGGAAGATCATGTTCCACTTGTAGAATTTTCTTACAAAAATAGAAATTAAACAAGCATTGCATGGCTCCATATGAAGCCTTATATATAAGAAAATGCAGTACTCCACTTGCTTAGTCAGAAACTTGTAGCGTTCAACTTTTTATATCAGAATTGGTCGACAAGACCAACAAGAAAGTGCATCTCATTCAACGGATGATTCATGAAACTCAGGATCATAAAAGTAAGTATCATAACACCAGGCATCGTTCTATAGAGTTCAAAGTTGGTGATTGCGTACCAAATGGTCAAACCAATGAAGGGTGTTTTCCATTTTTGTGTAGCGGGGAAACTCAGTCCATGTTACATCGGACCGTTTGAAGTAGCAATGAAAATAGGATCTGCAGCCTACCAGTTAAAGCTTCCAGACAATTTCTCAGTAGTACATAACATTTTCCATGTGTCATCGCTGAGAAGATGTCTCTGAAATTCCTCTCATCTAGTTCAATTTCTAGTCGTATTTTTCCAGCTTGATATTTTCTATGTGGAAGAGCCAATAAAGATCTTAGCTCATAATAAAAAGCTGTTAAAAAATTGCTCTATCCCTATGGTGAAAGTTTATTGGATCAATTGTAGGCTTGAAGAACCTACTTGGGAAAAAGAGGCGAATATGCGACAAAAGTATCCAAGTATTTTCGAGGATTCAGCTACTCTTCTTTTTGTTTCCCATTTTTAAATTATGTGTGTTCTTGACATTCTTAACTATGATGTCGAGGACAACATCATTCTTAAATGGAAGAGTCTGTAATAACTATAATTTATTATCTTGCTTAATCTGTACTTAATTAACTCTTAAACTCTATGTCATTAAGTTCTAAACCTCATTAGAATCAAACCCTAAAAGTTTGGGATTCATTGGAGTCCATTTGGAGCAATTGACTAAGTAGTTAATTTAGTAACCTAGAAAATTAGTCTAATTAAATTGGTCTTCAAATTCAAATTTGATTGTATTTTTGAATTATTCACCCCTAAATTAGATAGGGGTAAATTTTGGAATTTTTGTAGGTCATTTAGACTTTAATTCAATAAAAATTAAATTATGGAAATTGCACAAAATAGTTTGCAATTTCAAATAATTGCATTTTGAACATCCAATGGTCGACTCATCTAGGTTTAGCTGTGCAGACCACGTGCGATCAATTGTGGAGCCCGAATCACGCAACATCATAACTAGTGAAATCTAACCAAATATCTATGCGGATCAGGCGACTTCGGTTAGTTCCAACAAGTGTTCATTGTCAGATGTTGGATTACTTCCGTGATCCGATGGCTAGGATCTTCCCACATTTGGTCGTTATAGGATAGATCATCAAGGCCATCCTGCAATTCATGATGATCAATCAAACAGTTCACATCGCCTTCAGCACTTCTCACCTTCATCCTCATTGAGCCAGCGCCAATAGGAATAATCATGTCTACCTTTGCATCAGAGCTTATACCAAAGATCGTTGCTGACCCTCAACCGTTTTCTCGGATTGGCCGATCCCTCCCTGTGAGTCACAGCGACCCGTGAGCACTCAATTTGGCCTCTTGGAAGTGGACACTTTGAGTTCAGGCCAGAGCCACGGTTTGACTTCTCTTGAACTCCCTGCTCTATAAATATCTCAGGAAATTTCTAAGGAGGTCCCTCTGCATCTCCGAAGCTCTCCTACGTCGTCACGACCATCATCCCATTCTCTCCTAAGCTTATCCCTGTTGCAGCTAGTATATCCTGTAATATCAAACTTCATGTCCCAACAATTTTGTGGGTGAGGCTTGGCGCTCAAGCCCCCAGTTGTTTGCTAAGAGATTTACTAAGTTTCCAAGTTTGAACCTAGCTCCCCAATTTCCCTCAGTCACCTGCAACCTCTGTATCAATCCTCAGTACATGTACACTCCTTCTCAGTGTGCTGATCAAGCTCTATCACCTCATTTTGTTTCTCTTGCCTATTATAATCATCCTTAGGATGATTGATGCAGTCAGTCATTTTCGATTGAACCAGATCAAGCAGCAATCAACTCTGACCTGTATAGTGGGGTATAGTGCTTAAATCGTAGTAAGCCCTCACTGATTTGGCTAGTCCCAAACAGTAATAACCAAAGATTGTTAATCCTTATTTATTATCCTAATCAGCTTGAAAACCTCTATATTAGTCTCCAAATAATGTTTGGAGCAATCCCTAAAAATTTGGAACGATTCAGAGCTTATTTGATTTTCTCAAATATTTTAATATATTTATTTAATCAAAAAGTTAAGATAATTAAATTAACATTCGATTAAAAATTTGACTTCATTTCTTAATTCCTCACTCTCAAATTAACGATGATGAATTTGTAGAATTTTCTTGAGCTCGCTTTATAGCTTAATTTTAATTAAATAAATATTTGATAATTAATTAATTAATTTTAACTAATTATTCAGACTATCATTGCTTTTAATGAGGAACCCATCGTTTGATCGAACGGCACAGATCTGCGTCGTTCAATCAAACCAGTCGTCCAGATCAGATGACTGACAGCCATCGTGTAATGGCCGCCTCTTGACCGTCGTCGAGTAACACAAACTCAACTACGATCAAGTGGTGATTGTCACTAACACCACATATAATAAGCAATATATCCATGGCATTAATCTGAAGGTGAGCAAAGTCTTATGCAGAAACATAAGTAAAGCAGTGCAGAAAATAAGGAAAAAGGGCATTCAAATATTATTCACATCTATCCATTCACATACAATATAGAAAATGCAGAATAATAAGAAAGAAACTCATTTATTACATTTAATTAAATATGAGCAACATCAATTTTAAAAAAATGGAGCAAGATCTCCTTCTTTGCAGAACATCAATCTCACCTGAGTCTCTATCACCAGCACACCCCCAAGCACAAGTTCTGAGCTAACACCTGATACTGCCATATGTACATATATGACAGGGCCAAGCCAACAAAGAAAAAATAATATTATACTTATAAAGTCTAAGTACAATAAAGCTGTAAAATAGCATATACTTGCATCTAAAAGATGTTATTCAATCATAATAATAAGATAAAAATCAAGCTGCATAAATACTGTAAAATAATTAAAAGTATAAAACTGTACAAAATTGAAGTAAGGTAAAGTAAAATTATAGAAAAACTATAAAAGCACAAAATAACTGAAACTATATAAACTAAATAAAGTAAACCTGAACTGTAAACTAAATGCTAAAAGTAAATAAAAATAGTGAGTATTCTAACACTAATGCAAAAACATCCAATGATGTATTATATGCCACTGGGACCATGCATCCAAATATGCCACAATACGATATGCCACTAACATGTAATAGGACTATCACTGAATAACTATGAGATGCATGGTCCAATGTATACATACATCCAGTTGGGAATACAGTTTACTGTGATGCCGATGAATCTTGAAATTCTCCAGTCAATGTATACAATATTTCGTAACCCGTAAATCATAACTTATACTCATACATCATTCTGATACTCATACATCATGCTTATGCTCATGCTCATGCTTCTAAGCTACATGAGATAAATCCAAAAATCCAAAAAAATGCTTTAAAATCCGATAATGAACTCAATGTCTCCATTGTGCAAAATCCTGCTAAAAGGATTCTGACTCATAAAATTCTAATTTCGATAATTGGTTAAAGCTGAGAGTTTATTTAAAAATCATTAGCTATGATGATTGTGTACACATGGTTATATGTTTCAGGAAAGGTGGATTTAACTCTTAGCTTATTTAAGACTGCACTTATCGAAGCGCACTACGATAGGAGGCAGAACCCGGTCACAGTTTATATATTAAGCTAAGCCGTTAAATGACCTAACTACAAGCATACTTAGTGGTCTACACAAAGTGACTTAAGATACTTAGTTTGCTTAAACTGCACTTATCGAAGCACACTACGATAGGAGGCAGAACCTGATCGTAGCTTATATCTCAAACTAAGGATCTAATTCACTAATTGTAACACTCTTAGTCTTGGAAGATTTACTCTAACGGGACTGTATTCGTCTAATCCCTCGGGATATCACCTGGTCATAAGTCTGCATTGGAGTGAATCAATCAATTATGAGTGACTCAGCGCCATGGATATACATAATCATATCCAACCAATAATTTTGGGTTCAGAAGATTCTATTTAATTAACAATGATTTATCAAAATTATTAATTCTTTATACTGAATTGGTGAGTCCTACACAAGGCTCCAAGGACGTGATAAAAAAGATCACTCAATATTGATTTCTACCACAAGGGAGAAGTTCCATTCTAAGTGCTTTAGGTGATTCCTACCGCAAGATATCAAGATCAACTTCTAAGGTTAAAATGATCATCTAAAATTCTACCTCAATAAGTTACAAAGGTTCTTGTTACCTTAATGTATCATTATTTTTTAAGGCTGTTAGTAATACTAAATAAAGCACAATATAAGATCATTAAGATCTCATATATATAAACACTCAATATAATCGTATAAGATTATTCATTAAGTTTGGTTAATTAGATCAGATGGGTAGCCCTATCTGATCGAGTTCTAGACTACAATATGAGATATAATCGAGAATCTTATTAGGATTTGATCTTGTAATGAATCATCATAAATTTTATACTTGATTTCATGCTAATTGTTATATTTAAGAGGAAATCAAAGATCTTAAATTTCAAGTTCAGATGCTTAATCATACCGGTTCCTAAGTTTCTTTAGCACTTCTAATTCAATGAATTAAAGTCAATATCAAATCAAATAGATTATTGGAATCATGTTAGTCAAATCATCTTACAATCAGGTTAATTGATTAAGTGATTAAGAGTTTAGTCTAAATCAAATAGATTAGGTGTTAACCCCTGACCATATAAATTTTAGACCAAGAGTTATACACAAGTTAATGACAAATCAAATGAATTATTGATTTATTAATGATGACAATCTAAGATCTAGATCAAGTGTGAATCACTTGATCAAGATCTTAAGATCTCTTAAGTTTAATAAGGGATAATTGATAGTTTAATGAAATTAAGTAATCATAATAGAATTAAAATATTTTAATCCTTTAAAATAACTCGCAAAAATATATGAAAGTTAACATAGAACTTGAGAAAGTAAAATGCATAAAAATAGTAATAAGAACTATGTAAGTGATGTACGTAAATAAACAATTTTAATTATTAGAACTCAATACAAGTTCTAAGTACTTACGTACCTGGCTTGAGCAAATTTTGAACGGCTTAGGAGCATAAGCCTTCAACTTTGCATGGAGTATGGACAGATTTCTAAAATATAAAATAAAAGTAAGTTGACGAATTAATTCAGAAAATTTAGTTGATTGAGCCATAATCTATCATAATGCAATATAAGATTAAGATGAATCAACCCTTAGGCTAAAAATATTTTGAGAATTTTAGTTAATATTTTTATTATCTAAACCAGTTTAACAAAAGAGATATAAAATTAGAGATGTGCTGCTTTGCATCTCATTTAGTTTAACTTAGTTTACTTTATAAAATTCTCCAACAATTTATGCTTACATTTTGTCTTAATGAAATTAAGAATTTATGATCATACCAATTTGCCTAAAAAATATAACT
Organism: Gastrodia elata; assembly: GCA_016760335.1. NCBI lineage: Eukaryota > Viridiplantae > Streptophyta > Magnoliopsida > Asparagales > Orchidaceae > Gastrodia > Gastrodia elata. The sequence continues at coordinate 34,446,536 of CM028676.1, forward strand.
TAATATGCTTTAACATACTTAATAAGAAGAACCAATTTATGATCACGTCAATTAGTTAATTAAAGATATGTATTTGATATCTAAAAAATCTTAAATAATCAATAATATAAGCCTAACCAATCTTCCAAAATGATTCATGATCTTGACAATAAAATATAGTTAATGACAACCATATGGAATTAATTAACTATTGAGTTACATACATAACTCAGCATGATTTTTAAAAAAAATGTATATTTCAGCTTTACCTAGCTCAGCTACTTAAAATATAGCTCTATAATTAAATATAAATATTTATAAGTAAAGTAATATCATTATATCAAACTTACAATCCTTCTATTAGCAGCTATATGAGGTGCTATGCACTTTAAGAAAAAAAAAATAAGATAATCGAGCTGTATTATAGTTATTGAAGTTTTATATATATATATATATATATATATATATATATATATATATATAATAAGGATTTGAGTGGTGATAGGTACCATCAAGAGGAGCAACGAGGCAGTCGAAAACAATGAGTGAAGTCGCCGATGTGATCTTCGAAGGAAGAAGGAGAAGGCACAGATCGACGATGGTGTTGCTCAACAAGATGAAGATGGATCGCTCGACGATCCTTGGCTGCGCCGAATGGATGGGAATCGACAATGAAAGATGATAGATTGACGAAGTGAAGGAAGATGCAAGAGCTCAGCTAATGGTCAAATGGAGAGAAAGAGAGGGCTGAGCCTCCATTTAAAGGAGAAGAGCATGGCTCTCTCTTGAATTCTCCCATCAATTATGGGAGAGAAGAGGGAATGTCATGAGTCTTTTTTTTTTCTTAATTATGTGCATTAGAGGAGTGGAAGGGGAAGATGGGGGTTAGAAGTAATTGCATGCATTAGAGGAAAGGAAGAGGAACAGAGAAAATGGGGTCCAATCATGAATGAAGACAATAAATGAAATAAATTGATTATTTAAAGCTTTTAATTTAATTAATTTATTTATTTAATAATTTAAATCTTAGATTTAATGGAGTAGAAAAATGGGGTCTAGCCAAGAAGAAGAAAAGGAAGAAAATAAAGAGAAATGATTTGAATAAATAAATAATTATTCATTTTTAATATCTATTTTTTTTTTAAATTCAAATTAAATAAATGTATTCCGAAAAATTCCAAAAGTTCACCCCTAACTAAATTGGGGGTGAGGAGCTCAATGGCAAAATCGGATTTCGATTTCGACGATTATTTAATTATGCTAATTTTCAGGGTATTTAATTATACTAAAATATCCGCAAAAATCCGACGACTTCCAAACGCGTCTAAACCTCACCCCTAGCTAATTGGGGGTGAAGATTGCAACGACAAAGTCAGATTTTGATTTCAAGGTCAAATTAAATATTTTAATTTTTAATTAATTATATATTACAATATCCAAAATAATTGATTGAGCTCCAAATTGCTCCAAACCTTCATGATTTGGTTCTAATAGCTAGATGAACTTAATTAAGATATAATTAAGCTAAAATTAAGCTGGATAACAACCTTGGGTTATTACACATCGTCCCACGTGTGAGAGGAGAGCGCAGCGCGTGGTAGCCCTCACGTGCATGCGGCTGATGCAGCTCCTCTGACTCACCCTCTCCACCTCTTTGGAGCTTCTCCTAACCCCAATAATACCTCAAACAAAAGCTAATCCTCGTTTGAATCGATCAAAGTTTAAATTGGAGCTTTTAACACTTTAGTTCAACCACTTGAGCTCATGGAAAATCTTAAGACTCGAACCCTAATTTCAAAATGAGATACTCCATTTTCCCGTTGACTTAGTTATGCAATTGTTGATCTAGTATTTCGTTTCTCAATATTAATTATTATGTAATCTTAGGGTATCATCAATTGGGCTCGATAGAGCCCAATTGAGGTGCGATGAATTGTGGGTCTACAGTGACCCACAGTAAACCCTTGCAGTAAAATCCAAGGCTACAGTTTCCAATATATCCGGCCTTCGATGGGGTATTTGAGTCCGATGGCTAGATCTCAGCGAGCCCATCATTTTGACAGGCGGCTCGCCTCCCGGGAGCCACTGGTCGCAGAGCAATTTGATGCCCTAGGTCGACTCCCCCGTCGCCACGACGAAGGATAACTACAGTGCGGGACTGGATGTTTCGGGCCCGATCCTCGTGGCATCATACTTGGGCCCTGCACTAGCAAATGACCCGCGTGCACATGATGTGGACGCATTCGTGGGAGCTGAGGCTCGCGTGCATGGAGGATAATTAGGATTTAATTAATAAAATTCAAAATATTCAAAGCTTTATAATTCCTTAAATATAAATCCAAATATATCAAAGTTATATCTTAAAATGATCATAAAAACACAAGAAATATTAATATGACATTAAATTTATATTTTGATAGTTAATTTTACTAATCATCTTTTTTATTATCATTAAGGGTGAATAGGCCTTATCTTAGCCAATTGATGCCTAATTTTAGCATACTTACAATCATTTTACTCATCATGCAATAGAGAATCTATAGCCATTGAAATTATATTAATTAGACATCATTTGAAGAATTTGAGTTTTTGACTCTTTAATTAGTCATTATTTTAATCCTAAAATAAGGATTTTTTTTTTTTATTTTGCTTCAAAACCCTAGGTTAACTTATGGAAACTTAAATTATGATATATTTGAACATCACATGATGAATTGAGTAAGGAAATAGCTAGTTTGATTCAAATCATACTTAAGTCCTATTAAACATAACTTTTTCAAAGAGTGATATATTATATGAAAATTTATAATTGAACTTAATCAAATTGTTTTGAAATTAATAATAATTGATTATAATTATGATACTTGTAATTAAGAGAATGTTCTAAAGACTTTAGAAAAGCACCATCATAAGGAGATTACTAGGCACTCAATCTAGCATGTTTAGTGGTTGAATCCTTTGAGATTCGATTGAATAGTATAAGTTTCTATTAAAGACCTGCCTAATATAGTATTACACTCAGCTTAACATGTTTAGTGAATAAATCCCTTAAGCTTCATTGAATGACCTAAATGTCTTCAAGTAACTTACCTTGTGTAAAGTAGACTACCATCTTATGATAATTATGAAGTTAGAACCATTTGGGATGTTGTTGATTTTGTCTTAAATTACAGCTTATGCTTTAGGTCTTGGAAAAAACAAAATGGAGTATGTCACTTAAGACTAGTAATATAGTTAAGAGTTACATTGAGAAATAATCATTTCCTAAACCATAAAGGAGATCATTCATTATTGGAAATATAGTAGAATATCACTCTTATTAAAGATTTAAGCATCCTTAAATTACATTAAATCACCCAAGAGTAGCTTACTCTTCTGGTGCTATATTAAAGTGACTAAATGTTTGGTTATTGGATTACAAAGATTAGTGAATTTAAATGAGAATGTAAGTAAATTCAAGATTTAATTATGGAAGCATACACTTATAAGTATTAAAATATTTTATGGATAGAAACTTGAGATAAGAAGACTTATGTGATAAAGACAAACTTAATTCTTGGAGGCTTAGAACCTTTTAGTGATAATAGATAAGATCAAACCTAAAATTTAGTATAGTATTACCTGAACTTAGAAACCTAAGATCATGAGAAGGTAGAATCCTCTATACTTAGATTGGTATGTTAATAAAGATTAGATCTAATAACATTATCCTAAGTAAGATTATCTCTTAAAATATTTGCCTAATTAGATTGATAGCTTTGTAAAGTCATTAGCTTGTAAAAGAGACTAACATTGAACCACTTAGTGACTTATTTAATGTTAAGATGACCTAAGCTGTTAAATGGAAATTGGGTTAATCATTTAAGGATGATTTAATCTATAGTTAGAATAACATATGTTTTATGTCTAAGTTCCATTAGACATCGTAGTAGATAGAGAATATAAGTTTAAACATATTATGTGATTTCCATTCCTTGGATACTATAATCACCTTAGTATTATTAAACATTTAGTTAATAACTATTAGTGAGCATTAGAATCAAAACTACATATTTAGTCTTGAGATTTACCAATTAGTATTGATTATGAATTAGATACATATACTAGTAAAACCATTGCTTAAATGAAACCTTTGTATAAACTCTTAATATATAGTTTAATTGTAATGTTCTTATAGAGATAGGAGTACCCAAACTTTAGACATTATGTTAGACTTGAAGTTTAACAAATCCTTAAAGATAAGTTTAAGATGTTGACTAGAAAGCTTTAGTATAGTATATAATCCAAAGGATGGGATTTAAGTTATTACACTAAGCTGCGAGAATAATGAACCTTTGAGCCAGAGTTAATGTGATATAAACCTTATAAATATTATGATCTAGATTGAAAAATAATAAACCTATATTTCATAACTTTGAATGGCATGTTAGAAATCATTAAGTTGTAAGATTAAAGTGAGTTTCAGAGTATAATTTGAAGACATTAAAACCTAAGACTATCATAACTTAGATTAAATATTAATGATCTTATATTGTGGATAAATTATTAGATAACTCAGATAATGAAGTACTCAATAGAATGAGCCCTTAACTCACATATACTAATATACTTATAAATTATTTTGGCATCATATAAAACTTAATAAAAATAATATTTTGTTAAATCATATTATTATATTATTATGTTTCAATTAACTTAGAGATCGATCTTTGATGTTTAAATCAATTATGGGCTTGGTTAGCCCCAATAATTAGGGTAGATAATTAATATATAAAATATTAGATATTACATGGTTTACAATGACTTGATATCCTTGAAATACTACAATGCTTGAGACTAAATCATTTTAATCATTCATTAAGAAATTATGCATAATAATTAAATATTTAAACATACTTATGAGGGATTTCATATTGTGGATTATGTTATACAGCTTTTATTGAGCCAGGATAGGCTATTGAGTGATTAGGAGACCAGGCTCACATGACGTGAATCTGGGTTCTATGTACTTTGGCTTTGATATGAAACGAAGAGTCGAGCAGAGTCGAACACATGTTCTATGAGGGAGAATGTGTGTGTTTACAGGAGATCCTACTTATATTATAGTTGGGCAATGTCATCGACTCCTCACTTATTTTGTATAGTGCCCGTATATAAGGACCCAAGTCATTATTAGGATAATTAGGATTAACCTAACTCAATAATCAGGATCCCAAGCAATTTTAAAATTAAAGCAAACTAAAAATATCGTTAAGCAAAATATACTATTGTGATCGTAATGCTCAAGTTAGGGAGCAATCCGAGTAATTGATACTCCTGAATAAAATTTTGAATTATTTAAAGTAGTAAATTAGGAAATTTAAATATAAGTCCAAATTCAACGATTTTGGTGTCATTGGATTAAGAATATTATAAAAATACTGCACACATATTTTCATCAAATTTAAAGCCCTATATTGATTATTGTTAATTTTTGAAGTTTTTATTTTCAAAAATTATAAAAAATAAAAATTGCACCAAAAGTGAGTGTATTCATCTCATCAAAATACACTTCAGTGTCAACTTTTGTTATTTTTAAAAATAATGAAAAAATGCACAAAAAATCAAGTATTAATCAAAAATTCTGCTAACTTATTCAAAAATATATATATTATTATTCGACAAAAATTTTGCTATTCATCATATTAATACATTATTCATCCAAAAGATGTCATCTTAAGTTAATATTTAAGTAAACTTAAGAGTGAAAGAATTGAGGAGAGAGAAAGAAGATTTATTTATTAAAGCAAAGAAAATGACTAAAATAAAAGTTATAGAAATTATGAAATATATATATATATATATATATATTTTCAAATTTCTGCAACTTTCTTTCAATCATTATATATATATATATATATATATATATATTTATTATTCCTAATTTATGCAACTTTTATTTGAGTTATTTTTATTGAGTTATTTTTTTTTCATTTAATATATATATATATATATATATTATTACTTATAATAATAAAAATTATTAATTTTATATATACAAATAAATAAATAATATAATATTGATATTAATATTTTTACTAAAATGAAGAATATCATATTTTTATTTAATTATTTCATTTACAGTTTTTGCATCGCTATTAAGCTTTGACTAACTTTGATATATATATATATTTTTTTCTTATATGTGGCTGGTGGGATTGAACTCATGACTTGAGATAACAAATCCTGAGCCTCAACCACTGGGCTATAACACCATTCACTGATATATATATGAGATTTTGTGCTTAGAAATTTGAAATAAATAATAAAAAATCAGTATTATGAGTTCATTAAAGTTGATCTCTGGTCTATACAAATAATATGCTAGATTAGAATCTGGAAAAATAAGAAGACTATATATAACCTTTGAGGAGGAATGTGTAGTTAGTTAGGACCCACATCTCAGATGATTAAGTAAATATATGTAATTACTCGATTATTCTGTAACTCTGTTAATTATTCTATAACACTTTGATCGTTATATTGTCTGTATAGACCCTACATTGCAAATATTTTAATATTATTTAAATACTCAAAATATTATGATAATTAAATATACTTCTAATCAATAATTCAATTGCGTTTTGGGTTCTTCACCCCTCAAATAGGTAAGGATGAAAATATATGGTTTTTTGAAGTGCAATTGAATATTTAAATTTAAGAAATAAATTAGAGAAATTTATTAATTAAATAATCAAATGAATTAAATTAATTTAAATATTATTAATAAAATTTCATTGGCTTTTAATAGAAAGGCACAGATTATGTGTAAGGCGCTGAATACGAAACAACCTCTGCATTCAATCCACGTCGTTCCGATTTTTTTTTAATTTGATCGAACGACTTAGACAATCTCCACCTCATCTAAATCAATCTAACCGTTCAATCAAATAATTGAACGAACAACCAAATATTAATCCCTAAAGCTTTCACTGTTCGCCCCCCTCTTCTTATCGCATGTGAACGTACTCTGCTGAGGGAGTGGGCATACGTCGCTCCAGTCATCCAGCTGGCTTCCCTAATCCACCTTAACCTCTCTATACGCTTCATTCTTTTTTTTCATTTGGCAACTACCTAAAGCTGATGGAGAGAGCTGGATGTTGCAGAAAACTACGCACTGGAGGAGGCCCTTAGCCGTTTGACTACTCTCTGATTTGAATCCTAACCCTAGACTACACCATCGATGGAAAAGATACTTTCACATCTCCATCTTCTTTCCTTTGGATGTGTATATGTATGTTGAATCCCTCTCTTTTAATCTATCTACTTCACTGGAGATTTTACAGTTAGATTTATCTAAATATAATTAAGATTAAGTCATTTTAAAGTTCGTTTCTATTTCTGTTAACATTTAATTTTTTTTCATACATTTGAAATCGATTTTTTCTATATATAATTATTGTTAATTTGCGTATATAGCTACTTCTTCGATTTGTGAATTTATTTTGAGTTTCGAACGAGCTCAGTTGAATTCAAACGGAGTTCATCCATCCATTCGAATAATCGCATTTTAGCAATAACCATAAACCCTTGTTCTCGAAAATCAGTGAAGCCAAGTACTATCTTCCCTTGTTCTTTCTTATTGCAATCATTCAATAAGAAGTTCATATTTTCGTTTAATGAACCAGCACCTTTAATACAAACCAATATAACTCGAAATAGTGTAAATGACGAATTCAAATGATGTACAAATTCTTTCGAACTCCCTTCAATTTTGATGGTTCAATATTCAGTTTGATTTAATTTCAGTGAATGGCTTATTTTAAGATGCGATTGAAAATGGTTGTTAAAATGACTTTATTCTTTCCTGTGTACGTTTTTCTTGCTGTCAAGATATGTGATTTGTTAAAATCTTAACACAAATGACAACTATAGTATCAAGATAAAAATCAAAATTAATACTAAGTTATACCTCCTTAAGCAAACAATATGTAATTACTTTTCTTTTTTCCTAGATATGTAGTGACCTGTATTGTGAACCATATAGTATATATGAATATATGATTGATGTTAAATTACTTTAAATTAACTTTAGAATTGATTTTGGAGCACTTCTTTCTAGTATTCATCTCATCTCAAATGGCATACTTCAAGTTGCTGCCGAATGGTAACATAATATTGATTACATTGCAAGGCAGTCCTATATGCTAATTTAATGAGTGATTAAGTAATTAGTAAACGATGCTATAGACTAATTAGTTAAAGCTTCCATTATTTCAAATTATGGAAGATTTAAAACTAACTAGTCGTATTGCATATTTCTAATGAGCTTTTCATTTGTAAAAGAAAGGAAACTCTTATTAAGGAAATGGTATGAGTTTACTAAGGGTTATTTGGTTCAATTTTTCTTTTCTTTTTAATGATTTAATTTAAGCCATTAAGTTGATGTTATGTAATTAGATCGTTTACGCCTTTCATTCAGTTTAAATTCTTTAAGATAGTCTCTGCATCATTTATCATAAAAGATTTAAATAATTTCAAAATCTTGATTGTTATCATAGAGTGTATGTACATATAAGTTGGTAATATTAGTAAGTAAGCATCATCATTAATCTTCTTTGCAATTTGAGAAATATTATGTCTAATAGGTTTCTTTTGTTTTTAATCTTTCTCTACTATTTCTTTAGTGATGAGTAGCCACACAAAGTTACTAGCTTCTAATGCTTTTTCTAACTCGATGCCATTATATCTAAAACAAAGGATGTTGAAGTTAAATATTTAAATACTGACATTATTAATACTATTATTGATGATGTTAATGTTTCAAGCTTTCTTCTTCTTGGACTATAATCTTAATGCTGTGAACTTCATGTCAAGACATATTGCAATATAAAAATCTCATTATTAGAAATGTTGTTTTAAATGTTAAGTCTTTTATTGATAATACTATTAAGTTTAACAATGCCAACATTCTTGTTGATGTTGTTTCAAATAATGTTGATAAGATTGTTCCAACTAAGATTAAATCAAATATTATTATCCTTTACAATTGCTGAACCAAATGCAGCTATTCTTAGTATGCTAAGTCATATATTGCTGTTCTTTGCAATGCTACTCTAAATAACTATTGTCTTTTATAATTGTTAAACTAAACACTATTATTCTTTGCATGTAGAATCAAATATTGTTATCCTTTACAATTGCTAAATCAAATGCAGCTACTCTTTGTATGTTAAGTTATATATTGTTGTTCTTTGTAATGCTATTCTAAATAACTGTTGTCTTTTATAATTGTTGAACTAAACACTATTATTCTTTGCATATTAAATCAACTACTACTGTCCTTCAATTGCTAAACCAAATGCAACTATTCTTTGCATGTTAAGTCATATATTGTTGTTCTTTGCAATGCTACTCTAAACAACTACTGTCTTTTATAATTGCTGAACTAAACACTATTATTCTTTACATATTGAATCAAATATTGATGCCCTTTATAATTGCTAAACCAAATACTATTGTTCTTTGTAATGTTGAATCACATAATGATGTCCTTTACATTGCTAATCAAAATTACTATTATCCTTTTTAATTGCTAAATCAAATGATATTGATCTTTGTAATGTTGAATCACATAATGTTGTCCTTTACATTACTAATCTAAATTACTGTTGTCCTTTCTAATTTCTGAACTAAATACTATAGTTCTTTGTAATGTAGAATCACATAATGTTGTTCTTTGTAAGGATGAATCACATAATGCTATTCTTTGCAATGTTAATTTAAATTGCTACTGTCCCGTAGAATATTGAATCAAATGCTACTTTTAAATGAAGTATTTAATGTTGGAAAGAGTTGTTTCTGTTGATACTCCATCGCTAAAAAGGTTGTTTTAATAATAGTAACAAATGTGTTAAATCCCTACACTTAACACAATAATGCTAATATTATGTGACGACCATAATATTAAGAATCACTTAACTCAACATTGATACGTCACCACAATACCTAATACTAGATTAGAAGAAAGCTAATCCAAATCATTAGATATTGTGTTTAGCCAAGAATTTAGAAGAGGGTCTTAAGTTAAGATGGAAGGGTCTTAAGTTAAGATGAAAGGGAAATTATGAATGGTATTAAGTAATTTTATAAATGAAGATACAATACAATTAAGCATATGATACTTGTAAGGATACATGAGAATATAATTTGAAATAATTGAAATGATTATTTGCAATCTTAGGCATGAGATTCTAGGTATTTAACGAGTATTTGACATGTGAATTATAAGTTTACATTTTTCAATAAAATTTTTAAGTCCTAAAATTATTAAATATTTTGACAGAATCTCCTTTATAAATGGTTAAAGAAACACCTACAAAGTAGACATGCAAGACTTCCATTCTAATGGAAGTTATAATTTGAAAGAAAAACAACCTAAACTAACATGTAATCAATCCATTTTTAGCTCCAATTCTAGTGTAGAGTTCAATCCATTATATAGGATTGCTCATTTCTAATTCTAAAATAGAGTTCAATCCATTATATAGGATTGCTCATTTCCAATTTTAAAATAGAGTTCAATCCATTATATAGGATTGCTCATTTTCAATTTTAAAATAGAGTTCAATCCATTACATAGGATTGCTCATTTCCAATTTTAAAATAGAGTTCAATCTATTACATAGGATTACTCATTTCCAATTTTACAAGTTTAAAAGTGAGAAAATCATATGTGTAGCAATTATCTAGCCTAAGGTTTGCTTCATCACAACATTTAATACTCACATGTAGATATGAAAAGATTTATACTTAAATGAGAAATTAATTTCCAATTCTATAAACAATTGAATATACAACTAACTCCAATTAACATCCTAAGTAGATATGCAACTAAGAACTTAATTAATATTCATTTTTATACATTTATAACCATTCATCCATTCAATACATTCATCCATTCATTCATCACAAGCATTTAAATATAATCTAAGTTTTAACAAAATGTAATAAAAGTAAAGTAAATAACATTTATTACAAACCAACAGTAAACTTAAGGGAAAGAAAGAAATTGAAAGCTCACTTGAAATTTATAATAAGCTATATAATTTAGTATATGATAAGTGGAAGTAGTTAATTTTTAGCACTTGGTCCAGCTCCATTAGCCTCCAAATGTACCTGATATATCATATTTTTGCATTTAAATGTGATAGGGCAAAGCCAAGAAAATAAAAAATTTGGTTAGACTAAATAGTCTAAGTACAATTTAAGATTGGCTAAATATGTTATTGTTATAATTGGATATCACTTCCTAATTACAAAATAAGTACAAGTATGGGTGCAATATAGTAAGCATATAATTGAGGAAAAGTAAGTAAGAAAAATAAAGTGAGTTAGAATACTCACTTAAGTATACATCCTAGCCTGCAAATTGAATAAGGGTAAAAGCATCCTAAATAGGTTAGAAATAAATTAATGTGCATATGAAAGTAAATGAAGTAAAGCATATATATGTTCAAATGAACTTATACTAAGTAAGGAAAAGAAATAGTGAAGCATTTAAATATAATTTTGCAATATTCACTGTAATCTAAGTAAACTGTAAATAAGTAAAGTACAGTTCTAAATCATAAAAAATGCATAGTAAAGAAATTGAAGAAAGATCTCAGACTATTAGTCTAAGATTCACATAGTCTAGAACTATAGAAAGTAACATAGCTAAAAGCTATGGTGAGTCTTAACAATCTATAAGATTGAAGATCTCACATGTAAATTAATTGAAGTTGTTTTAATCTGTGCTCATTCTGTGAGCATATTCAGAATGAAATGAGGAGTTAAATACGTCTATTTAATAACTAAAGAAAAATGGGGTCAAATCCTAAAACACTCACATTCACCCTCTGAGAATGTAATGTCTCCTTATTACTCCATTTTTAGCTTGCCCTAGACTGATCCACCATATAAGCCCCTAGTAATTTTAATATGAAAGTTTAATTGATGCACAATATCTTATATGAATGATTCAATAAATAAGGCTCAAAACTAAACAAGCATTCAAGGGAAATTCAATATTGCAATAAAGTAATATCCAAAGTTATCTAATTTTAGTAATCTACTTAATGATTGGAGCTAATTGAGCTCCTAATTAACTTCAAGATATTGATCTCAAGTTAATTATAAGTATAGTAGGAATTGGGATTTTGAAAATAGTAGATTCAATTCAATTAATAAGATATGACAAAATAATTTATAAGTATAAATGATACTATTAGAAACTAGCTCTTAATCATATCCTAAACTACAAGATTCAATTGCATAATTAAATCAAGGTTTAAGTGTCTAATATGAAGAGATTAAGATAAAAAAAATATCGAACTTAAAAATTAGAAGTTAATGTAAGTTCGCTAAAATTTACTAGAGTTCACTAGCTAGTTTATAATTTGAAGGATCCAATCAATCAAGTATTAATCTAGCTAAGTTATAAGCAAATGAAAGATTTAAGATAAGTAATTGATAGGACTTAAGAACTCTAAGTTATAAGTATTATAATAATTGATGTTTAAGGAATTCAACAGGATTCCTAAACTAATCTAAGTGACTTAGGATCTCTAATACTAGCTCTTAAAATATTCAAGAGAAGGTTTTAAGGGTTATAATAAATGAACTAAGTTCTAATCTAGTCACTAAACTAGATCTAGTTGATTCACTAATCTACCATTACAAAGGTAATGAATATTTCTATACTCAATGGGTGTAACTAAATAGATTTAAGGATCAACTATTTAATTTGCAAATCAATCCTAGGGTTTTTACCTTTGAGTTGAAAGGTAAATTAAGCACATGATAATTAATTCACATAATTAAAAAATTGAGTTTAAGCTCAAACTAATGGTAATCTAATTTGTTAAGGGAGAAAATAAATATGACAAGTTAGCTATCCTAGGGTTTTATAAAACCTAAAATATACTATCTAGAAATTTGGAATAATCACAATAATACTAAGTAAGAGTCAAAAACCTAAATTATAAATTGTTGTCCAATGGAAATGATTTCTATATAAATGAAGGCATTATATCATAAGGAAAAGAGTGACACTAAGTATGTCAATTTTGGACAACTTTGGAAAATTAGGATTTTAATGACTCCTAATTAAGGTTAAAAGTGATTAAGAAAATTATGGTTCAAATATTAAATTTGATTTCATATTATTGTTCCTCATATTTTTGTGAGAGAAATGAACTATTTGATGATTTAATTTGTATATTAAGTGATCAAATTAAGTCATATGAAATGATGAAATTTAATTATTATTAATTAATTAATATTAATTATTGACCAATTAAAATATTTATCAAAATAAAAAGTAAATTGCATGTTATTAATCTACTCATTTTTGTGATCAAAATAGTATATAATATTGCATATATTGGATGAGTATTAATGAAGTTATTAATTAAATAAAAATTTGGTAATTTTAATTTATTAATTGATAATTAACTGCAATCATTTTAACATCGCATTCAGTTAAATTATTAATTATTAAGTATTTATAAATCAATCACAACACGAAAAAACAGAATTGCTAAAACCAAAGAAAAGACGGCTCGACAGCGACTTCGAGTGATGTGCGCCGTCGGACACGTGCTGCCCCATCACTGGGGCTACGTGTGATGGCGAGACCCTGGATGACAGAGCGGCTCGAAATCGAACCGGATCGGTTCGTCTTGAATACCCGAACCGAGACCAAGACGGTTCGAACCGTTTCGTCCCAAAATGGAATCGGGACTGACACATAGGATTTGGTCCCCCGGTCGAACCCGGAGGACCCCGAGCGTAGACCGCACGTCAACTCGAAGGTCTCACCGAGGTTAATCCAACAAGACACTAATCGGACCCCAGTGTTGGCTAAGGAGGTCGCAAAGTCGAGCCCTAAATTGCCCGGTTTGAGAAACTAAATGACTCGAATGGCCGATCAACACTAACAGTTAATTAAGAATCATTGATCTCAATCGATCTTTATAAAACAACTCATCTAGCAATAAAATCAGGATTAAGAAGATTTAAGAGGTCGATTGAGAGTATACCTGGAGTTTTTTTTTTCTTTTTTGAAAGTTACTGGCCGTAATCTAGTTTTTGCTCCAATGGCTTAAATGGAACTCCCTTCACTCCCAGCTTACGCGAATGAAGAGGATAGAGCGAAAAATGGAAAAGATTAGAATGGAGTATGGGTTAACAGCTAGACAGTCCAGCTGGAATCTCCGGACGGTCCTTGACAGATGCCTTTGATCATGTCTGAGCATGATAGGCTGGGATCAATCTAGACCGTCCATTCGATTTTTTTGATCGAACGGTCTGATCTACGGAGAAACGAAGGTAAGAAGATAGTCGTTGGATCAGATTAAATTTAAATGCAATGGTCGAGATCTAGCCGCGCGGTTGTTTCGTGCATGGCCCGCCACATGGGATCTCCGCCTTTTCTATTTAACTGTTTGAATAATTCAAATATATAATACATATTAGTTAAATTATCCTCATTTATTTATTTAATTTTAAATATCCAAACGCGCTCCGAAAAATTCCCAAAAATTCACCATTACCTGATTGAGGTATGGTGAACTCAAAAAGGCAATCAGATTTTTGATCGGAGGTCAATTTAATTATCTTAATTTTCTGGGTATTTAAATATTATTAAAATATCAGGGAAAATTCGACGACTTTCGAACACTTTCAAATACCACCCCTAGCTAATTTGCATGTGGTGAGTTCAATGGTGGACTCCATTTTTTATTTTGAGGTCTAAATAAGTTAGACATTCTCAGAACTATCAGAAAATTAGGAAATATTGATAATTGCTAAATGATCTCCAAATCGTACGAAAATTGAAATAGAGACTCTTAATACTATTATAAGAATAATGAAAAAGGATTATAGTCAATTAGGTCACTAATTGATGGGTAACAATACTAGGGTTGTTACATATTGAAACTCTCTAATTTTATTTATTTTATAATTAACCTATTCCTTATTAATTGTAAGTATTAGTTCCTTGAGTGAACTTATTAGAACTAGTATATAATTGAAATGAAAATTAGAGTTAAATTCCTAACTTATGAACCTTACCATAGATCCTTTAATAAGCTTATAAACTCAATTAACCTACAAATAAAAATGAACTAATACTTGTAGATAATAGTCATTTTTTTTCTCTACACTTAAATATTCCATATCAATTAATTCTAGTTAAATTAGTGATTAAATTGATTTGAAACCTTCTAATTTATAAGCTAATTAGATAAAGCTAAAAGATTATTCTTTAGCTTTCACTTCCTTTATCTTAGTAAATTATTAATTTTACTCTTTCCTTCTAGTTCCTTAAATTTTAATTATTAATCTATTTAATTTGATTATTTTAGGACTAGTATAGAATGATTTCCAATTGCTTGAAAATAGTTATAAACTATTTTTTCACTTCATAGGTTGAATTAAAACACTATTTTCCAAACTTCTTCTACTTCTACTATTACTTTAAATGGAATTGAAGATCAATATCTGCAAGTCAATTATGAGTTCAATTAGCTCCAATTATTAAGTAGATCATTAAAATTAGACAACTCTTGATATCACATAGTTTACAATTATTTGAACTTTTCTTGAATATTTGCATAGCTTTGAGTCTAATTTCCTTGAACATACATATAAGATTTTTATGCATAAATAAAAGTTTCATAAAACTATAGGAGGATGCCTATGGGCAAACAGGGCAGAAATGACAGCACTACTACAAAACTTCACATTCTAGAGAGGGTGAATATGAATATTTGAATCCATTCGAACCCCACTGAACTAGTTAGGCAGACGTGCTTAACTCCTCATCCCATTCAGTAGTATATGCCCGTAAAATGAGATTGTTTCTTAACATAACTTAAATTAATAACATATGAGTTCTCTTATAATCTTATTGATTGTAAGATCTCATCATAAATATTTAGCTATATTAGTTCCCATAGTCCTAGACTATGTATATCTTAGACCAAGATGCTAAGATACTTCTTTTAGTTTTAATACTTTGCACTTTCTATTTTCAGTATTGTGTTATGCTTACTTACAGTTCATATAGAATATAGTGTATGTTGCTTTAATTTTATTTAAATGCTTCACTGCATTTTTTTTGCTTACTTAGCATAATTTCTATTTGAACATATATTTACTTCCATTTCATTTTATTTTCAAAATGCACTTTAGTAGCTTCTAGCCTTATTTAGGATGCTTTTCACTAACCCTTTTTGGTTGCAGGCTAGAATAATAATACAAGTGAGTACCTTTACTCAACTTCTTTCAAACTGTTCTTCTTTACATTTTTGTTTATTTTCTTTCCCTACTTGAATGCTTTTAATGCTCCGCTGCTTATTTTAAATTATAAATTAGCTTGTGATATTCAAATGAACTTAAATATTAGCCAACTTTAAAATATGCTTAGAATATTTAGTCTAACTATTTTTTTCTTTTCTTAATTTTGCTCTATTATATTTAAATACCAAAATATGATAGATCAGGAGCTTAATAATTTAGGTGAAGTTGGACCTAGCATTTGAAGATCTTAAATGAAACTTCTTCCGCTTACTTTTATATTTACTTGCACTTTTAATTTAAGTGATAGAGTGATTATATCTTCTTTTACTCTTTCATATTAATTGGCTTGTAATAACTTAACTTAAATTGCTTATAATATCTTTACCTATATTATGTGCTGAATTTACTTATTTATGAAATTGCTTGGGACTTAAATTGCTTATAATATCTTTACTTATATTATGTGCTGAATTTACTTATTTATGAAATTGCTTGGGTTGAATGAGTAGTAATAATTACTACATGTTTTGTATACACTTTTTGTATATTTTCATACGTACTCATACTTTATTTCATTGCAAACTATATTTTAACTTAACAACTGCTCACAAAGATACTTGGCCACTTAGTATCTAGCATTTGATTAGTTTCCTTCTAATTAGATATTAGATGCTAAGGTAGCGCTCCAATATTGGGTTAATCTCCTATCAGATATTGGGGTCGCTACAGGCTGCAATAGCTACTCAGCAACTCCATCCTTCTATTCCTTTTGTATACAACTCCACCAGCATAGGCTCCTCAAAGTAAATTAAATCTGATATTGTCGGTTTCATAATGCCAGAGCCTCATCCAAAAAAGAGAAAATTTTACTTAGATAATGAGTATAAGTACATTTTAGGCTCACTAAAATGCATTAAATATATTACAAGATATTTAACAAAAAGCAATAAATAAACATAAAACTAATTGAAATAAGAAGTAAATCACTGAAAGTAATTGAGACTGCTGTAAAATAAGTAAACTAATCTGCAAAAATACTGAAAACATATATAATAAACAATAAAACTAGATGCCATAATATACAATATGAAACTCCAATACATATATCAACACAATTGCAAAAGTTACAAAATGTAACAAAAAATGTGCTCCAACAGCACCCACAAGAAATGTGCCAAAGCAGCACCTTAACAAAGAGAGTGTGCCCAACCACCAATACAAGGGAAATGTGCCCAATGCACTAATATATAAATATAAACCCAATGCTCCCATATATATAGTCTTTAGTTTGTGCCCAACGCACCATTAGTAATATGTGCCCAACACACCGATAATAAGTCCTTATGTTGTGCCCATTACACCGCTATATATAATCCTAGTTTGTGCACAATGCATAGCTATATAATATATAAAAGTTGTGCCCAATGAACTGATAACAAGAATAAGAAATTGTGCTCAACGCACTGAATGTTATTCTAAAGCATGCATTAACTATGTGACAGAAACTCATCAAATCAAGAGATGCTGAAATACCATATGAAATCATGTTCAAAATCACTGAACTATCTAAAAATGATATAAAATTGGAAAACATAAAAAGCACAAAATAATATCATTTTTATTATATATTTACCTGAAAATTGACTGCTAATTCATATGCTAATAATTAAGTCTTAGCCTCAACCATAAGGATAATTGAATTGATTAAATCAAAAATAGCTTAATAAACAATTTGATTAACTAATTAATATGGATCTATGCAAGTTATACAGATCTAAAATGGCTCAATCAATCTAGCTCAAAAATTCATTTACTCAATTATACAAGCTTGTATTTGATCAGATTTAGAAAATCAACATATTCTAAGTTCTTAATAATCCAACTTAGACCTACTAAAGGCTTATCATAATAAGGTTCTAAGGTTAACTACTAATTCAAGACTTAGGATATAATCCATCAAATTAGGATTTTAAGCCTTTCTAAGGCTTAACATTGAAATGCTAAAGCTCACAAGGATACTTAAATCAATCAAGTTTTCTAGACCTAAATATAAACTTAACATTTATTTTTACTAAGCCAAAATTAAGCTTAAGGTTTAAACCTTCACATTAAAGATACACACAAAGACTTAGATTAGTATATTAGCATATCTAAATCTTGCATAGGATTCTTATAGCTAAGTGATATCTGTCGTTTACTAAGATTTAAGCTAAGGGAAGAGAAACATCTATCCAAATGAGATGGGACAATTAACCTTAAATGGGGGAAATGTTAAATATCCTAAGTCACAAAATATGAAATTAAGGTTCTATAGCTAAGTTCAACTATACTAAGAGATAGGCTGTTGTCTAATGGATATAAGAACACCTTGAACACTTAATTGGGGTGTCTAGAACCACTAATGGTTATTAAATAAGCATATAGCCTTAAGTAAGGTCTTAATCCTCCAAGCTAAGGATGTATCACTTAATAACCAGTCCAACTGGATCTAGTTTAAATTAACATAACAAATAAACTTAGGATAAATAAAATAACAAGGATAGGGGTATAAGCCTTTATGATTAGCTTAACCTAATCCTAAGGGCAATTTGGTCATTTTTAAGACATGAAAGAAATTTTGGATTAAATGAATTTAAATCAAAAATCTAAGCATACAATTAGAACCTACACATCCTAATAAAGAGATTGACATCAAAAACATTAAATTTGGAGCTATCTAGCTCATTGATTGACAAATCATTCTAAAATATAATTAATTCAAGATTAACTAAATTAATCACAAAAAATGAAAATTTAGCATGCATTAAGGTTCTTTACTATTTAATGAATAATTCAAGACTAAGTTTAATAAAATTAGATTTTAAATAAAAAAGTTATGCACTAATAAAGTTATAGGCTAATTAACAAATGATTAAGGAAAACATTCATAGAAATCTAAATATTATTGCATATTGATAATCAAAAAATGATAAACTTACACAAGAATATACACAAAACAGTATCAGCACTAATAAGAATTTTTTATTTTTTTTTATTTTTACACATAAGCCCCACAAAAACTATAATCAATCAATAATTTATTTACATATTAGATTGACACATCATTTATATATATTTATGTATATTGGTGTGTAAGTGTAGCAATACTCATTGAAATTTTACATGTTCTCCTGATCAAAATAGTATATAAATTTGCTATGTTTGGATGAATATTGATTAAAAATTAACAAACCCTAGTTTATGATATTATTACTAAGACTAGAATTAAGGTTCCCATTTAATCATAGGCATTATTTGATTTTAAGGATTTGGGCTCTGTCAGGTCGACCGGAATCCTTCAGGCCAACCTAGCTTAGGGACTGCACAGGTTGACCGGGGCCCGACAACCCGCGCTGTTCGACAACACGGATTATGGGTCGACCCTACCTGCGTTGCAGCACCTTCGTCCCGACAAAGAGGGACAGAAATTGTGAGCGGGGATTTAGGGTTTCAAAGAAACTTTAAATCCTCACGGTACAATGCATTAAATTATGCATTTAAGAGCTCAAAAGAATCACATGACTGGGATTCATTAATTGATCACTAAAGCCCCATTCAAAAAGCATTTACTCAACTAATCCTAAACCTATCCTGACAGATCCTAGGGTTTACTATGGAGGGAAAATTATCCCTCCATAATTAATGAGACGAGTGGAGATTGATCGTAACACTTTCCTTAGGTCAAGTCCAAACCAAGGAACGTCTTAATCAACAAAAAGGCATGCAGGAAGGATGAAATGTAGATTTGAACTCTGGCACTGTACCCCACTGTACAGGCTCGAGTTGGATACCTCTCGTTCAGGTTCAATCGAACCTAATCTAAGGGGACAATCACCTCTAAACCAAATGTGATAGTTTGTACAGTCCTCAATTGCAGCAATGGAGATTATGGTACTCGGCAGAGGAGTACTTGAATTTGCTTCACCGATTCAACAGACGTAGGCGTAGGCGCAGATGCTTCGAGTTCAAATTCCTTCTACTAATGGCTCACCACTGATCCTTGCATCTACTGATAATGGCCAAGAGGTTGTTAGATGGCTACGGGCATCGTCTCTATCTACTTAAGTCGCTGGATTTATTGGGAAAAAAGGATAAGGAGAAGGAGAAAGAGAACAGGGTCCAACAACCTTTTATGGCAGTTGAAAAGAGCTTTAAGAGGTTGTGGAGATTCGGTTATGGGCAGCAAGTCATGGGGGACAGCCGACCAACAATGGTAGAGGTCGTAGCCCTGATAGGGACGGATTGGCGTAGAGGAGCAAAGGGGGACCACTACACGCGTAGATGCACGCAGGCGCCTGGATGCGAGGCTCGTGGGGTGTGGCTCAGGATAAATGAGTGGCGGGTTGAATGCTAGCCATTGAATCTGGCCTTTGATCCAACGGTTGGATCTAGATCGGGCTGCGAATGCCATCCGATCCAACCCATAGGAATCGAGGAAAGACTTAGATCACGGGATATGACTGTCCCATGTTCAGGCGCAAATGACAAATCCCGGGCGGATAGTTAAAAACATTTTAGTCGTTTGAAAAAATTAATAAAGTATTAATTATATATTTGAAATTGCTATTTTGTCCAAACGGACTCCGAAAAATATTAAAAATTTACTCTTATCTAATATGGGTGCTAGGAATCCAAAAATGCGGTCGGATTTTTGATCTGATGTCAAAATAATTATTTTATTTTATTTAATTATATAATTAGCTAAAATTATCAAGTGATCCGATTGATCTCCAAATCAGACCAAAACTTCAGAATTTGCTTCTAATGATAATTATGGGTTAATAGAAGAGGTTTAAGATTGATTAGACTAAGTTTAGCCTAAACCTAACACATTAGGTTTTATCGTGATATTAGGATAATAGTGCACAATGAAACTACTACCCTCATTCCATCTTTTCATCTGAATTCAAAGCTCAATATTTACAATGATTTCACATAAAAGATGAAAATTTTGATCTTAGTAGAGTAGGTGTAATAAACTAATAAATAGAAACAAGTATAATAAAAATATATTTTTTTGAGCTGAGTTAACTTTGGGATCACTACATTTCTTAATTTGCATTGAATGCATTGAGTGTCTCTTTTTTCTAATTCATTTGTACAGATATCTTAAAAAGAAAAAAAGAAATACAAAGAATTAAATGTGGATGATGCACTAGAACCGAGGGACGACTTAGATCATGGAATATAACTGTCCCATGTTCAGGCACAAACGAAAAATCTCGGCCAGATGGTTAAAACCATTTTAGTCGTTTGGAAAAATTAATAAAGTATTAATTATATATTTGAAATTGCTATTTTGTCCAAACGGATTCCGAAAAATACAAAAAATTTACTCTTATCTAATATGGGTGCTAGGAATCCAAAAACGTGTTAGAATTTTCAATCCAATGTCAAAATAATTATTTTATTTTGTTTAATTATATAATTAGTTAAAATTATCGAGTGATCCGATTGATCTTCAAATCAGACCAAAACTTCGGGATTTATTTCTAATGTTGATTATGGGTTCATAGAATAAGTTTAAGAATGATTTTACTAAGTTTAGCCTAAACTTAACACATTGGGTTTTATCGCGATATTAGGATAATAGTGCACAATGAAACTACTACCCTCATTCCATCTTTTCATCTGAATTCAAAGCGCAATATTTACAGTGGTTTCACATAAAAGATGAAAATTATGATCTTAGTAGAGTAGGTGTAGCAAACTAATAAATAGAAACAAGTATAATAAAAATATTTTTTTTTGAGCTGAGTTAACTTTTGGATCACTACATTTCTTAATTTATATTGAATGCATTGAGTATCTGGTTTTTCTAATTCATTTGTGCAAATATCTTAAAAAGAAAAAAAAGAAATACAAAAAATTAAATGTGGATGATGCACTAGAACCACTTAGATCACATGATATAACTGTCCCATGTTCAGGCACAAACGAAAATTCCCGGGCAGATGGTTAAAACCATTTTAGTCGTTTGGAAAAATTAATAAAGTATTAATTATATATTTGAAATTGCTATTTTGTCCAAACGGACTCCGAAAAATACTAAAAATTTACTTTTATCTAATATGGGTGCTAGGAATCCAAAAATGCGGTTGGATTTTCGATTCACTGTCAAAATAATTATTTTATTTTATTTAATTATATAATTAGCTAAAATTATCGAGTGATCCGATTGATCTCCAAATCAGACCAAAACTTCAAAATTTGTTTCTAATGATGAGTATGGGTTAATAGAAGAGGTTTAAGACTGATTAGACCAAGTTTAGCCTAAACCTAACACATTGGATTTTATCGTGATATTAGGATAATTGTGCACAATGAAACTGCTATCCTCATTCCATCTTTTCATCTGAATTCAAAGCTCAATATTTACAATGGTTTCACATAAAAGATGAAAATTTTGATCTTAATAGAGTAGGTGTAGTAAACTAATAAATAGCGGTTGAGGCCCCACCTAAGCTTTTGTTACCCAAGATATTAGCTTTATTTGAATGACTTGACATAAGAAATTATTTGTTAATATCATGTAATTATAAGTACACCTTATGCTTTTGCAGGTGTCTAAAATTTTTACTACTGATGCATCGAAGGAAAGCTTGGATTACAACCAGTTGAAGTTCAGGAGAGGTGACCCTTTTGTGCGTGAATCCTCACCATGAACGACTTAACTGTTTGTGCAAGGAATGAAGATCCTCCTCGCCTCAAGGGATGTATCTTCTCATCGGATCTTCTTGTATCTTCTCGCCGGAGCTTCTTGCCGGAGCTTCTCGCGTTGGAAGATGAAGCTCACTCTGTTAAACCAAGCAAACCCTAACCCCGTGCGGCTAAAGTTGAGAATAACGAATAAATTGCTGCTGCAGTAAAAGCATAGGGGAATAGCCAATAAACAATAATTAAGTATTAATGTTGAATCATCAATGACGTGGAACCCAATCATCAATAAATTGTGGGAGCTATTGTGGAGCTTAATGGGAAATGGGAGATGTGTTTAAGAGTTTTTTTTCATGTACAATATTAAACAACTAACAAGATTTGGCCTTTCAATAGCCGAGCCGGCCCATCTTCCCAGCGCGGCGAAAAGTTATCCGGCGACACCTTGTCGCTGCTTCTGATTGTTCTCTCGCTATTTTTGATTTTTTTCGGTCTGCCGCCTGCTCTCCTTGTGTCCAGGTTTCGCTCCATATTTTTCCTGCACGTTTGCTCGTTTCTTAGCCTGCGAAATAGGGCAATATGGCTACTTGTAACTAGTTGTAGGAAACGATGGCATCACTTTGGTGTTCCTTTTCCATAGCTAAGTTCTAATATCGATTGAGGCTTAGACGCCTTTTTAGGATTATATTTGAAACCACCTATATCTGCATCACTTTCATATTTCACTGCTGCTTGGATTTGGCTCTGCAGCACGGGAGGAAAATTAAATTTTCCTGCTTTGGGATTTCGGCCTCTCTTTTTGCTCTCATACTTAGTTTTATAATTGTATTGTGAAGCCGATTCCATAACTGTGAAGAAATTCATTGACTGCAGTTGACTGTAATGGATGATATATTTTACCTTAGTTAAGCTTTTTTTATTTTAACTCCTGACCGTTTGTGTAATGACCCTAGGTCATTGATAAGGAGATCGATTAGTATCCCGCAAATTGCCGTTTCCACTCCGTTGAAATCTTCCGCAAAATTTCAGTTTTCATTCCGTTAAAACCTCCCGCTAAAAATCTGTCTTTTCAAATCTAATTAATGCTAAATTGAATTAAATTAGAAGAAGAGAAGAAAGGAAACGAGGGTTTAGCAACCGCCGGCATTTAAAACTGACGATTTTATCAGGAAAGAAAACGTTAACCAAAATACGCCATTCCTTAAATGTTCACTGATTGCCGACTATCAGCGCAAAACAGCCGAAGAAATTGGGTGTGCGTTATGCACACACACCCTATTTAATCGAGCACATACCTCCCTCGATTATTCACTACCTCCTCTCGCCTCTCCCTCTCTTCCACTCAAGCCGTAGAAGCGCACCTGAGCCGAAGTCCAATCGTAGGAGCCGATCGCGCTCGATCCTCCTTCCGCTCGTACGTCGAGAGACGGACGTCAGGAACTCATAGCGCTCAACCACTGCTCGCGTGCGGTTGCCCTCACCGAATCGACGCAGCGCCGAACCTTCTTCTGCTCGATTCTTCTCAGCTCGACCTCTTCCAGCGCCGATTCCTCTCTGCGTATCGCTCGATCTTCTGCGTGCGCTCGATTTCGCGCTCGATCGTAAGGTAAAGACTCTCTTCTGTCGATTCTTCATATATATATGTATATAATAATTACAATTTAGGATTAAAATTTGGTATAATGAAATTGAGCATTTTTTTTTATTAATATTAATCCTGAATTTTCTAGAATTCACTAATAAACTAAATTCTTAGTAAAACAAATTATGTTCCGATCAATTGAAACATTATCTTAGGGTATTAAGCCGGACTTTAATAAGAAACGTATTCATGAAACTCATTACTTATAATACTCTATATTTGTAAAATGTTAATTTGCTACTATCTTAAGAGTATCATAATGAAATTTGAATGAGTTAAATGTGAATTGTATTGCTAGAAATAAAGAATATTTAATTATGATATTGAAATACTGCGACATAATATTAGTAATATTTAAACTCTCTAAGTCACAACTTTAGAACTTTTAAGTGAAATTATGGTAACATGCCTTCTAAATTATGAGATTTAAGTTAAGGTTTGGGAATGTATGAAAATGAAAAGATAGGTAGTATATCGAGCAAATAGGATTCGTTGAAAACATCACTTTCAAAGTATAATAGAATTCCAAATTTACAACTTTTGCAGATACATCAAGGTTGTGAGTGAATCATCTTGTTAGTCAAAATACAAAAGGTACACTGGATATTATTTTTATACTTCTTACTATCATTTGCTACTTATGCATCGCTTTGAGCCTATTTTGTATTACTACTTAATACATTATTCTTACTACTAATGATGTAAGAGAAATTAAATGATGTTTATGTATCTTGTGAATGTTGTAAGAAGGGTTTTGAAACGGAGTATGAATAGGTTAGGGACGGGATTAGTCCTCGGGAGCTATAAGGGTGCCATCTGAAGCCTTTGAGGGAGGCACAGGTGAAGGTTATGCTTAAATGCATGTTTATTGTCATCTGAGGCCCTTAAGGGGTTTATGTGAAGGTTTATGCTTAGATGCATGTGAATCCAGCCTCATGGTTCTGGCTTTGCCCATCAGAACTACTTTTATTGCTTTATAGTATCATAGACATAAACATAATCATGAATTTTTACGCTATTATTACTTTTCCATTTGGAAATTTGGCATGTGAAAATGACATTTATGTTGCAGGATATATGATCATATTTTATTTGTAATAAACTATATTTTCCCTACAATTATTATTATTTTTGCCTTCCGCTTTGCTTTAAGTATATTTTTAATATCCTTTGTATTTAGAATGTGCACTAAGACATTATTTTTATAATGCCAGATCAGATACAGTTGGAGGAAGCTGATATAGTTTAAAGACATGACGCGATAATTTAATGGATTCTAACTGCCCCTTCAAGGGATAATTATTTTTGTATAATGAAAGCTATGTAATAAATTCTGGATATTGTTTTACTTTAAATTGAATGAATGCTATTTCTTATACTTGAATGGCTCTGGATGTGTTTAACTGCTATTTTACCTAACTGCCAATATAATCTTGCGGAAAGATGCATCCGATGTTAGATTGGTTGTTGCCAACCTAACATGGGTCATCACAGTTTGGGATAAGATCGAATGCATGTTAAGCCAAAGTATCGATTGCCATTTATTGTTTGCGAGGATATTGCGCTCACAAGCTTTTGAAAGGCATGGTAGCTCGTACATTTATGGTTACAATACGAAACCATTTGGGTTTTGCTTCAAAATCCAGAAAACAGAAAACAAAGAAGAGAGTGATTATATTTTCGAGGAAAAAGGTAGGATCCGAGAAACAGAGGGATGTAAGATTTTATAAATATGCATGCCATTTCCATTCATTCATTGGTCACTTAACCCTATCTTCTATTCAATTGCCAATGATAAATGACAAGAACACACTTGGCAATATCACAATATGAATTTTGTTTGGCCTTATTAAAGTTTTTTGCTAAATTAAGCTGTTAGGTGACCTCTTTAGATCAGTACTGACCTCAAAACTCCATGTTTCACAGGCAACCTCAAACATTTGCTAAATTCAAGTAATCTTAACACTGACACCCTCATTATGTCTAAACGCCCTTGCGACACTTATTGTTTAATTAAACTCTCTTTTTTAGATTTTTTGTTGTTGGTGCTAAAACAACATTAAATCCATAATAAACCTCCTATAAAAGGTGGCTAATCCTTCTAAAGTCCATGCAATGTGGATTGTGGTAGGTATATGTGATGACCCATATTAGGTTGGTAAGAACCAAACTAACATCGGATGCATCTTTCCGCAGGATCATATTGGCAGTTAGATAAAATAGTAGTTAACGAACATTCAAGCCATTCACATAAAAGAAACGACATTCATTCAATTTAAAATAAAAATAACATCCATAAATTATTACATAAAATTCCATGTTCATCAAACTATTAATCCAGGAAGGGGCAGTTATTTTCCCGCGCTATGCCTCTAGGCTATATCAACCGCCTCCAACTGTATCTGATCTGGCATTATAAAAATAATGCCTTAGTACACATTCTAAATACAATGGATATTAAAAATATACTTAAAGCATAGCGGGAAGCAAAATGATAATAACTGTAGGAGATAGTGTGTTTCAAAAATAAGAAGATAAATATGTCTCCTGCAAAATAACTGTTCTTGCACATGCCAAGTGTCAAAAAGAAAAGCAATAATCGCATAAAAATCTATGTATATGTTTATGTCTATGATATCATGAAGCAATAATAGTAGTTCTGTTGGGCAAAGCCAGAACCATGAGGCTGGGTTCACATGCATTTAAGCATAAACCTTCATCTGGACCCACTTAAGGATCTCAGATGGCAACGTGCATTTAAGCAACCTTCACCTGTGCCTCCCTCAAAGGCTCCAGATGGCACCCTTATAGCTCCCGAGGACTAGCCCCGTCCCTAACCTAATCATGCTCCGTTTCAGAACCCTTCTTGCAACATTCACAAGACACATAAACATCATTCAATTTCTCTTACATCATTAGCAAAAGAATATCATATCAAATAGTAATAAGCTCAAAGCGATGCATAAGCAACAATTGAAAGTAAAAGCATATAAAGTAATATCCAGTGTACCTTTGTGTTTGATTTAACTAGACGTTTCACTCATAATTTCGATGGATCTGTAAAAGTTATGATTGAGAGTTCTATTAAACTTTTGAAAGTGATATTATATTGCAACAGATCTTATTTACTCGATAAACTACCCATCTTCTTATTTTCATATCCCTTAACTTAAATTTTTTAAAAGGTACATTACTATAATTCCTCTTAAGAGTCCTAAAATTATCTTAGAGATTTTAAAACATTACAAGCATTATGTCAAGTATTTCAATTGTTATTAATTACAAATCATATTTAACTCATCTAAATCCTATTATAGCACATGAATATATAGAGTGTTATAGTAATGAGTTATATTAAAACTTGGCTTAAAATCCTAAAATAATACTCCAATTAATCGGAACATAATTTGATACCTAAGCTAGATTTAGATATCTAGGATTTGATACTAAAGCATGCTAATAGATTAATTAAATTAAGCTACTCACAAAAATTTCTACCTAAAACTTGAAATCAAATCAATTTATTATATTCTAATTTCATTACTAATATTATTATTATGATTATTATTGTTTATTAAACCTATACCAATATACATACATATATATATATATATATAAATATATATAGTGTTATATGTATATATATATATATATTTATGCTTATATATACATGTATATATATATATATATATATTAACACAAACGGTTTCTTTACTTTCCCTAAGATTCGACAAAGGGCTTCTAACCTTACGGGTGCGGGTCGAGCTCGCAGACGTAGACAGTCGAGCACGCGGGCGCAGAGCTTCGTCGGAAAGGAGGTAGAAGAAGGTCGACACAGAATCGGGCTGAGCGGGTCGGCACTGCGTCGACTGGGGGAGAACTACGCGAGTAAGGGTCGGGAGCGTCGGACTCCTGGTTTCCGTCTCTCGGCGCCTGCAGCGGAAGGAGGATCGAGCGCCTAGCAGAGAAGAACCGGCACGGAAGAAGAATCGAGCGGGTGAGGCCGCACGCTACCCGTCTCTTGGCGTAGGGGTTACGACGGAACTCCTTCCTGCTCGGTGGGTCTCCAGGTACGTTCACTACCGCGTCTTATGTGAGAGGGTCGAGCGACTGAGAGGGTGAGGCGAGAGGAATTTGAGCGGTGCGATCCTTTCGGCTCTTCTCCGAATAAATAGGACGTGCGTAGGTAACGCACGTCCGATTTATTCGGCTTAATAATCGTAAGTTACGGTTATTCTCTATTTAATCCTTCCTAAAACAACGGCATACTCTTAATTTCCTTAATATTTCTTCCTAAAATAACGATGATTTAATTGCTTTCAGTTTTCAGTTGATTTATTTTTTGTTGAATATGATTTTAAATGGGGAGTTACGTTTTATCAATTCAAATACGCATTTAATGAATGTTTAAACCTCAATTTCAGATGAAACGGTCTTTAAAACCTCCTACATTAAGAATTGAAACTGAAAAAAAAAAAAATCAAATTTTAGCGGGAGATTAACAGTAACTGAAATTTGCGGGAGTTTTAACGAATCGGAAATTAAATGCTTGCCTTTTTAATGGCCTAGGGTCATTACAGTATATGCCAATACTAAATTGTGTTCATCATGTTAATGTTTATTTTCAGGCCTTTTTTTAAAAGAACAGATTATGAAAAATGAACTCAAGAAAAAAAAATATCTTAAAATTCAAGTATAGTTTATCAAATTTTGGAATTCTACTACTTTCCTAAAACGAACTAAATTGTTCATACTATGTCTTTCTTTAGATTACTATATTGATAAAGTAAATTTGTAAGAATATCTCAATTTATGGATATAAATAATTCATAGTTCTTATAAATGTGCCAAATGAATTGAGAATTTCAAGGCATGACTAACCTCTCAACCATAATTATGATTTTCATTCTTTTGTCATCTTAACTTGGTGATGTCACTCTTTAAATTTATTTTAGAGTAAATCATGAATTCTATTATCATATCTGGCACATTATCTGCTTAGGAATTTGAAACCTCTACTTCATGATAATTAATTGTTTTATTGACACACATCTTTTAGCTACCATATTAGTTGTTAAGGGTGTAGGGATTGCACGTGGACTCATATTTTCTTTAATGAACTCTTTCCCAAGTAATTTGCTTAAATGCCTTTTTAACCAACGTGTTCAATGTGATTCATTATAATGGACAAAAGATTGACAATGATATACATCAAACTAAGTCATTGACATCTTAAAGATATCTTTATAAAGTGGTTACTTGTTAGGTAATTCTTTTGAGTATATTGTCTTGAAGTTCTTCAAAAAATTTTGCATCCTTAAGTGATTCTGGTTCCACATGCTTATTCTAGCTTACTTCTATGCGCATAAATAATCCCTTTGCTTGAGTTTTTTCTCAAAGATATTTTTACTAAGGATGCGCAAAGGCTACTTATCTTTGTTTGGTGCACTTGATTTATTTTAGGTAATTTCTTAACCTTTTGGTATATATGATTTCAAGATTATCCTCCCATTGTTATAGTGAAAAGTATGTGTTCATTCTTTGGTATTCTAGTTTTTGATCATATAGCTAATGCTCTTCTTTAGGCTTAAGATTTATTTTATTTAATGCAAACTTTAAAATTACATTATGTGGTTTTCATTATCAATAATCAATCTACTCATCTTATACTTACGTCTAAAAATATTTGAAAATTGTAGTTTGCTTCCAATTATGTGTAAATTATAGAGTGATAATGATACATCACTTAACATACAGGGCGTGCTCAAATTTTTATCACTAATTTTTTTGTCTATCAAAAATTTCATATGATTTAGGGCTATCTTCTTTCTTCTTTTATTTTGTTCAAAGCCTTCTATTGGGACACCATTGGTAAAGTAGATATCATGATGATACTTGAAACAAAAGTTGCCAACTATTTTAGATCTTGAGAAAGTATTTATAATATTTTTATTTTTTATGCTAACTATGGCATTATTATTTTAAGATTTGAAAGTATTTGTGTAGATTGCATTTGGGTAATCTGATGTGTTGATGTATTGTATATGAGAGTAGTAACTAGACTAGCTCAGGGGTGCGCTGGGCCCAACAAATTTTTTTAATTTAATGATTGGACTTGAGCCCATCCTTGGTTCAGAATTTGGGCCTAAGAATATGGCCAAGCCCATCCATCATTTTTTTCTTGGGCCACCGAGCTATCTTGGCTTGGCTCGTCTTGCTTACCATATTGTAATGGGGTACACTTCTAGAACAAATGAGAACATAGAATTGGAGCTAGAGGCTTGTAGCTCATTGTCGAAGGCTTTAATAGCTTTATATGGACAACTGTGATTTTAGTAACTTGGATTCAAATGACTATTACCTCTTCATTGCCTTAAATTTGAAGTTTTAAACCTAAATATATTGAACCGAACTGGGTTGAGTTCAGTTTGGCAGAAGTGTGTACATACTTTGCTCAATTTATTCTGCCTTGGTCCAAAAAGCTCACTAACAATCAATAGAAAAATTAACATGTACATATCTGCCATTCTAGCACGAGGCCTAGAAAGCTCATAAGCAGCGTAGCCAATGAACAAGCCTAGTAGTGACTATTGTAATAAGCTAATTGACGTATTTAATTATGATTATCATAATTAATTAATTAATTAACATTTGTTTTAGTTATTTAATTAAATATAAATAATGCACTTAATTATTTTTCTAATATAATTAGCACAAGTATTATAATAATTATAATTGCATCGTTTTGCAAATAAGTTTAATTATCTTAATATAACTAAGCAATAAAAGTTAAGTAGTTGTTGTAGTCAACATATAATTATACTTGATTACAATTGACATAACTAATTATTCAATTATTTATTATTGAATATTTACTTACAATTAATTAATGTTTTGCTATAATCAATATAACTAATTTGCATAATTACTATAGTTAATTAGAGTGTGTATTTATAATTAGTCTAAGTAATTATAAGTAATACTATAATTTTATAATCATAATTAATGACATTAGTTAAATAAATTTAATATAATTATAATTATAATTATATTATAATTGTAATTGATGTAACTAAATAATTATAACTCACTTTAATTTTAAAAAATTATAGTTAACTTAATTAAGTAATTAATTAAAATAAATAAATAGTTAATTGAGTTAATTATAAAATTTTTAAATTAATGTCATTTATAATTTTTAAAATTAGTATCATTTAAAATAATGTCATTTTTTAAAATTATTTTTCTATATAATAACATCATCAATACGAGTTCAAGGTTTTGCATGATATAATTAATTAAAGTGTATATTTATAATTAATATAAGTAATTATAATTAATAGTATAATTTTTATAATCATAATTGATGACATTGATTAGATAAATTAATTATTGTCTTAATTATAATAATTGTAATTACACAACTAAATAGTTGTAAGTTGCTTTAATTTAAAAATTTATTGTTAACTTAATCAATTAATTAGTTGACATTAGTAAATAGTTGGTTGAGTAAATTATATATTTTTTAAATTAATCTCTTTTATAGTTTATAAAATTAATATCATTTATATTAATATTTTTTTTAATGTTATTGTTTTTATAATAACATTATTAATATGAATCAGTTTAATAGTCATAAAAATTATATCAATTGCACTTTCTTTAGAGGGTTTGTGATGCTGAAATTTGCAGTGCTTTAAAGAGGATGAATATTGGAAAATAATAAGATTGGATGCTGTCTCTATCGATGTGTAAAAATATTTGGGCGAGGAAGGAATATTTTGGCGTATCAAAGTTATTTATTGTTATTTTGAAAATTAAAAGCTTACTAAATGAGTGGATTAGTATTGTTGCACTAATTTAGAAAATTTAAGGTGATGTAATTATAGGGGATTAAGTTAATGAGCTATACATTGAAACTTTGGGAGAGAGATTAGATATAAATTATGAGATAATATTTGTATTTCATAAAATTAATTTGGTTTGCTAGGTAGATTTACCAAGGAAGAAATACGTTTATTAAGAGAAAAAATAACTTCATTTAAGCTTTATTAATATTGAAAAGGCTTGTGATTAGGGCTGGCAATTTGACCCGAAATTCGAAACTTGAACTTGAACACACAATATTTTAACTTGACTCGAACCCTATTTGATTCAACTCGAAATGACTCGAACTATAACTCGAACGAGTTCGAGTTAGACTTAACTCAAAAATTTCGAGTTCGAGTCTGGGTTGACTTGACTCAAACTCGACTCGAAGTCAACCCTACTTATCATAGATATTCAGAGAAGTTCTTTAGAGAATTTTGGAGAGACAAAGTTTGTGTGATATATATTGATGTTATTAAAGATATGTATTATGATTCTATACATGTATTCAATTGCAAAGTTGCTTATCTAATGATTTTCCTATTATTGGATTACATCATGGCTTAGATCTCAATCCATATCTTCTTAGTAAACACATTTAAGAGGAGATTCCTTAGTGCATGCTATTTGCAGATGATATTCTATTATATGATTAGATTAGGAATGTAGCTAAAGCAAAACACAAGTGTGGACTACTTTAGAATCTGAATAATTTCACCGTAGCATATCTAAATTAGAATATATGAAGTGTAAGATCAATTATAGTAAAAGTTATAATTTTGATGACATAACTTTTGAGGGCCATGCGATCAAGAAGAGTGAGAGATTCAAATACCTTAGTTTAACTAATCAAAATGATGGTAAAATAGAGAGAGATGTGATTAATAGGATCCAAGCTAGTTGGATGAAATGGAGGGGCACTTTTGGAGTGCTGTGCGATTGAATAATTCCACTCAATAGAGGAAAAAGTTATGGAGCATAGATATGATCAACTATGTTATATGTGATTGAATGTTGGCCAACAAAGTTAAAACTTAGCGATATAATTAGTGTTACAGGGATGAGGATGCTAAGGTGAATGAGTGGGTATACTTGAAAGGATAGAGTGAGAAATGAGCTCATTTATATTTAGGTTGGAGTGGCTCCAATAGTGGATAACATTAGAGAATATCATCTTAGATGATTTGAGCATGATAATCATAGACTGTTTGATGCTCCCATTAAAAAATAGAGTGTATGAATTTTTCCCATGTTAAAGGAGGAAGTGAAACCAAAAAAGATGGGAAGAAATCATTTGAAAGGATCTTCTCTATTTGGAACTTAAGGAGGGGCTTCTATTTGATCATGCATAATGAAAACAAGGTTCATTTAGCTGACCCTACTTAGTGGGATTTTAAATAGTGGGATATGATCTTAAATTTATTGCTTTAAATTAATGGGATGTATAATTTTAACCTTCTTTTAATTGTGCTTAATTCTTATTCACTAATCACATTATCACATAGTAAACATACATACTACTTGTATTAATTTTTTTTTTATCTAGATCTTCTCCACATAGAATCACTACTTTTTAATCAATATAAACTAACTTAGTTCACCATTCTTGAAAAGGCTTATTATGATTAAATACCAAGATGATTTGATTGGAGAGTTTTGAAAGGAAAAAGTTTTTGTGTGGCTTATATTGATGTTATTAAAGATATGCATAAGCTGTAACATATGCTCGATCACAAGGTTGCTTGTCTAATGTCTTTCTTTTACTAGTGGATTGTCTCAGGATCTTGCTCTCATTGCATATCTCTTTGCTTTAATTATGGATGTTACTATTGAACACATTTAAGAGAAGATTTCTTGGTTTATGCTATCTGTAGATGACAGTCTCCTAATTAATAAGAATAGGGATGTGATTAATGCAAAACTCAAGTGAATAAGACTACTTTAAAATTAAAGGGTTTCATCTTGATAGATTTAAAGTTAAATATATGATGTGCGGTTTTTATCATAATAGAAGCTTTAATCTTGGAACATAACTATTAATAACTATGTGATCAATAAGAGTGAGGGGTTCAAATACGTTGGTTTAATTTTACAAAATTCACATAAGAAAGGATCTATTTTAGGAGCTTAGAGAGTGGCTTTTATTTGATTATGCACAGTGAAAGCAAATAATTTATGTACTGACCCCACTTAGTGGGGCTAATGATTGGTGGTGCTGGTGATGTTGTAAAAAGAGGACATTTTCTCCTGCTATAGAAATACATAGTTTTCTCAAATTTATGATCATCCTTTTGCATAAAAGAAGGTATTACTTTGCTAAATTAACCATGGCAAAGGAGTTGTAGAAGAATTTCAGTTGTTTTCTCAGCAAACCTTGAAAATTTTGATTTGATATGCACTTAGTTTATTTTATCTTAGCTTGATACTCTGGCTTATCTCCCACTCTTTCCTCGCATTATCGATCATCTCGATTTGCTCACTGCATAACTCAATCCATTTTCATTTTCTCTTGTTTATCATCTCTTTTTTTGCTTGCTCACTCTTTATTCTGTCTTCTCTCTCATGTATAAGTCTTAACTCCTTTTCTAATTTCCACTGACTTTATTTAATATAATTAATTATATAGATTTAATTTTAATTCTTATAAATATATCCTAACTATTAATTTCTTAAAGAAAATAAATTGGCAGCTATTCTATTGTTACACTTGTTACATTAAATAAAAGCTTATGGTTGTTTGTGATATTTTTAAAGGATATTGCATTGTAAGTTTTCTATTTAGTTTCATCCTTCTATTTGTTTGTGCACAAACACCATGTGCATAAAGAAAGTTCACATTACTCAAGTTTTTGGTTATACATTCATTCTTTTCTGCTGTTTATTTTTTCGTTGGGGATAATCATTCATCATTTGTTGTTTGCAGAACATTTCTTATTATTTACATCACATAAACAGAACACGGAATGGCTGAAAGAGAAGAGAACAGCTCTTTGTTTGCGATCTTCATTTTAACTATAATGGCACTGTTTATAGTGCCTTATACAATTTTAAGTTTGTGTCGGGTATTTACAAAAATGAAAAAGGACATCCATTGCCAATGCTCCCAATGCTTACATTGTGGAAAGTTTCACAAATCCTTTTTAAAACAGGTAAGTGTTATATTGTTGTTAAACTTCAATCTTTCTGCAAATACCTTTTTTGTAGTTCTTAGTACTACATTTATTGTCTGTTTAATTATTTTTTTCTCTTCTTGGTGCCTGCAGTTATCTACCTTTTTGACTTTGGGCAATATTACGCTTATGCTGCTTTGGGTTATAATGGCAGTTTTGGTTTATTACATTAAACATATAAGCGAAGAGGTAGATAATATTCTGGATGGCATCTTTTTCTTGCTTTAACTCTTTTATCAGGCAACAACTGTATTTGCTAAGCTCCCTGTGCCTATATTTATCTTTGAGTGAAAATTTCATTCGTTTGACATCTGGCTGGTAGTGTAAAAAATGCTCTATAGTGGTATATAAATTTCCTTAATTAGTTATTTATGTTTGCTTGATATGTTAAATATATTTAAATGCATATGCATACATAATATTATTTTTAGTCATCATGAAACCTACTGTCATAATTATTCTACTGTCATGATTAACATAAGTTCTTATGGTGATTAGAAGGCATATTATGGAGATCATTACCATTTCATTTAATTGGAACCGACTATAAGAAGTCTTGCATTAATTGCTGGTCGTAGCTTGACCTTACAAATCTTATATCATCTAATTGGAACAAGCATTTAGAAAAACGTTGATGGGCTTGATGATTGTGAATTTGTCTTGTTGTTTGGGTCCTAATTTATAATTAAACTAGTCTAATTGAACAATTTCTTACAAGCCATTAATGACTTGTTTGTGTTTTTACCTTTAGTTAACAAATTGAGTCCAATTAAAACCCAACATATTCATGCTCATCTCTTTTATACTTCTACATTCTTGTGCTGGATGTGCAAGCTAAGGAACCTTGCTTTAGAATAGAGGATACTTGAGATGGCATGACTTTTAATTGAGAGCAATTTCTTAAAACGGTCTCCTAACTATAAGTTAAATTTAGTTTTTGACTTGAGGTCTTGAAATGGTCTTTAAATTTAACAAAAGTAATATAGGAGGTCTCGTTATTTAACATCATTTATATCTTTGTTAAAAGAAAGGGTATAATTGGAATTTATTTTCTAATTTTTTATTTTCATTGAAAAAACCTAATAATATTTCATTTTAGGTTACTTTTTTTTTCATACTATTATAAAGATTAATTTGAACTTATTTTCCACCATCTGTTTATCATTGAAATTCGTATATAATTGGAAAATTTAACCATACACAATGTATATTTTATATTTATATCTTTTATTTGCTTGTAACTTTAGCACCTAGTATATAATGAGTAATGTTACACATTACATGCACCACACTCACACATGTAGCTCAGTGGACAGTATTCTGTTCAATCTCTCTAAGGGGCACCGTATTTATTGAAAAATGCATTTTGGTTAGCAGATATTGTCAATTACTTTTTACAAGCATTATAAACTTTGAGGAAAAAAATGCAAATCACAAAAGGATCTCTTTGCGGGCACTTAGAAAACCAACATTGGTTCCACCACTGGGCATCTGGAAATACGTAGTTTACATAATTTCAGTGAATTATATTTGTATTTACTCTATAAAACTAATAAAAATATATAAGATGATATAAATATTCACTATAAAATCATTCCAAAATTAAATCTCTTAATAAAAACCAATATAATTAACATTTGTTTTCACATTTTCTTTGCCTCAGTGCGTTTACCAACCCGTATAAATTTCTCTAGGAAATAATCATAGTAAGATGATGCCCACTATTGGTAGTAAAAAGCTTGAGCAAAAATGTTTATTAGACTTTAGAAACTTTAAAAGTTCAGAGATAAATAGAAATAGATATAAAGGTAATGTCATTTCATATGAAGATAAATGAGGTGATATTTAAAATAATTTCTTAAAGAACTTAAAATTACATCTTGTTGTTCATAGGTCGAGAAAAAATGTTACATTAAAATTCAAAAAGGGCTTGTGTTAATTCATAAAATTCTTTAACCCCAATTTCGTTTGAAAAGCTCCTGTTTATCCATTATTAGCTCGAGTGACTCCTTTTAAGATGCTGCAATAAGACCGTTTCTTTCATTAAATTGGAAAATATATCAATCGCTCATAGTTAATTTGTATACCTATACACATAACTGTAATTCGAATTAAAAATAATATCTTATCAAATATACACAAGTTAAATTAGTAAAGCCATTAATTAATAATTTTTTCTTTGAATTTCAATTTCATTATCTTGTTATATGTTTTTTTGTTTGTTTCGTGCACAACTATTATGCTCATTTTAACTACAGTTGGAACATGAAGTAAACAGTACTCTTACTCAATTTTCTTAGTTGTGACCCTACAGGAGCTTCATAGATAACTTTCTTCTTTTCGTTTTTGACCTGCATCTCTTTGGAACAACAGACCTAGAGATTTTTGTTACTTATGAACCATTCCTTTGGGCTGTTAAGTGGAATAACAGTATGCTTATAAATCTTTTCGCATGTGTCCACAGAATAGTAAGAACACATAAAACTCAGCACCACAATCCTTAATGTTAATGCTAACATATGATGCAAGCAAGCATGAGATATTAGTTAGTATCAATCTCTTGCAACTATAACTGTGCAAGTCAAAGTTTTCACCGAATTGAGAACTATGATAGGTGTAATTTGATAGTTGATATCATCAGCATTAATCCATATGAATGAACTGACATCATATTTACTTTTACCAAGCAATTCTTTTACTATAGGGCATAGCTAGTCAATTCATCTTTTCATTGTATTTTTCTTACATTCTTATCGTAATCATGTTTCTTTAGCTCTTTAAAAATGAAAGAATTGTAAATTACTGTCATCCAAAATTATAGCATTGAACCTCACAGATTGTTCGGCAGTGTATTGCATATAGGAACACAATCAAATGTGACATTGACTGCGGTATGGTTTCTTCTCTTTTAAACACCTATAAGAAGTATGATTTATACGTTTGATGGCATCCATGTTGGTATAAAATTAATTTGTTGCTGTGGCTGTGCAGTTGTCCACATTTCATCAATAGTGTTTTACTATGAAACCTGCTTGCTTGAAGTTTTCATGCATATGGATAAAACAAAATCTGTTTGCGACATTATGAAAAGTGCTGTCAAAAGTTGGAAGCAGTTCTTATTATCTGTATGAATTGAAAGTAAACTTATATTGACTCTTATACATGTTCAGATGTTTGCTTACCTAGCAAATTTTAAAAACTACGCAGTCATTGTTGCTCTTTTGGGCGACCAGTTTGTCATCAGTTTGGCGTTGTGATTTAGAGCGTCAAATCACACTGCAGTTCACCTCATCAAGCATAGACGAGGAAATCATGGAAGCTTTGAGGGATCCTCCAACTCTGGTACCTTTTGAGAGCACAAGCAAGACAACAAAATAGGAGAAAAATACAAGCATCCGTAAGCACACAATTTCTTACGTGAAAATTTAAGAATAGGGGAAAAAATATGGATCCACATCACGAAGATTTCACTATAAAAATAAGAAGAAGATGCTAGAGAGATCTCATTCTTCTTAGAAGCTCTAAGTCTTTCCCAACCCTTTTACAACTTCTTGCTTCTTACAGTTCACAGCCACCATACAAACACCGACTCACAACATAGCCCACATCCATATACCTCTCACAACTTATCCTTATCCTTATCTTATACTAAGGAAGATATTCCCTTAATATTTTCTAAGAATAAGACAAAACAACCCTAACTGAGCTTGAGAATCATTGTGTTGGTCATGTGTCCCCCTGCTTAATCTGAATTGGCTACATGTCTCATCAGACGATCACAATGCTCCAATTTCTTCACAAAAGTTCACATTCCCTTGGACTCTCGGGCTCCATCGGCTGACATAAGATATACAGAGCACTTGGGTGTGTCCAAGCGCTCGAGTCTCTTTCTTGGCTTTCTGCTGAATTGACTTGCTGATGTCTAGGCGCAGCCAAGCCCCCCAGGTTTTGATTTCAAGCTTCAATGTCTGCAGAAGTGTCAATGCCTGGCGCGCGCTTAAGCGCCCAGGTCTCAGCCAACCGCTCATCTGATCAAAGCCTCCAATGCTTGGACGCCCCAAGCACCCAACCCTCAAGTTCTTGCTGACTCCAGAAACATTCACTAGCGCTTGGGCGTGCCTAGGTGCCCAAGTCTCAACTGTAGCAACTTGTATCAGTGCTTGGGCCCAAGCGCCAACTTCTCTGCCAAGTTCAATTTCCTTAGCAACCTTTAGGCTTACGTGATCCGATTCGCATCCAATTCGCTCTCAGTTCATCTGTGGCTGATTCGAAGTCATTCCAAGTTTGCAACTGACTTATAGTTCACTCCAAGACCATTTCATTGCACTGGTGACTACCACTTTGGTTCTTGTTCGCACTTCAAGCTGTAGTTAGGTGCATTCAACTCAGTCGTACTACTTTGGGCTGCACTTGGGTATTCACAAACATAAGAACCTCAAACTTGGAGATTCAGTGCATGTCACCTCTTCTTCATTACTTTAACAATACCTTAATTGTCCTTGAGGCATGGTGTGACCCAACACCACCTCCCGATACATCCCGAACCTTGCTATCGTATCAAACAGATCTAAGTAATCAGTTTTTGGTTCGTTTTGGACGTCTTGTGCATGAACCACATTGCGTCGCCTACTGCCCATGGGTCTCTTATTCACTCATTTTAGAAGTGCATTCTTCCTTGCTTTAGTGGTCCGAGCAGCTAAGCCACCTGCTAGATTTAGTGCCTGTGGTTGCACCTCCTTACCTCCCTTTGGCCAACTCCTACTTGCTCTGGGCACATTGCATCCTAGAAGACTTCTTGGGCTCACTCCTTGGTGCCTGAGGTTCGGCCCACCTCACCAAAGCCTCCTCTTCAATCTCTCGACTGCCAGATTCTTTGTCAAGAGCAAATTTGCTCTCATTTGTCGCATGTTCATCTTCATTTGAGAGGGGAGATTTGGACCCTCTTCCTTTGCGCCCTTCTGACCAATGCGTTGCTGCAGCAGTTGGACCCGTCACATACAGTACCTACTTTATTGCCTCATGCAATCACCAACGCTACCCTGGTCACCTTTCAGGAGTCCTTCGTGAACTTGATCGCAAATCTAGCTTGTGCTAGCTGGCCGACATAGATCCTATTCCTCTTCAGGCTTGGGACATGCTGGGCATCTTTTAGCTGCCACGTCACACCGCTCGACAATCTAATACCCACGTCTCCTTGGCCTGTGATGTTGTATAAGGTATCATCTCCCATACTCATGCACCCCAACTCGCTTGCGTTGTAATTTTTTAACACCATCTTTCTATGCATCACATAGAACGACGCTCCCGAATTCGCCCTTAGAAATTGTCTTATTTCGAGACAGGACCACCGCATCTTCGAGATCTGCTGTTGCTATGCTCACTACACCGCCTGTCTCCTAGTTCGCGTCTCCAGCTTCTCTGCTGTTTGCAATCTTACTGGAGATGGCCCTCTTCACCTCAGTACTAGCATTTGGCTCGGCTCACTGACTTACCTTTTCTCAAGCTGCTCCGTCCCGACTCCAAGTCTTGCTCCAAGCTCCTTTCTTTATTTTCAACATTCAAATCTTTAATTGTAGAGGCTTTGTCACCGGATCTCTTCCTTGCCTTGTCATTTAGGATCAGCCTAGCCTGACCATA
Organism: Gastrodia elata; assembly: GCA_016760335.1. NCBI lineage: Eukaryota > Viridiplantae > Streptophyta > Magnoliopsida > Asparagales > Orchidaceae > Gastrodia > Gastrodia elata. The sequence goes on from CM028676.1 coordinate 34,487,858, forward strand.
TTGTCGAAAAATCTTAGCTTTCCGGCAATGATGACAACAACAATAATGACCATACCTCATCGTCGAAGGACACTCATTGAGCTCAGATGGCTCGTGACGGTGTTGAAGCAACTTACATTCTTCATCATCGAGTCATAGTCTTCCATCTTCATATTAAACAACCTCTTAATCAAGAATTCTTTGTTTGACACCGAGGGATTTTTGTGCATCCTTGTTAAGGCAACCATCAAATTTACGGTGGTTTTCTCATTCACATTGTTAAATGGCACAAATGACAGGGACAACTAGATCATCCCTTGGGTTATTCTGTCCAGGATTCATCAATCTTCATCGTTCATCTCTTGTGGCTTCTTTGCGATGCTTCTAGCTGAAGGTACAACTTTTGTGGTATAACATATCCTTCATCTGCATCTTCCAGAATGCAAAGTTCATTTTGTTAAATTTCACCATGCAGTATTTCGTCTTCGTTGCCATTACTCCCACCAAAACTAAGTTTAGCCGCATGATCACTCTACTACCAATTATTGTGATTTAGAGTGTCGAACCACACTGCAGTTCACTTTGTCAAGTACAGATGAGGAAGTCGTGGAAGCTTCAAGAGATCCTCTAGCTCCATCACCTTTGAGAGCACAAACAAAACAACAAAAACAAGAGGAAAATACAGACATCCACAAGCTCACATATTTTTACGTGAAAAACCCTAAGAACAAGATAAAAATTGTGAGCTACACTATGAAAATTTCATTAAGAAAATAAGAAAAAGATACAATAGAGATCTCACTCTCTTCAAGAGTTCTCAAGTTTTTCCCAGTCCTCCTATAACTTCTTCTGGCTCCTTATAGTTCGTAGCTGCCAGCTCACAGTATACTATTTTATTGCACTTGAGACTTCTCTATTTCGTTTCTTCTTCGCCTTTCAAGATGTAGTCAGGTGGAGAGGGTGTGGTGTGGTCCTTTCACGAACTACTTATGTGCTGTGTTTCCCTATGAGCTTTTGGTGAGGAGCTACGGTCCGGTGGTTTACAAGCCACTGATCAAAGGTGACTGGAATGCTTTCATCATCAAATGGATGCATGTGGGCTGAGCCATCCCCATCCAAAGTGGTGGTCCGATTCGGGGCTTGGCCTGGTTGGTAATCTATTTTAAAGAGAGACCGTGGATCTAATCTCTTTCTATCTGAGTTAGTGATGAATCCATAAATTATATCTAAAATAAAAGGGAAAATTCATTTATTTAAGATATTTTTTGCTGCTCCTAAATCAAAATTTTCTATCTTTTTCAGGAAATGGAATCCAAAGGAGCTCTAGGGCATTTCTGCAATTTTTCTAAAAATATAAACAAAGAATTCCGCTACAGCGCGCGGTCGCGCGTCGCAGCGGGCTGTAGCGGAAACATTTAAACTATATTAAACAGGCTCCCAACTAATTGAACAGTGATTTTCGCGGAATGACCCGCTACAGCGCGCGGTCGCGCGCTGCAGCGGTCTGCAGCGGAAATATTTATAAGGGGACCCAACTAATTGAACAGTCAATTTCGCGGAATGACCCGCTATAGCGCGTGGTCGCGCGCTGCAGCGGTCTGCCGCGGAAATATTTCACCTTAATAAAACAAGGGGTCAACTAATTGAACAGTGAATTTTGCGGAATACCCCGCTACAGCGCGTGGTCACGCGTTGCAGCGGTCTGCCGCGGAAACATTTCTAACTCTATAAAATGCAGGAAAAAAACTAATTGAATAGTGTTTGCGGAATCGACCGCTACAATGCGCGGTCGTGCGCTGCAGCGGTCTACAGCGGAGGACTTGGCTAAATTGCTAGGGACCATGGTATGCTAAAGCACGCCACAGCACGCTACAGCGCACTGCAGCGGCCCGCTGAAATTTTTCCCAGACAATGCATTTAATGCGGCTGGAGACATGACCTTTATCCTGAATATTGTCTCCAGCCATCATTTTCTGCAGCAGCCATTTTTGTAAAAAATGGAAGCTTTGAGGTGATGTTGTGGCTAAAGAAATGAGATTATTGTCACCTCACCCTAAATTAAAAATTAGTGCAATGATGAATTCAGCATTTTTTATGGACATTCTGGTTGCTTATGGAGGAGAGGATCATGCAGCCCCCCCTCCTATAAATACCCCTCCTCTTGACTAGAGGAGGGTTCACAATTTTAGCAAAAATTTCTTAAGTAAGGAGGAGAGCCAAAGGAAGAGAGAACTCCCCAAGGGTGGCAAGGCAAGCTTTTGCAAAGGGAGAAGAGGAAGAAGACAGCACTAGCAACCTAAGGAGAGGATAATTAGAAGGAGAAGAAGAATTCCGGAGAACTTCTACGGAGCGTTCCTAGTATCTTCTAAACTCAATCTTGTATTTTCTTTTTAGTGATCATGAAAGAGTCTTTATCTATATATGTGTCTTCCTTATTTTCTTGTGTAATGAGTAGTTAAACTCTCCTTGGGGAGGATTGGGATGAAGTCCCATGATGCATGATGTAATATTGATGTATGAGTGTTTTTCCTCAAGCATAATGTATTTGTGATTTTAATGCCTTATTAAGAAATTTTCATCTAAATTAGTCTTGATGTGTTTATGAGAAAAGAACTAAAAAAATCCAAGATTTAATTGTCTTGTGCTTCTTAGCTCACCTTAGGTTGGATGATAGATTTTGAGTGCATGGAAGCTTAGAATCATGTGAGAAGGTTCTTGAGCTCATTGCACCTCAACTTAAGCTCAATCTAAGAGTTGATGCAAGTGACGCTAAGACCCACTAAATGAGCTCCTTAGCTCCACAAAATTGAGATTGAGTAATGAAGTGTTGAGTGCTCATGAACTAAGTGACATAGTCGTTGAGCCCAACATGTGATTCTCTCATCTCAGCTATGTGAGATGCGAAGTGATGCTTATAGTGGAAAATCAATGCTTATGAGATCCTAAAATTTAAGAAAATTTAAACTCTTCTTAAATAAGGAGAAATTGAATTAACCTTAAATCTCAAGGATCTTACAAGAATCTTTGTGCTAAAGTAGAACTGAATGTGAGTTCATTTTGTGCACGAGATTTGAACTTGTAAGCCTTTGAGCTAGACTAAAGGATAATAATGTGCATCTGATTTCAATTAAACTAAATGATAAAGCTTGAGAAACAAATCTACACAAGTATTATATCATTGCATGTGGGATGGGCCCAACTCTCCTCTTTCTTTAAATCTTGTTATTTATTTAGTGAATATTCGTGCTAATTTTAGACCAACCAACCAATACACACTATAGCTTAAAATTAGTGAGAATAGATATACTTTAGTGCCAAATCAACCAATTCTCTGTGGTTCGATAAATTCCCGGAAAGTCACACTTTCCATTTATTACTTCAGACCACGTACACTTGCATGCAAGCGCAGACGTGTATTTACAGTCTGTCAGTTAGCAGGGGCGGGCTTTCCTTTCCTCTGGTAGTCCCGCTGTGGCATATAAAAAAAGCTCTTTCTGTTCATCTTTCTTTGGCTAGATGGCTACAAGTTAGCCAGCCATGTTAGCTCCACATTTAACCCTGAATTCTCAGAAGTTATTCTTGCTTGCTATAAGAAAGAGAATAATAATAGGTCCGGATGCCTTTCATTTATCATCATCTATACCAGCTGCCACGCACAGCTCCATAGGAATTAAACGAATTATGCATTCTAATAAGCAGAATGCGCCATCACCTATAGCCCTTTCCTCTGCCAGGGACTTCCACGAAAGGAAAACGGGCAGCATCGTCATATGCTCGACATTTTTTGCCCTGGTATACCCCAGAGTACACCTATGGCCTATCTGTCACCCATACATTCTGGCCCCGTCCGTGGGACCCTAGAGGCACGGCTTAGTCAGTTATTATCGCAGTTTAGAGTGAAATTATGGTATGAAATTCATCTCTCTCCAAGAGCCTTTATCCTCCCTCCTTGGAGCTCGTCCATTCGTTTGGTGATCCCTTGCTCTCACGTTCGAGTGTTTTTTCGTTGTTTAGGCCAGTGAGTTACATTGATGCTCATTCCTCCGGGGTTCTTAACACATGGGTAGTACCAAGACCCAGACTGCACTGCTCGCCCAAAGCTCGCCCTATGACCAAAAACTCAAACGCAAGCGCCTTGCGATGAGACGCGGACATTCCTCATGCTGTGGTTCCCTTCAGAAAGAGAACCGGGCTGGGTTAGGGGAACATCCGAGCGATTGCTTTCGTGGATCCAATCGTGCTCACAAGGCGCACAATAAGAATAAGACCAATAGAGACTTCATAAGGGACCATTTGAGCTGCAAATCGTAATGAATGCTCCTTGAAAGGCATATTTCGAATATAGAGGAAGTTCCCAACAATCCACGAGAATCTCATACCCCACTATGAACCGTACGAGCACGTCCTCTGTCACCCCCCACCACACTTACGGCTCTATACGTCAACCCAACTTGCTCTGGCCCCGGGTCCTCCCGCATCTGCTTCGCAGCCTCAGTAAACGGAGGACTGTGGAAGCAGGGGCTTGGGCTGATAGAAAGCAGCATCTATCTTACGCTGCGTGCCAAAAAAGAAAAATAAAAAGCGGATCGGATCGTAGACATCTTTATGTTAGGAGGAGGCTTCGTCGTCCGGCAAAAAAGAGAGAATTTATTAGAGGAAGAGAGTAAATGCTATCGGCCGGTTCATCCGAAAACAACAGAGACAGAATTTAGATTACATCTAATCTATAAGAAAAGAAGACTGAGTAGCTTGCTTACTCTCAGCATTGGGGGCAAGGAAGCATTGGAAAGACTAGACAATACACATTATCTTAGTACAAGACAAGAGGCATTCTCCTCGTAAATTCGACTAGTGTCTCTCATCTGTTCTACTGTCTTCTTACAAAGAATTTTTGAGATCCTACCCTACTGGGTGGCCTTCAATCTTCGCCTATCGGCTATTCATAAATTCGACACTCGTCTCAAGCAAACTGCCCTTTGTATAGATCCTACCCTACCGGGTGGCCTCTACGTTTTCACTTCTTTTTTTAGAAGCTAAGCTTCACTTTAGTTGGCCGAGCACTACTTCACTGAGGCTCTTGGAGAGAAAACTACCGGTCATCGATAGCGAAGCCTAGAGAGGCGGAAGCAATTACTTGATGGACGAAACTCAAGTCAAGATCAAGAAGAAGAAGGCTCTGATCTGAAAGAGTGAGACAAGGCTGCACAGCATATTTGAGATAGGTTTTGTTTAGCTTTAATAGAAAGTGAATGCAAAATCAGCTTCGATTATATCATATATTCAATTCATTAATTAGTTTAGGCTCTTGGAGTTTTGCTTCTTGAATTGATTCAGTCGCTTGCGGCAAGTCCTTGCATTAGCATGAGTTTGTTGGCCGCGTAAGGGCAATCCATCTTGATGACGAATTCCACGATAACGAGAAAGAGAAATTAATCGTTCGATGTCTGCTCATTCTCCCCTCTGAAATTCCCAATGAACAACATAATCTTGACTTATTATTTGTTCCATTTGGTCGATCTGAGACTGAGTTAACTCATTCATCTTTATGTTCCCACTGATACCTAATCGATAACGAATGTGAATGGCTTTTTTAGGTCCAATTCCATCCATTTTTGTTGAGGCAATTCCGTCTTGTTCATCGGGAACCGATCTAGATCTAGCTCCTGAGATATATGACATTTTGAATAAAAAAATAATACTTCTCGGCAGGAATTGACAATGGCCTCTACTCCCGAACCAAAGAACTATGCTATCTAACTCGAGCTCAGGCAATTTCTCTTTACTTTACTAGAAAGATCATCGAGTCAGTTCGCCCCTACCCTAACTAACTATATGCTTCCAGTTAAAGAAAATAATTGAAGCTCTTTCTTTTTTTAATAGAAGAAGAGGGTATCGGTAGGTAGCTTAATAATTAGATAATCTAACACATAAAATAAAAGAACCTCAGTACCTTCCCTAGTCTTTTCCCCCAATTGCTATGCTCCTTCCCCATTCACCCTTCTCTTTTCTTTTAGACTCGGCCTGCCTTCAAACCTTTCAAAAGTAGGGCTGTTCATCACGGAACGGAGTCAAGGACCTGTTCAGAATCAGAATAGGAAGTCCCGATAAGCTCACACTAACCTGGTCGGTCTTTTAGTACAAACAATATAGGGATACACTGAATGTTGCTAAGAAGCAGAGCCCCCCTGAACCTAGGACCGGAACCAAGAAGTTCGTCTTGAAAGACAAGAAAATGCTGGGTTTGACCCACGAAGTCATTAGATGCCCCTAAACTCAAGGTCGGGACGCTGCTGCTGAAGGTTGTGTAATCTTTGCGCTTCTGACCCGATCTTCTTCAATAGCGCTGATGCTACTGCTACTATGGATTACTTTGCGCGAAGCTGAGTGGGCGTTCTTTGAATTTTTACTTAAAGAAGATCCATATCCATCTTTCAAGAACAGAAACTCATGAAGCTAGGTTTTAGGCTTCGCGTGACCGCCTTAATAAGATCAGGCGCCATTGCTAAGCACCTTGCTACATCGTCCTTAGAAAGTTTGTGATTGCACATTACTTTGAACTGCACTCGAGTCATCACAAACATAGCATTTGAATGTAATTAAAGGATGAATCCCTGCCACTACAAGTGGTTATAAGGGATTGAATCAAGTTGGTGATCAATGTACACTTGAGTCTGATTAGTGCAAGTGAATGCTTTATTACTAAATTTTGGTAGCAAGATATTTTCCCATTTTTACACTTTTAGAAAGTTTAAGGATCATGATTATAACAATAATGAATGACATCAAATATAAAGGGAAAGATGGACTGACTTGTTATGTCCCAAAGTAAAAAAGGTACTTGGGAAGAACAAATATGACGTGATTCATTCATAGGGATAACGGCCAATATTATCAACTATCAAATTACAGCTATTAATGATTCTCAATTTAATTTAAATTTAAACTTGCAAAGTAGTGATTGTAGAAGATGGCAATGACTCGTACTTCATGCTTGTATGCATGTACTGCCATTAACTTGAAGGATTGGAATCTGAAGTATTTTGTGTAGTGCTAGTATTTTGTTGGCACATATATCAATAATTAAGAGCATGTTGTTATGCCACTTAACAACCAAAAAATGAACCTTAAGTGATAAAACTCTTATAATGCAATTTATATTTGTTTATCCTGAGAGGCGGCCCAAAAAAAGTAGAAGAAATGCATCTAATGAAGATCCTATTAGATCGATCATAACTACGAAAATTGATTATACTTTATTGCTCTAAGCACATGCAAAGTGGGCATAATAACTGTGTTTGTGACAAATGGAAGGATGCGCTACGTGGCAATGGAAAGAATTATTAGTAATGACTTTACTAATTTATTTTTTTATATTCTACATTTGCTAATGAGAGTATTTCTAATTCAATTTACATTTATGTGAATAGTATACAAATGAAGTCATTGAAACAAGTGATATATTAAGATTTAAAGATGGAAGTGGTTTTGTTGTAGTTTTCTTAATGGAGGCATTCGAGCTAGTGATGAATGACGAGATTTTAGTTTAAATCGGGTTTATGATTTATTAATTGTCACAAGCTTTTTGGACTGCTGTGATATTTTGTCTCTTGACCTATGAACACCAACCAATACTTAATATTAATGATTATTTTAAGAATTAATTTTAAAATCACATTTTTTGTGTATGTAATGACATTGTTTATTTTTTTTTATATCTTTTTATCTCTGGGATTTTTAAAGTTTCAAAAAATTTAGTGTATAAATTTTCTCGAACTTCTGGGCTACTAATAGTGGTATCTTATTATATATTATCCAATAATTTTATATCGTTTGGCAAACGCATTGAGTGAACTAAATGCAAAAACAAATGCTAGTTATACTGCTTCTTACTAAAAGAATTTATTTTGATATGATTCTGCCATGTTTTATATATGTTTTCATATATATTTTTATTGATTTCATTGAACACATTCAAAGAAATATGCTACTATGCTTCAATAAATGCCCTCAAACTTTCTAAAAGTAAGGGAGTTTTTTTGGTAATGTGGTTCTCATGCAAAAATGAGTAAATTAACCCTTAAACTACATTTGACATATATTTTCTACTTTTGGCAGATTTAATGGAGATTCTTGTGTCGCATAACAAGACTCAAATTCAAATATAATTTATTGAAACTGCGTATACTATGGATCTCTAGATGGTTCATGGCAGAAGCAACTTAGTTTTTTTTTTGTGTGCCCACTTGAAAATTTTGCTGTGATAAAAAGTAAATGACATCATTCTGCTAACTAGAATACATATTTACTGTTTTTCCTCTATGCTTTTCTTTGGGAACAGAGCAGTATGAGTCCTTTTGAATATGCATAGGAAATAACTAAGGAAGCGACCGCATACAATGGTTTCAACTTGGGAGGTTTGGATATAAGTTTGCTGTTAATCTGATGCAACCTCAGCATCATCGTTTGATGAGAATGCTGGCGAAACTCTGGCTTTGATTTTAGATAGGAATGCCTTCTGAGATTTTTATTTTTGCTGATGTTTCAAACACTTGCACCGCCTTCACAACTCTCACGAGAAAACCTCCACCTTTGTAGTCCTAGTCGACTGCAACTATCTACTTGTACTGTTTATTTTTTCTTTTCAGAATTGCTTGTGAACTTAGTTATTTCTTGAAGTAGGAACACGCATTTTTTTAATTTCTAAATGCCCTTAAATATCTGTTAGAAAAGTTTGAAATTATCATGGTCGGAAATGGGAAGACTATCTCACATCAACAACACCTCCAAGCCTTAATTTCATTAGGTGGGGTTTGTTTTAGTTGTGCATTATCAACTAGAAGCCACTCCCTACTCCCTAATTCCAAATAGAAAAGATCCTCTTTGGTCTTCCTCTTTTAATATGGGAAAAACTCACAAAATAAATAGGGACCTTTAGTATTTTTATAAGGCATGGATTTGAATCCAGGCTATTTTAATAAATTGCTCACCTTTTTTTTATTCAGCTTTCTGTTGGATCAAGAGACAAGTATTTTCTTGGGTGCATATCGATTCAAAAGAATCATCCATTTAACGTTGTATGCTATTTTTATAAACTACAGTTAACTTATTCTTTGAAAAGAAAAATGAGAATGATATTTCAACTATTCATTTAATGCTTTACTAAAGTAGATGGACGTGTCCATGTTAATGAACACATATCTGCCTTTGATATGGTAATTTGTAACTAGGCATGGAATATGTAGTTGCATTGTGATTATTAGAGCACATGTTTTTAAGTGATTGTGGAGAACCAAATTGCAACTGCCGTGGATTTTGCTAAGATAGTTTTGAGCAATGCGGTCACATAAACTGAAAAAAAATGTTATAAGACAATTTCGTGTCAGTACTTGAAAAATGTTTTTACTTGTTTGAATTCTAATACCGGTTTTGAGGAACAACAACCCTATTTTTTGTATCAGCCTGGAATTTTTGTAGTTTTTCTGATCTAGTTAATTTTCATATCAATCAAAATTAAGCATGAGTTAGAATGTTTGAACTGATCATGGATTTGAGTTGAGATTGCTCACAACTTTGCATGCCCTTGATCTGATTTGACTTCACACATCCACTGTCCAGTTTTAGACTAGTTGAGATCTCTTTAGTGATTCTTTTGCAGTACTGATCATCGTACTGCTGGGATATAAAGCAATCTGCTGGGATATAAAGCAATCGGGTTCTAGCTAATTTTGTGCTTAGTTGATTATTAAATTGAACTCCAAGCTACTTGCTCCGTTTCCAATGCATGCTTGTCTAAATTGAGTTGACTTCAAAAAATAATTTCTATCTGCTTCAGAACATGTATGTTCCTGTTGCAATCTTGTTAAGTTGGCCAAATGGTTGTTTGTCAAAAAAAGTTCCCTCATTTAAAATATTTTAATTCTTTGTTAGGTACTTATACAATTATAACTTAAAAAATGTTTTTTATCAAGGCAATGTTGCTACACAATTTATCAAACTCCAAGTCCTTTTTCCAACCTAGAAAATGCCTAGGCATAAAGTACTGACACGAGCAGAATGCTTTAAATCTTGGACACATAGGCACTCAAACCCTATAACACCGTTTTAGGCATATCATACATTGTTTTTGTTAACTCTAGGGTTTGAGTTCAGTCAATCTTTTAGTTTGATTTTGATAATTGCAAAGTGAAATTTGTTTTTGCTTGTAGATCGATAATTTTATATAATATTTGTTTAAGAAAAGTTCAAAATCTCCAAGTTAGCTAGACTTTAATTTTATTTCTTGAATTTGTTTTTTGATGTATTATGTTTTATATTTTTGTTCTGTAATATAATTTACTAAAGTTTGGGACAAAAATTTGTTAGTTATATAATTGTATTACACATACCTAGTTTGCCCTCACACTCAAATGCAAAACCCTTTGTGCCTGGGCATACATGCCCAAGCCTGTACCAATCAGGCCCTTGGCATGTCGTGATTGTTGTGGGCTGAGTTGTCAGCTGACGGGCTGCTACCCAAATGCCCTGCCTATACAAGCCCAGGTGGGCTCCCTGCCCTTGTATGAGCCACGAATTGTTAGGTCACATGCCCAAGTGCGGACCACAGCCTTGTGCTCAGGCGCGCAACAGCCTTGCACTCAGGTGCGCCACAGCCTCGCGCCTTGGTGCGGTAGCCCACCCAAAACTAGATTTTGCCTTAATCGACTCTTGTATCCTATCTGTAGTAAGGGGTTTATGCCACCCTAAAACTCACATTTAAGCACTTTTAGCAGCAATACTATGCTCAAATAAGAAGATCTAAGGCGCTTTAAAAAGATCAAGGCTCTCTCAAAGCTTAGGAAGAATTGATTTTGGGAACTTCACCTCAAGTCTTACAAGTGTTTCTTTATAGAGATTTTTTTGATTCTTATTCAGCTCTTGCAAAGTGTATAAGAGAGTTTGTGGCTGTTCAATCAGAAAAGGTATTTGTGAAGAAGGGATCAAGGAAGATATGCATTGGTGTTGCTTCGGTAGAAGGGAAGGCTCTACAGTTCCGCGACCAAAGAATGTGAAGAAGGGATTGAGGATCCTTTGCCTTGAGATGATTTTGAGGAGGGGACTTCCGCAGCTCCATAGTCAAAGTGTTGAAAGGAGAGGTTGTACAAGCTTCTCTGCTTGTTGTAAGATCAACAAAGGAGACGTCTCTTTTATGAGTGGAATCTCAAAGTTGATAATTTTCAAAGAGTTGATGTAAGGTCTCTGGCTGACTTGAACCACCATAAATCTTCGTGTTCTTTAATTTTCTTTTAGTTTTGTTTATTTTCTTGTGATTGTAAGTTTTCCTTAAGACTAATTAAAATATCTCATACTAACATAAAAATTAAGTTTTTTAAGTTCAAAATTTTCAAGTTAAAAACACAAGTCACCCTCTTCTTGGTAGGACTTGCTTGGCCTCAAAAAGCCAATAAGTGGTATTAGAGCGTATCTCTACTAAACTAAGATCTCACAGTTTGGTAGAGTAAATATTTGTTCAAATGACACTATTTAGAGAAGAGAATGTTCTAGCAAAGGAATGTGCTTCTTGTACATGCACTTCATGGTTTGATGGATTAGGTTTTGACTTTGAAAAATGAAAAAAAAAATTCTTACAATCCATAGATTATCATTTGTTTGAAAAGTTTTTTACTAGTGAAGAGAAGATAGATAAGGTTTTTAGGAGTACCATATAGTTGGAACCCAAAAGTTAAGTTATATTAAAAGTAAAAAATCTTAAAGCTTGCTCTTCAGATCTTTTCTTAGGTTCCCTTGTAGCATATGAGTAGTTCATATCAAATCACAAAGTATAAGAAGCTCCATTGAAAAATAAAATAATTGCTTTAAAAGTGAAACAAGAAGTCAAAGAATCCTTAAGTATTGAAGACTTAGATGATAAACTAATTTAAGCCCTAACACAGTAATTCAATAAGTACTTCAAAAAAAACAAAAATCATCACAACAAAAAGCAAGAGTTTTAACTCTACAGTTGAGTCTTTTTCTAATGCTCTTGCTTGTTATGATTGCAAAAAGAGATGACACATTAAGCCTGAGCATCCTAAGTTAAAGAACATGAAGAGGCACAAAAGAATGAATGCTTTCTTGGCAAACTATGAGTTAGAAAGCTCAGAAGGCAGCTTAGTTGAAGAGAACAGTCTCTACTTAATGATGGTTGTAGAGAGAGAAAGTTCAACATCAAATTTATCAAAAGAGTTAGCATCATTAGTAGATGAGGGAAATAATAATTTATCAAAGAAAGAGTTTTTATGTTTTTAGAGGAACTTCAATCATCTTATGTTATTTTTAAAAGGGAATATAAGAAATTGAAGAATAATTTTTGAATCTAAATTATTAAATGCATCTATTAAGGAGTTTATCTTGTTTAAAGATCAACTTAATGACAACTTCAAATAATAGCTCTGAATTAAATAACGTTGATTAGGAGGAAAACCATAGATTGATTCAAAATCTTAGGAATTTATTCTTATTTTCTAGTTCTATAAGTTACTTTAGTCATTCAACCCCTAGGAATAAAGGAAGTTAATTCCTTCCACGATTCCTTTCACCCCAAGGGTATGATACACTTATGGCGAACCAGAGTACATCACCCATGCATCAAGTTAATAGAAATAACTTAGCTTAGGTTTATAGAGGAATCATTCCCTTTCAAGAAAGAGAATCGACCTAAGGTACCCTAACTCTTAGTTTTGTTAACAACACATCTTCAGGGGAAGTGAAGACATGCACCTATAAAAAGATAAAGTTTGTTCCTTTGGTGGCTCTGATTTGATAGTTTTTATTCATGCTTGTTACTTATTTTGTGCTAAATTTCAATCTAATTCTAGAGACCATTTAGTCATTTTCTATAGCATATCTTTTAATACATTAATGATATTACTTCACTAGGTTTATTGTACAATCACAATATCTCTTATCTCTTGAACTTATAGACTTTTCGGACTCCTAATTTGTGATTATTCAATTAGATTCTTTGAATATACTGACTAATATTAGTTGACTAGATGTTGATCTTGAATCATGCAATAATGTGCTCTTGATTGAGTCTTTCTACCGATAATCACTCTTAACTACATGAATGCATAATAACAAAACAATATTTTACCAAAATAGTTCCTCAGCTATCTTAGTTTGTTTAATTCAGTTCCAATACATTCATTCAATTTGTCCAAATTAGCCCTCAATTATTCATCATGTTCATTCAAGTCTATTGACTATTTATTTTTAGCCTTTTTAATAATATAAAATAAGAAGTTAATAACAGACCAAGGCCTTGCTTGGCGCAACTTTTTTGCTGCCGGTTGGCTAGTAACGTGTGCATTATTTGATTTGGCATTTTTTTTGTTGTTTATTGGTCAACTCTTATACAAGCAATTTCATTGGAAGCTAAATCCCAGGTGCTTTTTTTCCTATTATATATTGTTAGCATTAATAAGTACTATATTTACCTATTGTCCTTTATCATCACTAGTCACTGCTTCTTGTTGCCAGTCATCCACCGGGTGACTGCTTGTTAGCTGCCATCGACCACCGTCCGCACCAAACATGTTCCTCTCCAACAACCTCTTTTGTGGCTGTTATTCAACAACTTTTTCTCTAGCAACCATCTAGCAGCTTCTTTAGCAGCTTCTCAAACTTTAGCTAGCTCCAGCTGTACCAAACAAGGCCTACATAGGGCGAACTGAATTAGTTGAGGGACTAGGTTGGCAAATTACTCTATCACATAATATTTTAACATTTGGTATGGCATTTTGTGCTTTTACAATATTCTTATTTGAGAGTGTTTTCTTAGAAGTGGAAGGGGTAATTAACTATAGGTTTTGTGCCCATCGAACTTTTTCAATTCCATTTCTAAATATACTTCCATTCATGCATTAGGGGGAAATCTAGTCAAAATATCCTAATATACCTCTAGAAAAGACAAAATTTTTAACTTTTGGATGTGGGTGATTTCTGCACTTTTGTGATCATCCAAACTGTTCCAAGAGAGCAATGGTCTGGATTCTAGGCCAATTCTCTTTGGGGATGGTGCAACATGCCTAGGTGTCCTAGTGTATTTTAATTTCTATGGAGGACTCAAAGTTTCTATTGTTCGCATCTGTCAAGGTAATCCTCTATAAGTTCAAACCAAGGATAGAATCTTGAGGAAAGCTAAACTAGTATTGAATGTCAAGTTAGATGTAAGCTGCTTTTTTGCTACGACATTTATACTTTATCTTTTGACAAGGAAAACAATTTGATTTAATAAAACTGATAACCATTAATTTCATGATTCTCAAAGGAACTTATTTTTTATGTTAATGACTCTAAAATAAATCAGCGATTGGCTTTTAAATATATTTTGGAATCTTTTTTAGAGAAGTTTGTGTTGATTTGTGTTAGTCATGCTACTGACTAACAGTGTATGGGTTATTCATGTGGATACATGAAGAGAAATTTGAATGTTATTTTCTTAAGTTCATAGGTTCTAGGGTATACTCTCATTGTGGGGCTGGCCTATGGATCATTTATCTCCATTGTGAATGATTATAAAACCACCCTATGAGCACTGCTAATAAAGTATTTAGATAATTCGTGGGTTATTGAGCAGGCTATAACATGGAGAAGACTGTGTTTAATTGATGGAATCAGGTTCAAGAAGCCGTGATGGGGGTGTAAAAGAAAGAGAGAGTAGGGAGTAGAGATAAGGGAAAGTTATCCATTGCAATACTGCTATAGTCATTGCTCTACCAACAAAACCGAAGTAATTCCATATAAAATCCAATACACTTTTTATTGTTTTCATATAGTCTGACTCTTGTTTGCATGTTTTCATCAGCCACTTTTAGGTTTTGTTAAATGAATTTTCTGTTCTTTAGATTCAATCATTCGAACCATTCAGCATTCTTGGGCTTGAACCTGGTTCTACAGACTCGGCAATTAAAAAAGCTTATAGAAGACTCTCAATACAATATCACCCTGATAAAAATCCTGATCCAGGTTTCTCATTACATCTATTTATTAATTTTCTGCTCATTTTGATTTCTGGAGTGCAATTGTTCCTTACCTCACTAACGACTTGCTAAATAAATTATCTTTGCAGCTGCACATAAATATTTTGTAGAATTTATTTCCAAAGCTTATCAAGCCTTGACTGACCCTATTTCTCGTGAAAACTATGAAAAATATGGTCATCCAGATGGCCGCCAGGTACCCTGAAATTTTGCTCGCTTTGTTTTCTGCCAATGCATACCTGAATCTCTCAACTTGGAACATCATATAACTTTCAAGCATTTTTCTTTTCTATGTTTTTAAGATGGTAGCTTTGTAATTAATTTTGTCTTTAGTCTGATTCAAACATCTGATTTACTGCAATATCATTGAATTACTGTCTCAGGGGTTCCAAATTGGGATTGCTATACCTGCATTCTTAGTTAGTTTTAATGGAGGTTCTGGTGGAGTTCTCTTACTTGGTATTGTGGGGATTTGCATTTTGCTGCCTTTAATTGCAGCGGTCATATATCTAGCAAGGTCATCAAAATATACTGGAAATAATGTCATGCATGAAACTTTGTCAGCGTACTACCATTTTATGAAACCTTCTTTGGCTCCTAGGTATGTATATCTGCTTAGTACATCTCCAACTTTTTTTTTCTTTTAATTCATTTGTGGAATTTGAATTAGTTTGCCAGTTTAATCACCTTAAGTTATGGACATTATACACTATTTAGGGGTGCCAAAGAATTTGAAGTTTATTTGATTAAGCACTCCAATGCCTAACTTGAATTTGGGCCAATACTTCCAATTTCGTATAAAAATCTGCAGTGATATATCTATTATGTTCTGTTTTGGTTCATATAAGATATAATGTATATCTATAATAAAAGCCATAACATGTGGATTGATAATCTCGGGAGTAATCGTGATAAAAGAGAGAGGTAGGAAAATTAATTTAACTTTTTTGTTCATTTAGCTTGTAAACAACCATAAAATTATTCAAAATATAAAAAAACGCTAAATATCATCAATTTTATTAATATTAGATTAAAATTCTTACAATCTCATCTGGTGTGAAAATAATACAACTCATTATTGTTAAAAAGTTAGATAACAAAAATGATATAACTACTAAAAGAAAATTACTAATGCTGCACCTTCAAAGGTACTCGATGATATCTACAGACTTCATTCATCTTTTTTTATCAGCCATTTATTTTTTACTAATCTTTGCTGATAAATGTTAATAAAATACAATAATGAATTATTGAAATTTTATTAAACAATACAAGAAAGAAATTGATATACATGAGTATGAGTAAAATTGCAAGAGAAAAAACTATAAATTCAAATTTAAAGTTTAATTTTAGATAAAAGGGGTTGTAAAAGCTAAAATGCTATTAGAATATGATTGGCAGTCCTTTTATGGAAAGATGCATACTTTATCTTTTTGTTTTCATCTTTCTTTCATTGGTGCTTACCCTAGAATTATCCATGAGCACATCACAATGAAAGGTCTATGCTAGGAGTCCTTTCACAATGAGAAGATTCTTAGAAAATATCTTTCTAAATTCTTAAATACTCCAATAACATTCCAATGGATGCTATTCTTCAAGAAAGGGGTATACTTATTGTCTCCAAATGTGAATGTTGTGCTAATATAAAGATTATTAAATATTTTTCCTTAGAGAATTATTACGCTCAACATATTTGGGATATGATTTATTATGGTAAGGACGGTATCTTTGCAAACATGTTGGGTGGCTATATTGAACTAAGTATTCATTTCTTAGAGGGCATTTTTTTTCGAGAAAGATGGTCGTAGCTTAAGCATAAATACGTAAAAGCATCCGTACATCATTAGCTGGGATCAAATTCCATGGTGTCCTCATCTCCCATAACAAAAGAAAAATTGCCCCGTCGGGCTAATATTGAACAAAAGTTCGCCGCACGATTTTCATCGCACGAACGGTGAATAAAAATTACACAAGGAACACCAAAGCAGCAGGCTCCCCGTGTCTGTAGGAAGCATCAATGTTGGCCTTCAGTCAACGGGTTGGGGGGGGGACACCATCTCAAGTAGGTGGATAGGCCCTAACGGACCGTGGAACCTAGGAATCAGTCATGTCATGCAGACTAGCATTAACCATCGTCGAGAGAATCGAACCGGCACAAACCAGCGGAGTTGGGTGCTAACTACCATGAGAACGCTTAGTCCTACTTTACCAAGCCTGGTAGAGGGAGTAGGCCACAACCTAACTTATACATGGTAAAGACTTAGATGATCATATTGTTCGTAGGGTAAAGATAGACCCGCCCACTTCTGATGGACGACTCGATGCAAAAGTTTTTCTTGATTGGCTTATTGATATAGATCAATATTTTGATTGGATGCAAATGTCCCACGAGAGACAAGTACATTTTGCTAGTATGAAGTTGATAGGCCATGCTAAAACATATTGGATTAATCTTGAGCATAAGAATCAACGAGCTGGCCAACCATCTATTTCTTCTTGGGATGAGATGAAAGAAATCTTAAAACAAAAATATGTGCCCTTAACATTTCATGATCAGCTCATAGATGAGATGACTATACTTAGGCAAGGAGCTATGAGTGTTGCTGATTATATGATTCGTTTTGATGAATTGATGACCTGTTATGATGTTATTGAAGATCATCGAACAACAATTTCTCGATTTCGATCTGGTTTAAGAGCAGATATTCGACAAGAAATGTTAACTCGAGAGGTTTACACTCTTGAGGACGCATTTCGACTTGCTACTCAATTTGAACGATACCTCAAGTCTCACACCCATAGAAAACAAACAACTTGTAAATGGCTCCAATTTTTCATACATATTTTAAAAGTGGTGATAAATTTTGTAAACTTATCATTAATAGTGGAACTGTATGAATGTTATTGCCACATCAGCCTTAGTTAGAATGAAGCTTACACCTGAGCCTCATCCACGACCCTACAAGGTTGCATGGGTCAACAAAACTTCCATTTCTATATCTCAACATTGTCTTGTCCCAATACAATTAGGAGCATACTCTGTAAGATATGGTGTGATGTTCTTCCTATGGATGTTTCCCACATACTGTTAGGAAGACCATGGCTTTATGATATGCATGTCATTCATGATGGACATGCAAATACTTACTCATTCATGTTTAAGGGCAAAAGAGTTGTTTAAAATCCTGCTAAGCCTAAAGAGGCAAGCTCACACGAGTCTAGAGATTCATCTGCCCTAGTAGAAAAGAAATCCTTGCACATTATTAATAAGCATGAGTTTAAAAGAGAATCTCATGGAAATATTGTGTTTGCTCTAATTGTAACAAAAATCGCTCAACAACCTTGTGATGAAGCCTTACCTGTTGAGACAAGTGATATTCTCTCTAAATTCATTGATGTTTGCCCTGATGAACTTCCAAATGAACTTCCCCCACTGAGAAGCATTCAATATGTTATTGATTTGGTTCCTGGATCTTCGCTTCCTAATCTTCCTCATTATCGAATGAACCCAAATGAACATGCTGAACTCAAATGACAAGTTGATGAGTTATTATCTAAAGGTTTTATTCGAGAAAGTTTATCACCTTGTGCTGTGCCTGCTCTCCTTACCCCATAAAACGATGGTACATGGCGTATGTGTACAGATAGTCGTGTGATTAATAAAATTACTATATCGCTTACCCATCCCACGACTTGATGATATGCTAGACATGATGGTTGGTGCACAAATTTTCTCTAAGATTGATCTAAGGAGTGGATATCACCAAATTCGCATAAAAGAAGGAGATGAATGGAAGACTACCTTTAAGACAAAAGATGGGTTATATGAGTGGTTGATAATGCCCTTTGGCTTGACCAATGCCCCTAGTATCTTTATGCGAGTAATGAATTACATCTTACGCCCCTTTATTGAAAGATTTTTAGTAGTGTATTTTGATGATATTTTAGTTTTTAGTCAGACTAAGAGTGATCATGTAACACATTTAAGGCAAGTTTTTGAGGTTCTTCAACAAGAAAAACTATATATCCATTTGAAGAAGTGTTCTTTTATGGCGTCATCAGTAATTTTCTTAGGATTCATTGTATCTTGTGATGGTATTTCTGTTGATCCTGAGAAAATCAATGCAATTCAAAATTGGCTAACTCCATTAAATATACATGATGTTCGTAGTTTTTATGGGTTAGCCACATTTTATCGAAGGTTTATACATGGGTTTAGTACAGTAATGGCTCCAATCACGCAATATTTAAAAGGTGGAGAATTTAAATGGACAAAGGCAGCATCTAATGCTTTTAAACAAATAAAAAATCTTTTAACTAGCCCAAATATTAAAATTGATTGATTTTAACAAAGTATTTGAAGTATCTTGTGATGCCTCTGGTGTTGGTATAGGAGGTGTTCTTAAGCAAGATGGTCACCCAATTGCTTTCTTTAGTGAAAAGCTATATGATGCTCGACAACGTTACTCTACATATGATCGTGAATTCTATGCAGTAGTCCAAGCCCTTCGATATTGGAGACACTACCTTCTTTCTCGTGATTTTGTACTATACTTTGACTATGAAGCATTAAAATATCAAAAGAAGCTCAGTTCTCGTCATGCAAAGTGGGTTCAATTCCTTCAAGAGTACACCTTCATTCTTAAACATAAGTAAATAAAGTTGCTGATGCTTTAAGCAGAATGTGTACTATTTTACATAGTATGAGCATCAAAGTTACTGGATTTGATAAAATAAAAAATGAGTACAAAACTTGTAAGGATTTTGGTCAACAATATGAATCTCTAACTGTTGATACCTCCATTGTTGACTCTAATTATCAACTTTGAGATGGATATCTTTTTCGAGGAATCCGTCTTTGTGTTCTTGATTCTTCATTTTGAGATTTTCTAATTGAAGAAATGCATTCAGGAGGCATTTCGGGTCATTTTGGTTGTGATAAAACTATATCTATGGTGGAAGATCGATTTTTGGCCAAGTATCAAGAGAGATGTTGCTCGTATTGTTTTCCAATGTCGCACTTGTCAATTAGCGAAAAGTGGAAAACATAGTCATGGACTGTATACACCTCTTCCAATTCCTCACAAGCCATGGGAAGACCTTAGTATGGACTTTATACTCAGATTACCTCGCACCATCCAACGTTTTGACTTGATTCTTGTTGTTGTTGATCGATTTTCAAAAATGGCTCATTTTATTCCATGTTATAAGACATCTGATGCTTCTCATGTTGCTTCAATTTTCTTTTGTGAGATAGTTCGTTTGCACAGATTACCCAAAACAATAGTTTCTGACCGTGATGTTAGATTTATGAGTTATTTTTGGAAAACTTTATGGAAGAAGCTTGGAACAAAACTCTTATTTTCTACTGCTTATCACCCTCAAACTGATGGACAAACAGAGGTAATAAATAGAAGTTTAGGAGACCTTCTTAGATACCTAGTGACAGGCCATACCTCTAGTTGGGATTTTGTTCTACCCACTGCTGAGTTTGCTTATAATAGTTCTATAAATCGATCAATTGAAAAAAGTCCTTTTCAAATTATTACAGGGTATGAACCAAGAAAGCCAATAGACCTTGTTGACCTTCCCATTTCATATAGATCTAGTGCATATGCATCTTCATTCGCACAAAGCATGCATGATTTACACCAAGAAATTCAACAAAAGCTTATTTTAAGTTATGATAAATATAAAGCTGATGCTGATGCACATAGGCGATTTATAAAATTTAATGAAGGAGATTTGGTTATGGTCAAGGTTAGGCCAGAGAGGTTCACAAAAGAAACTTTAAAAAAATTAACACTAAAAAATTCTGGCCCTTATAAAATTGTATAGAAGATAAATGATAATGCATATGAGATTGATCTTCCTATAAATGCTGGTATTTTACCTGTGTTTAATGTGTCTAATTTAATGTTGTACCATGGGCAAGCCCCGAATATTTTTCCCTTTGCAAATAGCACTAACACGTAGGTTGATACTTACTCGGAGGCTCCCTTGCCATCTCGCCAATTACGATCATATCATCCTGATCAGATTTTAGATGACCAGATCATTAGCACATCAGATGGAGGAATTCAAAGGTTTCTTATCCGTTGGAAAGGACTGTCACCACTTGAAAACTCTTGGCTTACATTTGAAGAGTCAGACCATATTAGTCCACAACTTCTACATGAGTACATTGATCATCATTCTCCAGAGGAGAATCCTTCAAAGCCGGGAAGTGCTGATGCAGAGCACCCATGTAATCATCGTCGACGCACCAAATCATAAATTAAGCTTAAAGTTTTCATGATTCTATATTGTATTTTTCATTTTAGTTACATGAGCTTATTTGTGGAACTCATTTAAATGGGCATTTAGATTAGCCCATTTATCATGTTTTTTTATCATGAGTGCTATTTGAGTGAAATGACACTTTAGTCCTTCTTGAGAGAGTTGGTTTAAGATTTTTTTTGTATTTTATATGAAAGGACACTTTAGTCCTTCATGAGTGAGTTGGTTGAGGATTTTATTAGTCATTTGTAGGAAAATATACTTTAACCCTTCATGAATTGTAAGTTTATGGTTTTGATGGTCAATTGACATATATTGTATGGCTATAAATAAGCCAATGTCTTATGTATCATGGCATTGAAGATTGAATGAAAATATATTTCTCTACTTATTGTGTTCATTAGTACTTTCATTCTTAAGAGAAGGAAATCTTGAGTATGAGTATTGCAAGCCTTAGAGAAGGACATCTAAGGAAGGAAGAAGATCCTGTGACGAAGGATTGTTTGTAGAGGTCGACTTCAATTATCCCCGCTTCGCCACCTGTTGCCTTAACTTTGACACAGGTTAGATCAACCATAGCTCTTATTTATCTCTATACTTTATATTGTAAGGAATTTTGTGTGTTAGCATAACTGTATCTCGAATCATCTTAATTTCATTATTTTTAATTTCGCATTTGTACGCAAAATTCGTCTTATTTTATCCATACTCAATCATGAGTAATTTGTTATTTTTATTGGTGTAAAAATCATCATACCCTCCGCATACGCATTTACTTTGTCCTACATCAACATGTTATATTAGTTCCTTTAAATTATGGATGAACAATTATTTTATTAATTAATTGTTAGATACCGAAATAGTGGTAGTTATGGATTAAATTATATTCATGTAATTGGATATTAGTATAAACAATTAATAAAAATTGTTTTTAATTGTAATGATTAATTAAATTTATTAATTAAAGAGTACGATTGAGCTAAGTAATTACAACTATTAATTTTTTATATAGTAAATATTGTTATAAATAGTCCATAATAATTAATTAGCCTAATATTAATTCAAAATTCAATTAATTATCTTTATAATTTGTTAGTTTTTATTCATTAAGGGGTTGTTTGACATATAAGTGGATTTAATTATAATATTATTTAGTCAATCCATATATTTAGATTTAATAAATCCTGGCCATATTAAATTTTGAAACTATTTGGCTCATGACTTACCAAATTTTGTTAAATTTTGCAATATTTATCTTGAATTTATAGAATTAATTTGAGAGTATGTTAGTGTAACTTTAAATAGCCAATGTGAATTTAAAATTTAATAAAAAATCAATCAATTGCTAATATATTTTATATAGAATTTTAAAAAGTTTAAAATTGATTATTAGAAGCCAAATTCATCATTATTTTATAATTAAGTTTTATTTAATTTAATATACTTAAATTAGTAAATAATTTTTTTAGTTGAAATAAATATTTTATTAAATAGTTCTCCTCCATCACAAGCTTAATTTTTTATAAAATGAAATCTACAATTATCTCACAATTCTTGATTTCTCTCATGTGATGTATCCTTTCATTCTCCATGGGTCTACCTTTTTCTATTTGTGGCTAACAGTTATACTTGATGCTTGCATGTTACTAAACAAATGCTTTTGATTATTTGGTTTATCTTAATTTTTTGTCAAAGCATTACTATAATATCATTAAGTGCTATTGATAAGCAAACGTCTTCTGCGTATGTTGACAAGGCTAGCAAGTTCTTGTATGACATTTTGTCGACATATTAGTGATTTGGTAATGGTTAAGTTTTGAGGACGTGACAGAAACCTGGTTATCTTTTCATTATTTCATACTGTTTTTCTTTCAGACCAGTCACTTTAGTTTTCCAGCTTTTGATTTTGTTGGTGTACTTTGTAAGAGGTTAAAATGCAAATATTTTTTATATTTCTTAAAAAAGATTTTCATAATTTTATAATTTTATAATTTTATAATTTTATAATTTTATAATATAATATTTAAAAAGTGGTGTTAAATGTGTACAATAAGAATACGTTTGTGTTGTATATGTAAAAATCCTTATCATTATATTTGATGATAGTTTGCTTTTTATTCTAGACTATGACCATGTAGAAATTGCTTATTGCCTATTTGCTCATGTCTGTTATTTTTTCTCAGATTACTAATTTAAACTCATTAACTTTGATTGGATGTACAGCAAAATAATAGATGTCTTTATCAAGGCTGCAGAGTTCATGGAAATACCAGTTCGCATAAGTGATGATGAACCTCTACATAAACTATTTACTGCAGTTAGAAGTGAGTTAAATATGGACCTTAAAAACGTAAAATCAGGACAGGCAAAATTTTGGAAGCAGCATCCATCCTTAGTTAAGGTAGGCTTGAACTTCAAGTTGTTAATTTGCAAAGTATATAGTAATTTTTCATCAGCTCTCCATCTTTCATAGTTAAGGTATAGTTAAAAATTACTTCTATCATTATATTATAAAATAAACATAGGTCCATTTTAAGGTTATCTGGCTTACCTATCTTTCATTTAGTAATTCAACCTAGCTTTAAATCTAAAATTGGTCGCACTAGCTGTCTTGTGCTACATGTGAATTGTACTGGTAAATAACAAGCACATATATATTCAATTGAGACTTGGAATTATGGAGGAAGTTGCACATACAGACACACACCCATATATATATATATATATATATATATATATGCTCACTTTAGTCTCTTTAAAATAGTCAATTACACACACCCATATATATATATATATATATATATGCTCACTTTAGTCTCTTTAAAATAGTCAATTTAGTCCCCCAACACCTTTTGGAAGTCCAAATTAGCCCCAAATTGGTTTTTTATCTTCTCTCACTCCACCATTAACCTTTGAGGGGTAAAATGAGAATTGTTTTGTTGTGCGTTAACTAGAAACGTCACAGACTTTCTCTGGTATTGGACCAATTTTCTTCTATTGTGTTTTATTCTATTGCGATTTTTCACTGCTCCTTTACGATTCATGACAACCACCATTGAAGGTGGTCCAAAACATCCCCTCCAATTGCGCTAGTTATAAACATCGCAGGCAATAGAAACAGAGCTGCGTTGAGATGATCGATGGCCTGCTGAATTGCTCCTCGTGTAAGTGAACCACTAAACAAATAGTCAACCTTCTCTCATTTGACCATGAAGGCTCTGCACCCCCTCTACTTGTTATCCTTCTTCACAGTGGTGATCATCTTCACTGTTGGGGATTTCTTGCGGACAAACATGCTTGCTCATCGCCAGTGACGGCTTCCACCATCTCTGTATTTGGCCGTGAAGGCTCTGCACCCTTTCTGTGTTGTAGTTTGTCTTCACTATCAACATCTTCACTGCTGCGGAGGAACACACTTGATTATCTTTAGTGAATGCTAATTACTAAAAGGATTTTTAGCAACTGTTTTTTAAAACTTTATTATTGAATTTTTTTTTATAGAGATTTTAACTAATTATTGAAATGGCATTCATTAATTTAACTTTTTCATTCAAAATGGATGGAAATATTAAATTAGGATTAATTTGAATTTTTAAAGAGTTCAGTAATTATTTTGGGCCTTTTAATAGTTAAACTGGACATTTTTGAATAGTCAGGGGACTATTTCAAGAATAACTCATTTTCTTATTATATATTTACAACAATAACACAAACTTTTGTCCTACTAAGTGGGATTGGCTACATAAACTTTTTGTTTTTATTGTGCTCGATCAAATAGAAGCCCATTTTTAATTCCTTATAGAGAAGATCCTTTTTAATCATTTCTTCCCATTTCTTTTTTGGTTTCCCTCTTCTTATTTTACCATGTTCAAAATTCAAACACTTAATATTTCATGGTAATTAGGAGGCCATATAACAGCATCAACACAAACATCACCAAGCCTTAATTCCACTAGGTGGGGTTGACTATATGAATCATTTGTTTCCATTGTGTATAATCAAATAGAGGCCCTCCTTAAGTTTCAAATCGAGAAGATCCTTCATAATAGTTTCTTCCCATGTCTTTTTGGTCTTTTTCTTCTTTTTAATATGACTGAGGTTTATAAACTTAATTTTTTATCTAACAGGGGCTTTGCATGGTCTACTACGCCTAATATGCCCGAATTATCTGAGGTGGCATTCTCTATACTTATCCACTATTGGAGCCACTCCAACTTTGCTACGGATAAATTCATTTCTCATTCCTTATGAGTATATCTAGTCACCCACCTAAGCATTTACATTTCTGTAACACTTATATTATCAAAAAGCTTATTCTTTGGTGGACAACATTCAGCCCCATACAACATGTAGATCTTATAACTACTCTAGAAAATTGTCTTTTAATTATGAGTGAAATTTTTGGATCACACAACACTCCAAAAGTGCTCCTCCATTTCATTGAACTAGCTTGGATCTAATTAATCACATCGCTCTCTATTTTGCCATTATTTTGAATAATTAAACCAATATACTTGAATCTCTCATTCTTGATCATGGTTCTCAATAGTTATGTCCTCAAGATTAGACCTTCTAATACAATTGAACTTGCACTTCATATATTTTATTTTAGATTTACTAAGATGTAAACTTTTAGATTCTAAAGTAGCACTCCATAACTTAAGTTTTGCTTGAGCTCCATCTATAGTTTTATCAAATAAAGGAATATCATCTACAAATAGAAGCACCAAGGAATCTCCTCTTGAATCTGCTTAGTAAGAACTTTTATAATTAAAATAAAAAGATCTTGGTTGAGAGCTAAGCTTTGATGTCATCCAATAGTAATAGGAAAATCATTAGACAAGTCATCTTGCTCACAAACACATATTGCATCTCCATTATTCATTTCTCTAATAACATCAATATATGCAATATAAATCTATTTTCACTTTGAAGCTCTTCGGAGAACTCTTGATTCTCTATTATCAAGATCAATAAAATTAAATAATCTTTCTTTTTCTAAATTTCTCTATTAAACCTCAACATATGTATGACCACTATGGTAGATCTACTTGGCATAAAACCGAATTAATTTTGAGAAATTCAACTATCCTTTTGTAATCTGCGTACTCATATATTTCCCAAAGTTTCAATGTATGACACATAAATTGATTTCTCTATAATCAATAGTCTCCTTTATTCTTGTAAATAAGTGTAATAATACTCTTTATCCACTTATCTAATATTTTTTTAGTCTTCAAAATAACATTAAATAACTTAATAAGCTAAGAAATTACTTACCCAAATATTTCCATACATCAGTGTATCAAATCTTATCATTTTTCTTCTCTTCATTCTCTTTAAAATATTCTAAATCTCAGTTTTTTTAACACGACGGATGAAGTGTAATTGTTACTATATTTATAGCCATTAAACTCATATTAGTTGATTGGTACAATCTTCATTAATAACTTTAGTAAATAATTCATCAATCTATGCTAAATATCTTCATTCTCAAGAATATTTTTTTTATTAGTCTTTATTATAGTTAACATAAGTCAAATTTTAGTTCTTTTACCTTTTAATTTGTCAACTTATAAGTGTGTTTCTCTCCTTCTATAGTATCTTATTTATTATATAAATTCTTAAATGATGCTCTTAGCATCACAAACAACTATTTTAATTTCACGGCAAGCTAGTTTAAATTTCTTCCAATTCTCCTCAGTCTTATATTTAAACCATTATTTGCAGTACATATTTTTATCTTTAATTTTAAGTTGAACATCTTATTTTCACAACAGCACATCTTCATTATTAGAC
Source organism: Gastrodia elata (assembly GCA_016760335.1). Lineage (NCBI taxonomy): Eukaryota > Viridiplantae > Streptophyta > Magnoliopsida > Asparagales > Orchidaceae > Gastrodia > Gastrodia elata. The sequence continues at coordinate 34,514,935 of CM028676.1, forward strand.
ACTCTCTCTTTTGATTCACCTAAGTAAACTTATGGTTACATAGCGAATACAACTAGCAACTGTCCACATAAAGCTGCTTCACCCTCACATTTATATTGTCCAAGTTTTGAAACTTCACGCTTAAAATTTTTTAATATTATCATTCTTAAGATTTCACTATTTAGTTTTAGGATATATTTTAGAGTTAATATTACTTTTATTATCCTTAATTTTAAATCATACATCAATAAATGATGTTGGATTATCAAATATTCATTTAGAATAATCTTACAATCCTTGCTAAATAAATGATTTATTTTTTTTAAGAGATAATAATCCATCTGTGTTTTAAGTCTTATTTTTGTTAATGATAATATATTTCTCCCTTTTCTTAAAGTAAATGTTAATAATTATAAGATCATAAGCAAAAAAAATTTAAAAATCATTATTTTATTTTCATTAATCTCTCTAAATCCAAAACTATCAAGAGTACTATTAAATTCTTTAATTAGTCTCAATATGTTCATTTAAATCTCCTATAAAAAGTATCTTCTCTTGAGGGTACTACTTAAACCAGTTTATACAAATCATGCCAAATTTTTTCTTTTATCACATATTCAATTTTATTTGAGAGACAAAAATACTTGCAATTATAAAAATAATTCCATTAATTAAAAGTTTAAAGATACAACTCAATCTCTAATTTCTTAACTTTCACTACATTATTCTTTTAATTCTTATCCAAAATAATATATATATCATTTCTATGATTATTCTTACTCGAGTACCAGAGTTTAAACTAAGAGGAGGCCATCCACATAGAAAAGCCTCTGCTATATTGACTTAGCTTTGAGAGAAGTTATTTGAATGCCTTGAACAAATGCATCCACAACAATTTAATTGACTAACTAATTATCATACAACAAAGTAGTATTTTAGGTGTAAATTTGTAAATAACTTATCTATTAATTTTTTTCATGAGAACACCTCCAGCCTTAGTTACATTAAGTGGGGTCAGCTATTCATGATATAATAGGATTCGATAAAATTTTATGCTGACTGTCAAATCCCTTAATACAACACTTCTTTTTTCTTATCTAGGGCTTGAGACTGGCAATGACAGAGATGTTCCTTTTTTTTTTCATGAATGAACATAAATTATCTTCTTAAGTTGAAGAGTACTTGCTGTTTACTCTTTGACTGGAAATAGTCCCATGTCTTTCAGTATAATGGTGGTAGCAAGGGTAACATTATTTTTTAACATCACATGTTATTGGCATTGACTCAAACTTTACATGATTAAAAGTAGCTTTTTTCTACTGCGGTTAATATAGACCCTTAAAATCTACTTTGTTCAAGCCTTTGTTCTTAGTTGGCTGGCCAAAAGTTGGTTGCACTGTTTGAACTTACCCAAAATATAATGAATAAATCACATAATCTTTTTAAACATACATGCGGTTCACTTCATATAATGTAGTCTTGGTATACTAGTTCTTGATAAGTGTGAATATTATTTATATCAAAATTTGGCTTCTTTTTTACAGTTGGAATTGCTATTCCAAGCTTATTTAACCAGGGAATCAGCTACATTATATCCTGCTCTACAGAATGATTTGAAACTTCTGTTAGAACGTGCTCCTCGTCTTCTTGAAGAACTAGCTAAGGTAAAAGACGATGTCATCTGTAATCTTCAGAATTTTATGTCGGAACCATCGCCTTTTTTGCCATCTCTGCTGCTATTCCTTTGGGTCCTTTTGTGGCTTATTTCTTACTTCAGGAGTATTCATAATTGAAAAGTATGATAGTTGCTACAGGTTTCAGGTTATTCATTTTGATTGCAAGCAGCTGTTGTTTGAAAACATTTTCACTAAACATTTAGATCATCATTTGAATTGAATTATTTAGCTGAGCTTTGGGTTACACAAGCTTCTAAAGAAAGAATTTGTAGTATTTAATACATAGAATAGCATCCTAGTGTTGCAGATTGGTTTTGCCAATGCAATTCTATTGTTTGGCATCGGGTTTGAGCAAAGCTATCCCAAATGTTCCTTGATTCATAAACTATTAAAGAAATCTCATTTGAGTTAAATGTCATTTCTTATGGAATCGTTGCTATTCAATGCAAAAAAAAAGCTGTCTTATATGATTAGTCACATTTCCCAATTACCTAATAAATACACACAATTAATGAGGTTATATTCATGTTTTGTTGGGTCAACTTAGATCCTAGAGGACATCTTTATTTGTTAATTTTTTTAAATAGATGCACTTATTAAGTTGCTCAATTGAGAAAAATGTAAATATAGCTTATTTGTTTCACACTTGGTTTTGCATCATATTGGCATCTCTTTTTGTGCATTGTTTTGCTTCAAGTGCACTGGTGAATACTTTTTTTTCAAACAATGGCCAAATGATTAGTCTTCATAATTTGGTTTTTTTGATGGCTATAATAAATTGAATAAGGTATCTATACATCTCTTGCTTGAGATTAGCTTAAAACTCTGTTTTTGATTATGATTGCCTAAGAAATTTGTTCATTCTCTTATCTTGGAATCTGGACAAAGTCATGCATAGATGCACATAGATGCACATAGATGCTATCCTAGTAAAATATTGCTAGTCAAAAGTGGTGCATGCTCTAATTGAATAAAAGTGACCGGACATTGTTCATGATACCTTCTAATTTTCTAGCTTTTCTTTAAGAATTTTTACTATGGGTTCAGGGCAACTTTCAACCTTCTAGCCATTTCGTATCAACCTTGTTAAATTATGCATTTTAGCTGTTTTTGAATGTCAACTAGTTTGGTATGCCATATATGAAAAGTTAGTTTGTACCACTTCAATATGGATCATGGACAACTTAGCAAACCCACTTATATTTTGGCATCTCTGTGTGTAAAAATGTGCTAAATTTACATCAATTGACATAATAATTACAGACAATTATCTAACCAAGCTTTTATTTTTCTCAATTTTATTTGGTGGTTTCAGTCCTTCACCACTTTATAACCGATAATATCTATGAAAAGTTAGTTTGTATCACCTCAATGTTGATCATGACAACTTGCTGGGTATCTCTGTTTGTGTAACAATGTGCTTATTTTGCATCAATTTAACGAAGCATTCATTTTACTGAATTTTTCTTTATTTGGCTGTCTCTAACCTTCACCACTTAATAATAATAATATCTATGCTATAGTCATACTTGGTTTGTTATCATTCAATATTGATGTGTTCTTGTTTTTTTTTGCAGATAGCAGTAATGCCTCGTAGTCCTCATGGATATGGCTGGTTGAGGCCCACAGTTGGAGTTCTTGAACTCTCACAGTGTATTATTCAGGTGCTTCACCGGTCAACGGTTACTTTAGACATTTGTTAGTTCAATGCCTTAAATTCATGTACTTTAAAGTACTGCCAGAGTTTTACAAAACTGAGCTTGCTGTACATCCCCTGTCAAAGAACAGCCGGAATATCATCAATGTATATCTTTGGCCATGTAAATTCATGAGTAGAAACGTACACGAATTCTAGGAGAATTAAAGCAAATGTTTTGGGAAGGAATTATTAATACCAAAGATAACTTAAATTTTTGAAATATAGCTGTCAATTGAGTTTATTAATACCAAAGATAACTTGGAGTGACTTTCCGTGCTCTACAAAAGGAAATGGAAAAGAAACGACTCCTAAGCCATGCTCCATTAATCATTGATGAAGTTATAACTATGATGTTGATCATGATTGTTTACTAGCATTCAATCTTTATCCACTTTTTGTAGTTTCAAGTGTTTGAAACTCAGTAATGTAGATCAAATTTCTAATAAAATATATTTATTGAGTTATGGAATGATTTTCAATTGGTCTATTATACTGTTATGCGGTGGCACATAGAAACTAATATTGCTGCTACTTTGTGGTGCTACATCTCATTTAGATAAACTTAACAAAGCGTACAACTTTTGTTTTTTTTTTTTGAAGTCTTTTATATGCTTAATATCTTTGGAAAGATTTTATAAAATAAACATCTGCTTTACTGTGACACCATCTTAATTGTAATCTTGCACTTTATTACCTTAGTTTCAGAACTGATAATGACAAGTTTCTGGCTATTATAACTTAAAAAATTATGAATCATATTAACACAACTATTTTTTCCTTGCTCATTAGTAACCTTTTAGTCACCTCTCATGACAAGGAGTTCCTTGCATTGTTTCACATTTTTGAATGAATCTTTATGTGCAGCACTCTGTTAGTCCTATTGGTAATGTGTGCACTTTTAGTTTCATTTATAATCTAATTTAAATCTTAACAACTTTTTTCTCCCGATATGAAATTTATTTTTATAAATTTGAGTGGCATAGTTTGATAGCTTATTTACGTTGATGCAGGCCGTGCCTCTGAGTGCAAGGAAGCCAATTGCAGGTAGCTCAGAAGGCATTGCACCATTCTTGCAGCTCCCACACTTCACTGAGACAACCGCCAAGCAGATAACCCGAAAGGTGTGGCATAGGGTTGGCAATTTTTTAATGAAGGATTCGAATCCTATTTAAATGACTCGAAATGACTTGAACTCGAACTCGACTCGAATTCAAGTTCGAGTTTGGGTTGACTCGGCTCGAAGCCAGCCCTAGTGTGGCATTAAACAAAATAAATCAGTTTCTATTTGCCATTGTGCCAATAATGGTTTCTTGTGGGCGGATTATAGTGTGGGTTCATTGATTTGCATCCATATTCATGTGTGCATGATGCTGCAATGGAGAGGCAAGGTGTAGGAGCAGTTTTTCTCGTGCTGGAGTAATGGGTATTGGGCTAAAAATATTCCCAAGTATTGGGTACCTTATCCCCGCGACTGAAATCTTGAATAGCTTCTTTCAAACTGAAGCATCAATTACATAGCGTAGTAGTTATATTTCTGGCTATGTTTATAATTACTCTATGTTGGAAAGAATAACAAAGTGTTAGGCGATAGTTTCGAAAAGATGAAAGCTGAAGCTGTCATTGGCAGCCATTGTTCTATTTGATTTGTAGGAGCTATTATGGTAACACCATCTTCTTGGGCCATTAAAATAATTGCGATTCTAAGCAGGATCATACAATAATCTAGAGTCTGCCACCAAGAAGGAGCGTCTTTTTCATATTTAGCAGGCAAAATGCAACTGTTTAATGGGCAAAGTATTCATAAAAGCTAAAATAAGTTTATTAATGGTCTACCTAATTACGCCCAGTTTCTTGACATTGATGCTACCATTAAAGTCAAGCATCAATTTTTTGCTTCACCTCTGAATGAATCCTTCTTTTTAGGAAATGTTCATCATCTTCTTTGTTTTAAAATGTCTTCAAAATAATTGTTCATCTAAATGTTGTTGATAGGATGACCCACTCTGCATGGTTGAATCTTCATATTCATCTCTTCTGAATTAATACTTATGTGAGACTCCATTATCACCTTCATCTACTTTGTAGCTCGATGATTTGATGTGTCAGTTCTTTGAAACTGCCTTCTTGTTGTGACAACCTCTCTCAAGTGGTCTTTAGTGGTCAAGATAATTCTCAGTTATAGTATGTATGTCTTCAAGGAATCTTATAATATACTCTAATACCGAAGTAACCTTAATCAATGGTCAGCACATGAGAGCCTTGTTTTATCTACTTGCATCAAAAGCAGTTTTGGAATGAACAATATTGTTGAAAGTTGTTGAGGGTTAGTAACTAGTTGCCTTCCATTCACTAGAAACAATTTTGAGTATGAAAGCAGAAAGTTCATCTTGATACTCCATACTTCTAACACCTATAATTCATTCAACCGTTTACGGTTAACTTCTTAACTTTTTAAGTGCTAACATCGTTTACTGGCTTCTGCTTTCTACTTTTATATATAAATACAGAAGATAAAACATAAAATGAATATCAGCTACTACTGAATTTTCTATATGGGCATGATAATGACGATAGGGAAATACTTAAGCACAAGTGGAACTGGCTAGTCTCACTGCTACACGCCGAGACAACTTTATTCGCCCGCTTGCTAGTAAGTTTTGCTTATTGGTGGAGGTAGACAGTGCTCCTTCAAAGTTCTCGATGTCAATACTCTTTCTGGGTGGGTAGTTCAGTTGAGCAAGTTCAGACAAAAAGCTCATTTAAGATGGCTTAGTCCCAAATAATTTTGATTGGGCCTTCTTAGTGAGATTGCTCCTCTTTCATGACATGGCTGCTGGTCTTGCAGAGCATCCAATGAGGGGTGCAACTCTAATTTGTTCATGTGATGCCTCTAAATTCTTCTTGTGGCGTACTTTTGCAGAAAATACGATCATTTCAAGAGCTGCGAGATCTCAACGCGGAGGAGCGGAAGGAGATGCTGGCCGAAATCGCAGGGCTTTCTGCGGCGGAGTTGCAGGACGTGGAGCTTGCGCTTGCGATGCTTCCTTCAGTCTCAGTCGACGTGACATGCGAGACGGACGGCGAAGAGGGTATTCAGGAGGGAGACATCGTCACAGCATACGTTTGGATTACCCTCCGGCGCGGCAACGGCCTCATAGCCGGACTTCCTCACTGCCCCCGCTTCCCGTTCCGCAAAGAGGAAAGCTTCTGGGTGCTTCTGGCCGACGAGGAGGCGAACGAGGTGTGGACGTCTCAGAAGATCTCTTTCATCGACGAGGCGGCCGCCCTCGCTGCGGCATCCAGCGAGATCCAAGAAAGGAAGGAGAGCCTGGGCGCCAGCGCCGGCGAAATAAGTGCGGCTGTGAGAGACGCCGCGGTGAAGGTGAAGCGCGGGTCGAGGCTCGCATTCAGCAAGTTTCGCGCGCCCGGGAAGGGAAGCTACAGCCTCAGCGCATATTGCTTGTGCGATTCGTGGATAGGCTGCGACATGAAGGGCTCCGTCAAGCTGAGAGTCCTGAAACGAAGCCGAGCTGCCGACGAGGGTATCCAGCAACGGGAAGAGGAAGATGAAGAGGACGAAGAAGATGAGCAGGAAGATCATGATGAGAGCGAGTACAGTAGCGAGCAAGATGTAGGGGGAGATGAGAGCGATGAATTGAAGCCGAGCAAGGGTTAGGGTTCTGATCTGAAGTAGTAGATATGGGTTTTTCTAAAACATTTTTTTATCATTTTTTTAATTCATAATGCACAAGAGAATAATAAAGGTAGATTTTAAAATTGTTGTAATGCCACAATAAGAGCCTGATGTGTGGGAGAGATTGAGAAAAAGATATTCTTTTGATGCCAAATTAGGGCACAAATGGGATCTTACCAAGCATAAAGAGCATTGTGATTGGATTCATTGAATTGTTGGCTCATATTATTTTATATTTAAAAGACTAGCCAGTTCTGAATTTTCTATATGGGCATGATGCCAGATTTGGAATATTATGTTGGTGCCCTTACCTTTGTCTGTTTTGTTTAGGGTTTGGTTGACACATTGTGTCATCCCATTTTTTTTCGAGGGAGAGAGTGGGAGATCTGTAATACTATTCATATTTTTTCATAATATTATTTTGTGGTGTGGTGTGGTTCTATAATATTTCTGAATTCTGAGTTTTATATATAAATTTGACAATTTTTTTGCCCTTATATTTTGCTTTGCTCTCATATTTTTTGTCTACAATAAAAAACAGTTAAAATGCTACACTTAGCACAATTTATTGTATGTTTAGCATTTTAACTGCAGTTTACTTTAGAGAAAAAACAATAGAGTAAAAAGCAAAACATAATTACCAAAATAAAAAACAAAATTATTCAATTTTTTGTGAAAAATTCAAAATTGAGAAAATTTACCAGAGCCATTCCTCACAACACAAATTTTATTATGAAAAAAATATGGGAAGTATTATAGATCTCACTCTCTCCCTTGGAAAGAGATACAACCACCCTAGAGCAACCAAACACTAGATAGAACTATGTATAAACAAAGGCAAGGGTACCATCATAATATTCCAAAATGACAAATATATCCCCCATGAAAAATTGAGGATTTGATCGATATCCTGAGTTGATATCCCGAGTTGATCCAATAAGATTAACAAATTCACACTTTGAGTGCAATCAATCATTCTTCAACTCTTGAACTTCCATACCATTGCATTAATCGTAGTAAAGGTCGTGGTGTTGCTCAACTTGCTTTCTCATCACGTACCAATGTGTAATAACTTGTAATTGTTACCAAGGCTAATTGTGCTTAGCTAAAGCCTAGTCTTGTCATCCTTAGGTTCTAAATCTCATTAGGAGCAAACATTTGGAATACAAAATGGTAAGAATATATAACTTGATTTTCTTAATTAATTAAATTCCCAAAAAATAAGGAAAATTAATTTAACCTCAAATCTCAAATTTTAATTTATATTTGGATTCCTCACATCAAAATATGTCAGGGATGCAAGTTTCATAAATTTTGGAATTAATAGGATCAAAATATTCATAAAATATAATTTATATTTTTATTTAAATTGAAACATTAGGTAATAAATTTACTTTAATTAAATTCCATTTATAAATTGAATTAACATTTTATTAAACGAAACTGTGGAAATCCCATGCACTTTCAGATCATTGATTAGACGGTTGTCGCATCTCTTGTCATTGTGCTTCTCCATCGCCATGCTCGAGAGCATGCAATAGAATTTCAAGAGGATATATCTGAGAGAATTAGTTGTTCGCACGACCTCCTAGTAGTCCCTGTCCATTCTCCACTAGAGTGAGAATCTTCCTGGCCATATCTTAACCCAGTTGAGCCAGAATGGGCAAAGGCTGAGCTCCCAAATGGGCCCTAGTGGGATTTATGAAGTCCATTCGGCTTATTAAATCCCCAAAAAACTCTCATAGCACTTCCTTTTATAAATTGAGAGCTCCTAGTAGTCATAATTGTCTAGTTAACACCTAAATTCTCCCTAGTTTCCATCTCTCCTCGCTCAGACCCCGTTACGCTCAAAAGCCATTTCTCGACAATCTACTGGGCTCAGCTCGTTGCTTAAGCACTCAGAAGCTCCAGGAGATTCTCAGTAAGGGATCCAGCTGACCAGTGAAGCTTAGAACCCACTAGTTCGCTCAGCATTCACCTTGAAACCTTCGGTGCCAGGTAGCCCCTCTGAATGCCTTTCTATTTAGCATCCAATCCCATAATTAGCATCACATGTTCTTGGTCATCAATGTTAAACCAACATAAAGGGAATTAGAATGCTTAAAAATTCCATTGGATTCAATATAGTGTATACGACAAAAAATTATAGGGAATTAGGCGACCGCGATGGTGGCGTATCATTGATTTTTTTTTGAAATGAGTCTCCATTCGTGCCTCCTAGGCATCTGATATGAATGCTACGCGGCCCAACATTGATTGTCGAGCTCATATGGGCTTGTGCTATGGGAAAACCATGGGCTCAAGCTAGCCTAGATAAGCTACGATACACTCACTATACATAGTAGTGTACAATCCAAAACTATCGACTAGGCTCCCGACATTCTGGGTGGTCTCATACATCATTGATAGGTCTGATTAAACGACTGTAGCTCGGTGAAGGTGTAGGCATCTTAATCCAACTCTAGTGATACATGTGGACATAATATTACGTCGACAAAGTAAATCTTTGCGGCCCTCTCTTGGCCAAGTAGGCTTCCGGCGAACAGAGCTACCAACCATAGGGCTTTTGATGTCAATTGATACATTTGGTTATGTATTAGTGCTGGTATAAAAAACATAAGAGGAGAAGGTCTATAGTGATGGGAATCAGTAGTAGAAGCTAAGCATAATTCGAGATTTTTGGGATGAAGGTGGTGAAGAGATGCACGGTTGTGGGTCAGGCCGATTCGTGACCCATACGATTTTGGAAGAAAAAATATTAATGGAATATACTGCGATACATCGGGTCCTAGTCGACCCGACAAACCCACGTGATTTGATAAGGAATATTGGGGAAATCTCTCCAATATTCCTTATTTAATTATTTAAAAATTAATCAAAACTTTAGGGAACTTATGCAAAATGTATTATTGAGATAGATTGATGAATATAAATCCAAATACAGTGATATTGCATATCATTTTGATCAAAAAATATAAAGAACAATAACATTAAATATAAATTTTAAATGAGTAATTTTTCTAATCCTCTCTTAATTATGATTAAGAGTGATCAGTGAAAATTAATATATGTAAGAATTCAGAAAAATATGTTTAAGATGTCAATTGACTCCTTAAACAGTGGGAAACCAGTATTTGAATAACTTGACAAACTTTGGCACTAATTTGTAAAAGCAAATTCGGGGTATCTAAATAATATTATTTTAATCAAATAATGAAAATAGCAACAAGAAATGTTAGATTTAGCCCTCTAATAAGTTTAGAGTGACAAATTAAGTTACTCAGATCAGTTATTTTAGTATAGTTTCCTAATAATGGAGATAAGAAGAAATTGTATAATTTAGCAAGAGTGGTTAAAATGAAGACAAGGTCTGAGTTTTGATCCCCTTTTAAGACTCAATGTCTTAAAACTTAAGAACAATTAGCTAAGAACTAAGAAATCTTAAAGCTAAGATGTGAGTTCTAGTATCATATTTTAGTAGAGCGATCAATTGAACTCAAAAGTTTCAGTCAATTAGATTAAGTCACCCAATTTATATCTTAATAAGATCTAAAAATATGATCAGTTAAAAATTAAATTAATAATTACTCAATTAGTTGAGTTAAGACAAAGTATGCTTTAGAATTGAGGTCAGATTAGAACTGATTAACTCAATAATTAATTCAACATTTTGGTTTAACACAAGTATGTCTTAACATTATATCAGAATTAGTCTTATGATTCAGTTAGTCTGAAAATACTGATCAAGATATTGGATAAATCTTGAGTCTGCATATTTTCAGAAACCTTAAAAATTAAACAATAACTAAGAAATAGTCAGCAAGGACATATAATATAAGTAAATTAGATAATAATGAATATTACACCATAATAATTTAATTTAAACAATTTTTAATGTTACCTCGCTTTGAGTCAAACTCCTTGTTGCATGACATTCAACATTTGTGCATAAGAAAAAATATTTTAGTAAATAAGAAAATATCTTCAGTGGGTTCACTTAAGGAGGAAGAGTTTGTACATACATAGTACAACTAGGATGCAACAATCTTAGTATTGTTACCCACCAATTAGTAACATAATCGATTTAATTTCTTTTCTAATACTCTTATATTAGTGTTAAGAGTCTCCACCTCGAATTTTGTGCGATTTGACTTTCTCCGAGGCGTTAAGTACCCTACCTTCCTCTCTACATCATTTACACTTGCCTAAAGCATTGGCGGGAGCAAAAATCTGCGAGTGGAGAGCTAAGAACGATTTTGCGTGACCCTCTTCTGATTTGTTGAACATTTTTTATTATTCAATATATACCTTATTCCTCTTTGTGTGCTAGCAACAATACCACTGGTTCATGCTGCTAGTGATTTTCCTTACACATAGAACTCACCTTAGATACTTAGTCACAAGCATTACTTTTAGATAAATAGTATAACATTAAGTAAAGTATAATGTAGTAAAAGAGCTAGCTAGCATGATCAAAGTAAAATACAACATGCAAAGTTGTAAGAATTACTACATTTATGTGCCTAATATTTAGTCAAAAAAATTCAAAGAAAAAATCACCCAAATAGTAGCTAAAAATGTGGTTTAAACTCAATTTTGAGAATATTATTATTGTTTAGTCTCATAAAGTAAACATTTTAGAACATTAACTTTATTAGAACATTAATTTACTTAGTAATAGCGAAAATAAAAAAATATATGATACTTGATTGAAATTATTACTTTCTTATCTATAGTTAAGTATATATCAATTTATAAAGTATTGAAAAAACTTTGGAAAATGAAAGCTTAACCGGATTGAGAATAGAAAATTAACAAATAAGTATAATAATGAAATAAGAAAACTTAAGTAATAAGCAAACACAAAAAACATAAAGTGGTTGGGCTCCTCTTGTCTATACATCCAATCTTCAGGAGTCCTCTTTTGATAATTCCCTCCTCATAGTACTACTTCACAAGCGTAAGAGCCTTTACTCATTTTGCAAAAAATTTGGTCACGGAGTAGCTGAAGATTCCCTTTCCCTATCTTTTGTCAGGTGGAGAGGCCTATAAAATACATTTTCTAGCACAATCCCAATGGGTAAGCAAAAAAGTTAGTATAAAAATAATAAAACAAACTTATCAGCTACTAATATTTGAATTTTTTGAGAATAAAGAGAGATTTGACTAAGCAAGCCGGTACATATTAACTTTTCAAGAAATTTCAAAATTATAGTGTTTGAGTCAGAACAAGTGCTTTGGGATATGCATAAGTTCCAATTTATAGTGGAAAAACTTGAATTTAAAATATGGTAATGGATATATTTTGGATCCTAAGGATATATTTCGGGTGCTTAAACACACAATTGGGTGCATGATTTTATTGCCTATCAGGCTCTTATCAAGTTTTTTTTATCATAATGATCAAAGCTTAGTAGTTTCTTATATAAAGATAAAATCAAAATTTTGATATACAATGATAAAATAAATTAAAGTCTCTTAAAATAGCTAATTTATAGTGTTATTTTTCTAAATTATTCTTGCAAAACGTAATGAAATAAAAATAATTTTAAGAATTTATTATCTAAATTGTTTATTATTATCAAAAGAGAACATTCACTAAGTTGGATTCACTAGACTCTTAGAGTAAACAAATACCAAGGTTAAGCTTAGATTTGACTTATTATAATATTAGATAGAGAATAATATGCCTTCTAAGAAGAAATATATTCATCCCAAGACATCTCCAAGGCATAGAGTAACATTAATTCATTCTAATAATGCATTTAAAATAATAAATAAATTATGTGAATCCTTGGACAACATAGGTCTCAATTAAAAGATATGGTTTAAGATAGTTTTGAATATCTTCAAATGAGGTTAATTGAAGATACTAAATTTTCTTACCAAACCTTTTCCTTACAAATTAAAGATTATTAATGTAAAATCAACTCTAAGTGACTATTGTAATGCCCTGCCCCGCCACTACGTGCAATAAAACAGTATTGGCGATGAAACATGTTATTACTTGAAAGGAATAACCCATCCTAACTCACTACCAACCCATCGCTCATGATGAGTTAATAAGAATCCAATGAGTTATATATAGTAATAACAGCTGCTAAGGCTAATCTTTAAGACAAGTGAAGTACTCTTATCTTAAATATTAGTGAATATTACTCATACACATTGGCCTTAAGATGAACAAGTTAAGATAGCCATAGTTTATGAATAAGCTTGGAATATGTAAATTGATCACATCACAATATCAAGTATAAGATAGAATATAAATCAAAGTGCGGATGTTTAAACATCCATCATAGAAATTAAGTAAACATTCATCTTATAAAAGAAAAGTTAATTATTACAAACTAGAATTTAAAATGAATAGTAAAATAAATCTCTCATCTCACAGTAAAAATTATTAAATAACTAAAATCAACATAACAACAACTGCTACTCTTCTACCTTCTCCTGAAGCTCCTAATTCTCCGCTAAAACTTGCTTCTCAAGTTACTTCAAATCTGACATATCGGTTTCACATGCCAGGGCCCCAGCAAAAAAAAAAAGAAATCTTATGCTAGACAATATGTATAAGTATATTTTAGATTGAAAATAATATTTTATTATATTTAAGGGATGTTACTTGACTTAACAATAAAGCAAAATCAAACTATGTAAAACTACATCAAGTTGTAATGATAAAGCCAAATACTGAAACTAGAGACAGTAAAATTGAAACAGAGCAAGTATGTTGAAAGTAAATCAACTGAAATAAACTATAAACTAAATAAAACACAAAAATTAAAATGTGATGTATGCCACTGTATATGCATATGAATTTATCACTGAATATACTATAAGTATGTATGACCTTGATGCAGCATACTATCCTATACTTTCTAGGTGTGCTCCAAATTGCACTGCTAATAGATCTTAGGTGTGCTATGCATCGCACCGCTAATGATATATTATGATTATGCAATTTATATTATGCCAAACTCTAATGAAAACAAGGATACGATAATCAAATTCAGAAAGCTAAAGGATATATCCCTTTTTGTTATCTGATTATTTAGCTTATTTCATTTCGATATGCACATTAACCTAATTTGTATAATATTTAGAGTTCTTAATCATAGGAGTCATAGTTCAGATTTTAATGTGACTAAAAGTAACATATCTCACTGTTATACTGCTTAATCAACCTAAATAACCACATGTTTAAGGAGTATATACATATGATTAGTATGTCTTAAGAAAGTTGACGTTGGACATTTAGGTTGCTTAATTACATTTATCCCAGTGCATAGGGATATGAGATATACATCCATTCATAGTTTATTCTCCATAATTAAGATGTCCAAACCTCTACTTGTAACATACATTGGAATAGGAATATTTATCATGCACTGAACTGTACTTATATAATTACTTAAGATAAGACAAAAACTCTATAGTTCTATATAAGGAAAATCAACCAATCCCATATTCTACTGAAATTAGAGTTAGTCCTATGGATATGTACTATATTATCACATGATTATAGTAATATTATCATTACCTGTAATTATAAATAGACTATTTATTAATCTAGGTTTTCAAGCTACAGAAGACATACCTAATTTTCAAGTGGTTATAACACTAAGCTCCAAGAAAATGACATTTAAGCCCTTTAAATTAGATTAACTACCACAAATGTATAAGTTCAATCTAAATATCATTAGGTTATCACTGCCATAAGAGCATAAGATAAATCTCTAAAGTTCATATGGTATATCTAAGATTTTATCTCAAAATGTAATAAGTAAGGCATTCATACCTCAAAACTTACTTTCACCATAGTTATAAATAGTCATTAGAACCTAACCATGAATATTTGGGATCCATCGGACCTCGATTGGATAATTTGGCTATTTTGTAATTTTTAAGGCACTCTTTAACGGTGGATCCCACTACAGAAAAATTATTCATAAAATTTTTAAGAAAGTCTTCCACCATACCAGAATAAATTTCTATCATGCATCTTTGAAAAGTTATTAGGGCAGTGTATAACCCAAATGACATTCACCTTAAGGAAAAAGTCCCATAAGGTAGGTAAAAGTTGTCTTTTCTTGATCTTTTGGAGAAATTAAATTTTGATTGTATCTTGAATACCCATCAAGGAAACAACATAAAGGATGTCCAGCTAGACGATCAAGCATTTGGTTAATAAATGGGAGAGAGAAATTATCCTTTTGGGTAACCTTGTTCAATTTTTTATAGTCAATGCAAACTCTCCAACCCGTAACTTACCTAGTGGGGGTAAGTTCATTATTTTTATTAGTTATCATAGTTATCCCACTCAATTCAGGAATAACTTGAATGGGACTCATCCAAGAGCTATTAGAAATTGGAAAGATGATGCCTAAATATAATAATATAATTATTTCCTTTTACATCACTTCTTTAACATTAAGGTTCAATCTTCTCTGATGCTCAATTGATAGTTTGAAAATTTCTTCCATTAATATTCGATGCATGCAAATAGAAGAGTTGATTTCTTTGATATAGGAAATAATCAATTTTATAGCAAATTTGTGTTTAGACAAATGAATGCATATGCAAAATATTTGATGAATTTACACCAATAAAATAATGATCCCGACCAACAGAGAGATCGATGCTACAGCGCACCGTAGCGCGCTACCAACAGTGGGCTTGGCGCTACAGCGCGCCGTAGTGCCCACTTCAATTTTCTGATGCCTTTACCTCTTCCCAATCTGCATTGAAAAGGCAAGTGAACTTTATTCCTTTATGTTCCCACAATAGGATTAAATTACTATCATTAAAATTCTTTTGTTACCAAAGGAATAAATGAATAAAAAGTAAATGCAATTTCAACTCTCAAGATGGACAATTAAATGGGCTGAGTAAACTATGGAAGCTGCCTTAAGGGTTATAAAAAATGGAATTGAAGAGAAAGGGGGTTCCAATTTTTTAGTTCAAAGCTCTTGAACAAAAAGCTGCTGCAAGAACCATTAGAGGAGACTCCCCTACCCTAAGGAAGAGGAAAGTTGCAACCAAAGGAGAAGGAGGAGCACTGGAAACAAAGAACTAAATGAGATATAAGGAAGAGAGATCCAGGCGAATGCAATAGCAGTTCCCTAGTATTATACTCTGTCTTTATCATTTTGATTTCTTGTAAAAGCCATGCAAAGGCTTATCATCTATTATTGGTTTCCTTGTGAGTTTAATTTGATGGCAACCTAAACCTTCATCGGGGAGGGTTGGGCATAAGCATGTAATAATATAAGGATGTAATGTTATGCATTCTTTATTATCAATGAATGTTATTTAGTTATTTATGCTTGGAAAATTGTGAATCAATGAATTAGATAATTTTGAATCGCATTATCTAAATATTGCATAAATTTTTCATAATCAAAACCTATAGAGCTCATTGATCGCTTAGTTATAAGATTGTGCATGCTTGAGCATTAACGCCGCAAATGTCTCTGACAACATTCATTGTGCAAAAAAAGCCCATGCATAACCTTGGACTTGTGCTAATCAATCGAGCTATGGGAGATATCAAAGCTCTCTAAGCTCGATAGCTCATTATTAATTTATGTGAGGTGATTGTGCATATTAAGATTAGAGCTAGATGACAAGATATTTGAGTGTCGTAGCACATCACCTTAGTTAAATTGAGATGTTGACGTATGTGAGCCGAGAACCACTAATTTGGCTCCATAGCTCACTCTAGATTTATGCGAGGTCTTAGAGCGCTAAGTGCTATGGGTTACATGACATAAACTCATTTAGCCTAGCAGCTCATCTCCTTAGCCAAACCTAGAGTTGATGTATTTGAGCCATTATTGAAATCAAGTTCATGTGATACTCAACCTAAATTACAGTTTTCATAACTTAGAACATAAGAAATGAATGCATTAAGTAAAGATCACATGAATGTCTATGTGTTAAAATTGAACTTTCTTATGTTCATTTCTGAGCACTAGACAATACTTAATACATCAAGTAATTTAACTAAAAAATATTAAGTCTCTTGATTATTAAACAATAATGAATTAAATTCACTTAACAAGAAATTGAGAAGACGAGTACTTGCATGAACCCTTATTAATTTGCATGTTAAAACTTAACTCTCCCTATTTTCTCTAAAAGCAATTTTGAATCAAGAAACTCTGATATTGTCAATTAGGACCAAAACAACCACTTTGACACTTGAACATTAGTGAAATTAAGCACACTTTAATAACAAAATAGAACAACATTCCCAGTGGATGATGAATCTTAGGATCTTACCATCCCTTATTACTTCAGACCACATACACTTGTGTGCAAGCGTAGACTATGTAATTTTCGTTTGTCAAGTTTTTGGCGCTGTTGCGAGAGAACGATCTATTTATTTTGTATTAGAGATAACGTAAGAGTAATTAGTGATTTAAGATATTGATGCATATACTTTTTAATTTTTATAATTAAATATTATTTTTATTCTTTTTATCGTTACTGTTTTATTTTCCTTTATCCATTTCATATCTCTTGTTGTACTACAAAATCTTGTCAATTAAGTTGTGTATGTGTAGATGTGATCTTGATAATTTTTTGTTTGACCCTAAAATTGAATGAACTTTATTAAGAATAAGAAGATTACCACTTAGAACTAATTCAGAGCAAAAACTAATGGAAAATGTAGGAGACTATTTAGGTGAGGTTCATGAGCAATAGTGAGGTAGAGCCCTAAGAAACTATGCATTGCCAATGATTAAGGGGATTCCTCACATGATAGTAAGACCAAATGTAGAAGCCAATAACTTTGAGATCAAATCTTCAACTCTACAAATGGTCCAAAATAATAAGTTTAGTGGTCAGGTACTAAGGACGCTAACTCACATATCTCTAATTTTTGGAGATATGTAATACTTTAGATATAAAAATATCACTGATGATGCCGTTAGATTAAGACTCTTTCCCTTCTCGCAAAGATATAGAGCAAAAAATTGGCTTTTTTCTTTGCCTAGCAACTCAATTCGCACATGGGACTTCCTATCAAAATATTTCTCACCTGCAAAGACTGCCAGGCTATGAAATGAGATCTCTAACTATTCTCAACAAGCTGGGGAGGGTCTGTATGATAGTTTAAAATGCTTCAAGGAGTGCATAAGGTGCTGCCCACATCATGGGTTCCCACAATGGATGCAGGTTCAAACATTTTATAACAGTTTGAACGCAACTACTAGAACTCTAATTAATGCACTTGTTGGCAGTTCTCTCAGTAGCAAAATTTAGGAAGAGGCCTATGACCTTCTAGAAGATATGGACAACAATGCATGTCAATGGCTTATTGAAAGGATAAACTCTAATAGGAGTGAGTGCAAAAATATATCTAAATCTACCAAAATCCTCAAACTTTAATAGAGATAGCAAAGCTAAACCAAAGAATAGGGCAATTGAATTTGAACATGGTTCAAGAGCTAAATTGTGAGTTTTTTGGAGGAGGGCATGCAAATGAAGATTGTAATTCCAATAACCTTTTTGGACCCTCTAACACTGAACAAGTTAATTTCTTAAGGAATAATAATAACAATCAAGGAAGCAATAACAATGCTTACTCCAGTACTTATAATCAGTGGTGGAGAAATCACCCAAATTTCTTCTGGAGTAATGGAAATAGCCAACATAAATACCATAATGCAAATAATCACCGAGCTAGAAAAGGACAAAATTTTAATAATTCACAAAACCAACATCAAAAATACCCATAATCAGAATTAGAAGGAACCTTCTACTCATTAAAAGCTAAAACTTAAACATTCATGCATAGGATTGAGTAAACTATAGGTAGGCATTAATCTTCATTCCAAAGAATTAAAACCACTCTAAGTAATATAGAAGTTCAACTAGGACAAATCTCCCAATAATTAACTAATAGATAGCAGGGAACGCTCTCTAGCACAACTAAAATTAATCATAAGGAAACAGTTAGTGCTATTCAATCCGAGGAGAGTGAAGGAAATTATGAAAATAAAAAAGAAGAGACTAGGAATAAGGGTGAAACTCACCCAAGAGAAAACTTGTTAGCTCTTAGACAAAAAGATTCGAGGAGAATGAATATTCCTTGTGTCATTGAAGGTGAAGTTCTTCTAGATCCCTTGTGTGACCTTGGGGCTTCTGTCAATGCCATGCCTAAATGCATTTATGCTCAGTTAGGGGTGAGGGAAATGGAAGAAACCCCAATAATTTTAGAATTTGTGAATTTGGATTCATTGACCCCCATAGGAACTGTGAGGAACATTTCGATGGGACTAAGAAGCTTCATAATCCCTACAAATTTTATTAGTTATAAGTGGGAGAGGTGGAATAAAAATTCCACCATCATCTTTGGAAGACTTTTCCTAGCTAGCACTAGAGCCATCATTGATGTTGAGAGAGGGATCATGATTATCAAAATAAAT
This sequence comes from Gastrodia elata, assembly GCA_016760335.1. Taxonomy (NCBI): domain Eukaryota; kingdom Viridiplantae; phylum Streptophyta; class Magnoliopsida; order Asparagales; family Orchidaceae; genus Gastrodia; species Gastrodia elata. Next base: position 34,534,423 of record CM028676.1, read on the forward strand.
GAGAGATAGGAAAAGAATGACTTGATGCCCACTCTATTCAAATAGGGAAATATTAATTTGAGATGGAAAGAGAAAAGTCATGTAAAGACACCCCATATTGAACCTGAAATTGAATGTGTAAATTTAATGAAAGTTGAATCAAAAGGAACTAATTGCACCTCAGCTGGAGGTGGAAGCATTATAGAAGTTAGGATTAAAAGAAAAACAAGGAGAGGGAAGATAAAGAAGAAAATGAAATCAACACTTGAAGCTGTTTGAAAAATTCCTTGAAATATTTTGAGTGCTTGAGTTTAAGCATGACAGGAGGAAACCTTGTTTGTGCTCACCTAGGTCCATCAAAAATCTGGAAAGAAATCCCCTCTGCAAATGCTGGGTGAGCAAGGTAAATCGGTTGGGCCGAGGACGTAAAACTAAGCACTTTTTGGGAGGCAACCCAAAATCTTTTGATTAGTTTAGTAAGAAAATTTTGTATTTTAGCCATTTTTGTCTTATGTTTTGTTGTTACAATATGTACTTAAGAGTTAATTGGGGTTGTGATTCCATGCAATGTGTCTAAATTAATAACAAGATGGAATTTCTAAGCAAGGGAGGTGCTACAGCAAATCAAACTTGAAAGGTCCACGCTGCAACGCTCCCCAGTAGATCACACCCAAAAGGCCCATGCTACAGTGTGCCACAGCAAGCCATAACGTACAGTTTGAACAGATTGCTAGAAATTAATTTGGTTCAGAATTAAAACAAACCAAATCCGCTATAGTGCGCCTTTGTTGTTAAAAGCCAGCCAAAAGTTGTTTTGTTCTCCTCAATGGTAAAAAATTAATCCACATTTATGTGACTTCTTGGAAACCTTTTGACCATCCATTAGGGATGCCCCATGTGACAAAATTAGGTGAGATAATAAACCCCTCAGGATGCTTATATAGTAGGGAAAGATGGGGCTGCTCTCTTGCATTTACATGAATTCTCGTCTTTCCCTTGCTAATCTTAATCAATCCACAGTTTGAAAACAATAGCTTCAGGAATAAAAGATACCACTAGCAAGGGCGCTGCAGCCTCAACTTCTAGAGGGAGCTTTGATAGCAAGAGGTTCTCCTCAGTAGAAGCTGAGCAGTGCTACTTCCAAATTACTTCAAAATGGAAGCCTATCCCAGAAAGGGGGTTTGCCCCTCTTTACCTTATTAGCTACACTAATATTGCAAATGGAGGTTGGGAAAACTTGGTAAGACTACAGAGCGACACTTATCTGACCCTTGTTTAGGAGGTTTTTGCCAATGCAATAGATGCAAATAGGCGAAAAATCTTCGTCTGAGGAAAGGCTGCAAACTTTGTTCTTAAGCAGATTGACAAATTCTTTGAACTCGGAGGGGTATCAAGCTACTTCTATAATGAGTATTTAAATATAATTTTGATCCTGCTATTGTAGCAAGGGCACTCACCCATGGTGATGCCAATTGGAAGGGAAACTTTGCCAATATCTCTCGTGCCTTGCTAACTGACATGAGCAACGCTTGGCATGTCCTCATATCCAGTAGAATAATGCCATCTGGGCATTTAAGTGAGGTGACTCAGGCAAGGGTTATTCTTATTTACACTATTAAAAAACCGAGAAATATTCATATCTCCGGGATCATTCTAGAGCACCTATGGTAAGCCCTACCCGGGCCTTGCGCAACACTCTCTTTTGGATCTCTCATAACTAGAATATACCTCTACCATGGGGTAAAGGTGAATAATAATGAACTGTGAATTCCTCCTCATACTCATCTAACCCGTAGAAACCTGCACACTCGTTTCCAAGAGGGAAAGAGGAGCAAGAAGAGGAGGCTGAAAGAAGAAGGAGAGGCATCAACTTTAGCAGGCCTAAATTCTAAGTTTAAAAATATTCATAAAGAAATCTCTAAATTGAAGGATCAACACAAAAATAGTAGAAAATTTATGGAAGAAGAGATGAAATATTACAAAAATACCATCTACCAGCAATGTAAGTACAGCCAAGACTTTTACACAGCTCTTGGGAAGATGCTTACAAATTAGAATATACATGGTGGTCCAAGAGAATTCATCTTTCCACTACCTCTAGTACCTGAACCTCCTCCAAATATCCCCTAGTTTGATTTGAAGAAGAAGAAGAAGAAGAAGAGGAGGAAGAAGATGAGGAAAATGAATGAAATAGGTTGTAGTTTCTCTTTTGTTTTGTAGTTTTTTCTATGTTTTGTAGTTTTTCTTTTTCACTTAGTTTGTTTGATTTTCTTTTGTTAGGTAATCACCACAGCTTAAAACATGTGCTTGTATTTTTATAAATACCAATCGTATCACTTTTTGTGAATTGAAATTTGCACAATTAAGCTCTAATTAGCAATTTGAAATTTCTCATAATTTTGTTATTTCAACATATGTGAGATTGACAAGTTAGTGACTATCATTTGCTAGGGTTTCAGTAAAACTTACTCAAGTCATCACCTCACATTCCTTTATCAAAATCTTGTGATACTTTGAAATTAAGTGTGGGGGAAAACAAGGCCAGTATGATTTAAACGAAAGAATCTAAAATCAAGGAATGTTAAAAGTTTCTGTAGGACTTACCGAATGCAATGAATGAATAATGGATAATGAAAAATATCACTCCCTAGAAAAAAAAAATCAAAGGAAATGAGATGAAGAAAAATATCTCTCCCAAACAAAACAAAACAAAAAAAATAGAAATATTGGGATGAAGAAATATCTCTCATGAAAGGTGATACAAATTGCATTTCATAAGAGTTAGTACAAATTGCACACCAATTTCTAAAGACACCAACTTTGAATTAAACTCAAACAAAAGAGTGAAGGTTCCCCCTAAATATCTACTCAAGTTTTCACATATTGTTTTAAGGCAAGGGAGAAGGGGTAGTGGAATGAGTAGGTTAATATTGAACCAAATACAAATGAGAAACCATCCTTGTCAAGTATCACATCACTAAATAAAATCTAAATTACAGAGAAGAATTTCACAACTATTAACTTCAGAGCAAGATTGTGTAACCAAATATTCAAAAAGTTATTCATTGCTTACTTTAGAATGAGCAAGATGCTAAGTGTGGGGGTGTGATGAACACAACAAATTTAGTTAATTTAGTGTTAGTAGCTATGTTTTTCCTAAGTTTAGTTGTACTTTGATGCATGTTTCTGCAGCATTACAGGACCAAAGAGCTAAATTTAAAGTTTAAGAAAGAATCTGGACTAGGAGGGCGCTGTAGCGGATCCAACCCAAGAGTTCGGTGCTACAACGTGCCGCAGAGTCTGCCTAAATAGTTAGCTCAGTGTTATAGTGCCCCACGATGGATCCAGACAAAGAACTTATCGCTACAGTGCGCCTCAGCATTCTAGAGCCTGGAGATACAACACATTCAAATGGAAAGCAAGGTTCTATAGCGCGTCGCAATGCATTTTCAACAGAGGCTAAGGCGCTATAGTGCGTCGTAGTTCACCTAATCAGAGAACCCGACGCTACAACACGCCGTAGCATATTTTCGACAGAGAGCAAGGCGCTACAGTGTACCATTGCATGCTTCATATTGAAAGTGTGGCACTACAGTATGCCATAACGCCCGACCAACAGAAAGCTCGGCGCTACAGTGCACCGTAATGCCCGCCTAAATTTTCTAATGCCTTTACCTCTTCCCAATCTGCATTGAAAAGGCAAGTGGACTTTATTCCTTCAAATTCCCTCAGCAAAATTAAATTCCTAGCATTAAAAATCCTTTGTTACCAATAGAATAAGGGAATAAAAAGTAAATGTAATTTTAACTCTCATTATGGACAATTAAATGGGCTGAGTAAAATCTGGAAGTCATCTTGAGGGTTATAACATCAGGAACTGAAGAGGAAGGGGGTTCCAATTTTTTAGTTCAGAGCTCTTGAACAAAAATCTGCTACAAGAACCATTAGAGGAGAGTCCCCCACCCCAAGGAAGAAGAAAGTTGCTGCCAAAGGAGAAGGAGTGGCACATGGAGCAAGGAACTAAAGATGATCCAAGGAAGAGAATTTAGGCGAATGTGACAGTTGTTCCCTAGTATTGTACTATTTTCTTATCCTTTTGATTTCTTGTAAAAGTCATGCAAAGGCTTATCATCTCCTGTTGCGTTCCTTGTGATTTCAATTTAATGGCAGCCTAAACCTTCCTTAGGGAGGGTTGGGCATAAGCATGTAATAATATAAGGATATAGTGTTATATACTCTTCATTATCAATAAATATTATTTAGTTATTTATGCTTGGAAAATTGTGAATGAATGAATTGGATAATTTTGATTTATAATATATAAATCTTGCATAAATGTTTTCATAATCAAAGCCCTATAGAGCTCCTTGATCTCTTCGTTATAAGGTTGCACATGCTTGAGCGTTAACACCGCAAATGTTCGTGATAACATTCACTGTGCAAAAATAGCCCATGCACAACCTTGGACTACCTCGGACTTGTGTTGATCATTCAAGACATGGGAGATATTAAAACCTCTGAGCTCCATAGCTCATTCTTAACTTATGTGAGGTTATTATGCATGTTATGCTTAGAGCTAGGTGACAAGCTCTTTGAGCATCGTAGCACATCACCTTGACTAAATTGAGATGTTAACACGTGTGACCCGAGACTCACTAATTTAGCTCCATAGTTCACTCTAGATTTATGCGATGTTTTAGAGCTCTAAGTGCTATGGGTGACATGATATAAACCCATTTAGCCTAGCAGCTCATCTCCTTAGCTAAACCTAGAGTTGACGTATGTTAGCCATTAGTGAAATCAAGTTCATGTGATACTCAACCTAAAATATAATTTTTATAACTTAGATATAAGAAATGAATGCATTAAGTAAAGATCATATGAATATCTCTATGCCAAAATTGAACCTTCTTGTGTTCATTTCTAAGCACTAGACAAGACTTAGTACATTAAGTATTTTAACTAGAGAAGATTAAGTCTCTTGATTATTAAATAATGATTAATTCAATTCACTTAACAAAAAATTGAGAAGAAGAGTACTTGCATGAACCCTTATTAATTTGAATGTTAAAACCCAACTCTCCCTATTTTCTCTAAAAATAATTTTGAATCAAGAAACTCTAATATTGTTAATTAGGACCAAAACAATAACCACTTTGATACTTGAATATTAGTAAAATTAAGTATACTATAGTAACAAAATAGTACACCATTCATAGTGGATGATAAATCTTGAGTCTTACTATCCCTTATTACTTCAGACCAGGTACACTTGCGTGCAAGTGCAAACTGTGTATTTTTCATTTGTCAAACATCATTATATTTGATGGATTTGGCCATTTTGTATTGCCTTAATTTTCTCAGTATCAGCAGAAATACCATCATAAGATACAATGAATACTAAGAAAATCACTGATGTATCATTAAGGAACACTTCTTCAAATGAATATATAGTTTTTCTTATTGAAGAATCTCAAAAATTTGTCTTAAATGTATTACATAATCACTCTTAATTTGATTAAATATTAAAATATTATCAAAATAAACCACTAAAAATTTTCTAATAAAGGGATGCATGATAAAATTCATTATTCGCATAAAGTTACTAGGGGCATTGGTTAAGCCAAAAGGCATTATGAACCACTCAAATAATCCATCTTTTGTCTTAAAAGTTATCATCCATTCATGTAAAGACTTGCTTAAGTAGTAATAAGCAAAACTCTTAAATGTCAATGCACCTTTTCAGATAATCGTGAAGCTCCTAATATTAACTTCAAAGTTAAGCGGCTCATATGGGAGCACTCCCAAGATGGGTGACCTGCTGAGAGATTATCTTTTGAGGGAAAAATTATGAGGCCTTTCAGGCCAAAGCAGACAATACTTTGATGCTTAAGAGTTTGCGCTATTACAAATAGTATCAGAGCAGGCCATAGGGTGTTAGATAGGAGTTAAGTGCCATACAGAGCAAAGTATCACTTTATGTGAGTAGCCTCTTGAACTCATGATGGTTATGGTGCTGCATGGTTGCGGGTATGTAAAATACCAAAATTTCATTTTTAATTGCTTATTAATATTTAAATAATTTTGACCTCAAATTAAAAATTTGACTTCGCCATTACGTTCACCACCCCCAAATTAGCTAGGAGTGAAGTTTTGAATGAATTTGGAAGTCATTGAATTTTTGACAAATATTTTAATATTATTTAAATACCTCGAAAAATCAAATAATTAAATACTCGTCAGATCAAAAATCTGATCTCGCCGTTGCGTTCCTCAACCCTCAATTAGCTAGGGGTGATGTATTGGAAAATTTTGGGAATGTAAATTATTGATTAAATTTTAATTAAGAAATCAAGTTAAATAATTTAATAATAATAATTAAATTAAACTAACACCTCCATCAGTCAAAAACACGCGTCGTCTCCCTCCCTTTTTGTGCACCGTCGAAACTGACGGTTAAGGCTGACTGTTAGATCAATCGATCGAACGGTACGCGAGCTTTGTCCCAAGATACCTCCTCCCTGTCGCAAGTGGCGTTCGCCGCCTTAGGATAATTCAAGCTTAATCTACACATCTAATTCAACCCCATCGACAGTTGCATAATTTTGGATCCTTCAAGTTCATTTGAAGCTCCGTCCCGGCTAAACCCTAAACCGCAAACAACCCAATTGAGGTACCTATATTTTTGCCTAAGTCTTCAAATTCTATTTCATTGATTCGATTGTGAATCAGATATCGTAATGAAACTATACCGTAATCAATCAAATTCATCTGTGCACAATTCAATTTCGGCCAATGAGTCCCAAGCACGACATCGGATGCCCTAATGAGTTTCTTAGTTTATTTGAATGATGTGTTTGTGTATTAGCAATTAGGATTGTGTAGGCTAAATTGTAATCAATTAACTGGATCGAAATTAAGTGTATCATATGATACTTTTCTTATGCTTGCGATAGATTCTGATTTCTGAAACTAGGGCATGATTTCTAATGCCAATTTAGGAGGAGTAGGTTAGAGTATCCATGATCTTTAAGCTCGTCTCTTCAGCAGCTTTTGAACGGCATGTGTTCCGAGCACTAACGAGCGGTGAGCGCGATTCTAGGTGATGGCCTAGTACCCTCTCTTCAGTCGGGGAAGAAGGACCTGACGCTGGGTCGGGCTGCGATCGGGCCGGGCATGTCCGAGTATTTTTTTTTGGGTTGCCACGTGTAATGCTTGCGTACGTCCAGTGGGTCCCACCAGCTAAGTATGGTGTCTGCCGCATCATTCCTCTGGGTCCAGCGCGCTTTTTTATCCCGTATATACGTGTATATATATATATATATATATATATATATATATATATATATATATATAAAATAGTTAATTAAATTAATTAAATTCCTCAAATCTTTATTCAATCATATCTTATGATTTATAAGTCCAAAATATACAAATAAATATACCAAATTAATCAGAAAAACATGAGGAATTTAATGATGATATTAATTTGCTGTAGGACTAATAATTTATATAATGACATTTAGGGATATTAAATAATTAAAATTATGTTACAAATGTTCAATTAACCATAACTTTACACACACTATCCCAAATATATCAAATATGGATCTCAAAATACTCAAAAAATCCTAAAAAATATTTTAGTAGTGTTAATTTTTCTATTTAGATTAAATTGAGACTAATCACAATTAGGACCTATACCAATTAAGCCCTTTAAACCTAAAACTTTGATTAGCCATAAGTTAGTCAATTTAGCTTCAAATTAGGTGATCCAAATATTAATTTAGATCAAAAAAACCTAATTTACAGTAAATTGTAAAAATATTTAAGATCCAACGATTAGATCTCTTAATCAACCCTAATTACTCTAAATCTTGATTAATGAATATTAGCAATAATAATGATCCAAATTAAGTAATTTTAGTTTCAAAAAATTCATAAAGTAGATTAAAACCTAGTTATGTAATTACTTTAGTAATTTTGCGACTAATTTCACTAATCACTTACTAATTACAATAAACCATAATTATTAAATCTAGAACTTGTATTGACTATAACTTAGCCAATACATATCAGAATTTGATGATTTTAGGTTCTATGGAAACCTTAGTACATAATCTACAATAAACTAATAGAAATTTTAGATTTCATTAAGGGTAAAATTACTAATATGCTCTTATAAGATCAAATTCCCAATTTGACTTTATAAGGCATAATAATTAAGTAACTTAATAAAATAATTCAAATATTCAATTATTCATTTTATTATTATTTTAGAAACCTAATATTACAAATTATATTAAAAGCATAAAATACTAAATTAATGAATTAAATTATTATTTTTTGGCAGATCAAAAAAATTGAATTGATTGATATTTTATCAAAACAGTCAGGTACGTAAATCTACTTATAAGTTTTATTTTAGTATTCTTATTTGAGCCATTTTCATTTGAGCATTATTTATCTGCTTACCGCTATTAAACCTACAAAAGAATATCATCAATTAAGCATGTAACAAAAAGATAAAATGTGGTATATATTATTGTGGTGTCTGTCTTTGGAGGATGGAAAGTGACACTGAGAATCTGTACAGATTGGGCTGGCTGGCATCCCCTGGGAGTCATATGGAGGGATTTAGCCCTTATTAAGAAGTGGGCAAATCCAGAGGAAAGACACACCATCAGTTCCTAATTTGAGTAAACTACCGATGGGTAGTGAGAAAAGCTTCCTATAGGTTTTGCCTATGGGTTTACCCATTTGGGCTCAAGAGTCTACGGACTCGACTTATTGTTACAAATGCTTTTGATAAAATTTATTTATTTCATGCTATATTGAATTTCACAGTTAACTTGCAGGGCAATATTAGAATTTGAAAAGTTGATTTTCTTTCATATGCAAATATTTCATTCAGTTTTATATTTGATTTATGCTTATTTTAAGATGCTAGAATTATTTTTATAAGAATGATTTGCGTACTTCTACCTGACTGGTAACTGAATTTTTCTGGTTTTGAAAATTAAAGAATTGAAGATCTGCCTAAATAATTAAAGAAGAGAAGAGATAGAGATGTGAGATATGAGAAGTGGCTAAATCTTTATTGTAAATATTAAACTGTTATAAATTTCATATATGAATGGCTCTGGATGTAAATATGGATATTTATGTATTTTATTTTTTTTAATTCATGAATGCATATTTTCAATGTATGAATCATTCTTTTGAGACTCTCAAACTTCGATCCCCAGTCGCCACAAAATTGGTGTCAGAGCCGAAGTTTGAGATAATCTAAAGAATGATTCATTAGAGCCAACATTATGAAGATAGTTTTCAAAAATACTATAATTAGTAGTTGAATTTTAAGTTGGAGAGCCTAATAAGTATAGTTTATTATTTTCCCAGATAATATGGAGAGTCATAACCAAAACAACAACAATCAATCTCAGGAGAAAAATGTTCCTCAGAATACTCCTAGCCATAATGAGACTGTTTCACCTAATGTAGAAGCAGTCTATCCTTTTGATCATAGTGGGGCATATGCTCCAGTTCATGAATATGATGAGCCAATTTAACAATCAATAAATCCAGAATCCAAACCTTATTTCAATTCAGAAGAAGGCAGTAAATGAAGATATGCAGATATTTCTTAAGCTTCAGCCTCCGAGATTCAGTGGAAAGGCAACTCCTTATCAAGCTAATGAATGGATTCAAAGGATAGAGAAAGAGTTTAAATGTGCTAAAAGTTCTAAAGATTAGAAAGTATCCTTAGCTACCTAACTACTGACTGAAGCTGTAGAGAAATGGTGGAAAACAACCAAAACTACTACGTTTCAGAATAGATCAGAAGAATAAATCCATTGGGAAGAATTCATAAAAGTATTATTGGGCAAGTATGTACCCCAATCTGCTAGGCAGACAATGAGGAAAGAACTCTTAAACTTGAAGCAAGAAAGTCATATAATTACAGAATACGAAGAAGAATTCACTCGCTTAGCTACTTTTGCCCCAGAAATGGTTACCACGGAAGAAGTTAGGTGTCACTTATTCCTTAATGGATTAAGGAATAATTTTCAGCATATTTTGACACCTCTCCAGATTTCAAATTTTTCTCAACTGGTGGAGAAGACCAAGCTCATGGAAGCCCAAGAAGAGCAGTATTCTTTAAGAACAAAGAGGCCATATTTTTCTCCTAATTTTCCATCTAAGAGAACAATTTTCAAGACCACAAGGGAGAATTTATAATATTCAAAGCAACCCTTGTGGATCTGTTCCAAGAATACCAAATACTTATAGATTTTGTGGAAGGATACACAGTACAGATAAATGTTTTACCGATGTAAGTCAATGCCATCAATGTGGAAGGACCAATTATACAATAAAGTTCTGCCGTGCAACTTATATAAGAAACCGACATCAACTTCCAAATCAAGGTAAAGTGATTATGAGAAATCAAGGCAGGCCACCAGTAAATCAAAGAAACAATATAGCATCTTCAAGTAATATAAGAAATAATCCAGCTTAGGCTAGAATATTCAATCTATCTCAAGAAGAGGCAAGAGATGAGCCTGAGGTGGTTACATGTACTATTATATTACTTCAGCAACCTTGTTCAGTTCTTTTTGATTTTGGAGCTACGCATTCTTTTATTGCATCAAAATTGGTTCAAAAATATTCATTGCCAGTAGAACAACTTTCATCATCACTCAAAGTCAATCTACCATCAGGAGATTTCTTAGAAACAAACGTCTTTTGTAAATATAAGTTAGATATAAGTGGAATCTCTTGGGAAGCTAAACTCACTGTCATCCCTATAACCACCTTTGATATTATCCTTGGGATGGACTGGATGAGTCAGAATAAAGCATTAATTAATTGTGCATAGAAGAGAGTTTATGTTTATAAGTGGAAGTAAGAAAGTGACATTTATTGGTCAAAGAAGTGTAGTTATCAGCCTTATTCCAGCTAATAAAATTGAAAAGTTTATTAGAAAGAAATACCCTATATTCTTAACTTTACTCTCAAGTTCTGATGCTAAATCTATGGCTCTAAAAGAAACTCCTATAGTAAAAGAGTATGCTGATGTTTTCCCAAAAGAACTTTTAGGGTTACCACCTCAAAGAGAAGTAGAATTCACCATTGATTTAATTCAAGGAATGAATCCTTTATAAAAAGCTCCATACAGAATGACACCCAAAGAATTAGAAAAACTTAAGAATCAACTCTAAGAGTTGACTGAAAAAGGGTTTATTAGACCAAATAATTCCCCATGGGGAGCTCCAATCTTGTTTGTTAAGAAGAAAGATGGGAGTATGCGCCTATGTATTGATTATCGAGAATTGAATAAAGTTACCATTAAAAATAAATACCCATTACCAAGAATTAATGATTTATTTGATCAATTAGTTGGTGCTTCAATATTTTCAAAAATTGATTTAAGATATGGTTATCACCAACTTTGTATCAAAGATGAGGATATCCCTAAATCTGCCTTTAGAACGTGTTATGGGCATTATAAATTCCTAATGATGCCTTTTGGGTTAACCAATGCCCCATCCTACTTTATAGATTTAATGCATCGAATAATGAAACCTTACTTAGATTCATTTATCATCGTCTTCATTGATGATATATTGATTTATTCTAAGAATGCTAAGGAACATGAAGAGCATCTTAGAATCACCTTGAGTTTATTAAGTCAACATTAATTATATGCCAAATTCTCAAAATGTGAATTTTGGCTTCAATCAGTAGCCTTCTTAGGGCATGTAATTAGCAAAGATGGAATATCAGTTGATCTAAGCAAAATAAGTGCAATTCAAGATTGGCCCCAACCTACTTCAGTAACTGAAATATGCAGTTTCTTAGGATTAGCTGGTTATTATCGAAAATTTGTTAAGAACTTTTTCCAAATTGTAGTTCCTCTTACTCATCTTACTCAAAAAGATGTGCCTTATATATGGGATTCATCTTGTGAATCAGCATTTCAAAAGTTAAAAGAATGTCTAACATCAGCTCCTATATTAGTTTTGCCAATTGAAGGAAAAGAATATCAACTTTATTGTGATGCTTCTGGAATTGGATTAGGTTGTGTTCTTATGCAAGAAGGAAAGGTTATAGCCTTCGCATCTAGACAGCTTAAAGTTCATGAGAAAAATTATCCAGTTCATGATCTGGAATTGGCTGCGATAGTATTTGCACTTAAGATCTAGAGATACTACTTATACGGAGTAAGATGTGAAGTCTTCACTGATCACCAAAGTTTGAAGTACATCTTTACTCAGAAATAAATAAATTTAAGGCAGCGAAGATGGTTAGAGTTAATCAAGGATTATGATTTATCAATTCAATATGATCCTGGAAAGGCAAATGCAGTAGTAGATGCACTTAGTCAAAAGGTAATTTCACATTTGTATATTTTGACCTCTAACCCTATCTTACTCAAGGAAATAGAAGATCTCCAATTAGAAGTTGTGTTACCATCGAATGTTAATCTATTTCAAATAGCTATAGAATGTTCATTAATGGATGAAATTAAAGAAGCTCAACATATTGATGAAGAATATAGCTCCTTGGCTGCATCTATTCAATCAAGAAAACCTCTAGAACTAAATTTGGATTCAAATAAAAACATTTGGTGTGGATCTAGAATTTGGATACCTAATAAAGTTGAGCTAAGATCAAAATTATTGAACGAAGCTCACCATTCTAGATACTCTATTCATCCAAGAAATAACAAGATGTATCAAGATTTGAAATCACACTTTTAGTGGACAGGAATGAAGAAAAGTATAGTTGAATTTATATCCAAGTGTGAAGCTTGTAATCTGGTAAAAGCAGAACATCAAAAACTAGGAGGATTACTTCAACCTTTAGCTATTCCTCAATGGAAATGGGAAGACATTTCTATGGATTTCATAACTAGATTTCCTCGCTCAAAATCCAATAAAGATTCTATTTGGGTAATTGTGATAGGCTTACAAAATCAGCACATTTTTTACCCATAAAGCAGACAGATACAGTAGACAAATTAACGAAGACTTATCTAAAAGAGATAGTAACATTGCATGGTATTCCAAAAACCATTATTTCTGATAGAGACAGCAGGTTCACATCAAAGTTCTAGAAAGCAATTCATCAAGATCTTGGTTCCCAGCTCTGTATGAGCACAACTTTTCATCCGCAAACTAATGGACAAACTGAAAGAGTGAATTGAACTCTAGAAGATCTTCTTCATCATTGTGTGTTAGATTTTGGAGAAAGTTGGGATGATCACCTTACATTAATTGAATTCTCTTATAATAATAGTTTTCAAGCAAGCATTGGAATGGCTCCTTATGAAGCCCTTTATGGAAGAAAGTGTATCACTCCTTTATCTTGGAATAATATTGGAGAAAATAGAATATTAAAATCAGATTTAATTCTTCAGGCAACAGAAAAGATTAAGTTAATTCAGCATCAAATGAAAATAGCTCAAGATAGGCAGAAGCAGTATTTTGATGCTCATCATGGTCATGTGGAATTTTATGTTGGAGACTTTGTATATCTGAAAGTTAATCTATTCAGAGGAGTTTTAAGATTTGGAGTTTCTCGGAAATTAAGTCCAAGATTTATTGGACATGTTGAAGTCTTGAAGAGAGTGGGCCAAGTGGCATATCAAATCAAGCTTTCACCACATTTGAGTCTGATGCATGACATATTTCATATCTCCTCATTAAGAAAATGCTTATCAGAACCTTCAATGAGAGTGGAAGTAGAAGATATTAATTTGAAACCCAATCTCAGCTATGTGATTGAACCAGAAGAAATTTTAGATCGAGCTGAAAGAAAATTAAGAAATAAATCTATTCCCATGATAAAGGTTCGATGGAAGAATTTTCGCAAAGAAGAAGCTACATGGGAAGAAGAATCAAGTATGAAGAAATCATATCCTCATTTATTCCACTAGTAAGTGATTCAAGAACTATTAAATTTTTTTAAATTTTAGATTGATGTCGGGACGACATTCCTTTTAAGTTGGAGAGAATGTAAAATACCAAAATTTCATTTTTAATTGTTTATTAATATTTAAATAATTTTGACCTCAAATTAAAAATCTGACTTCGCCATTGCGTTCACCACCCCCAAATTAGCTAAGGGTGAAGTTTTGAATGTATTTGGAAGTCATTGAATTTTTATTAAATATTTTAATATCATTTAAATACCCCGAAAATCAAATAATTAAATACTCATTGGATCAAAAATCCGATCGCACCGTTGCGTTCTTCACCCCTCAATTAGCTAGGGGTGATGTATTGGAAAATTTTGGGAATGTAAATTATTAATTAATTTTATTTAAGAAATCAAGTTAAATAATTTAATAATAATATTTAAATTAAACTAACGCCTCCGTCAGTCAAAAACACGCGCCGTCTCCCTCCCTTTTTTTGCACCATCGAAACTACGGTTAAGGCTGACCGTTCGATCAATTGATCGAACGGTACGCAAGCTTCGTCCCCAGACGCTCTGCTCGTGGCATTCTCGCATGACGCGCGGTAGCTCCGCCCCGTGGCAAGTGGCGTTCACCGCCTTAGGATAATTCAAGCTTAATCTACACATCTAATTTAATCCCATCGACAGCTGCATCATTTTGGATCCTTCAAGTTCATTTAAAGCTCCGTCCCGGCTAAACCCTAAACTGCAAAGAACCCAATTGAGGTACCTATATTTTTGCCTAAGTCTTCAAATTCTATTTCATTGATTCGACCGTGAATCAAATATCGTTATGAAACTATACCGTAATTAATCAAATTCATCCGTGCACAATTTGATTTCGGCCATTGAGTCCCAAGCATGACATCGGATGCCCTAATGGGTTTCTTAGTTTATTTGAATGATGTGATTGTGTATTAGCAATTAGAATTGTGTAGGCTAAATTGTAATCAATTAACTGGATCAAAATTAAGTGTATCATATGATACTCTTTTTATGCTTGCGATAGATCCTGATTTCTGAAACTAGGGCATGATTTCTAATGCCAATTTAGGAGGAGTACGTTAGAGTATCCATGATCTTTAAGCTCGTCTCTTCAGCGGCTTTCGAACGGCATGTGTTCCGAGCACTAACGAGCGGTGAGTGCGATTCTGGGTGATGCCCTAGCGCCCTCTCTTCAGTCGGGGAAGAAGGACCCGATGCTGGGTCGGGTTGCAATCGGGCCGGGCTTGACCGAGGATTTTCTTTTGGGTTGCCACGTGTAATGCTTGTGTACGTCCAGTGGGTCCCTCAAGCTAAGTATGGTGTCTGCCATGTCATTCCTCCGGGTCCCGCGTGCCTTTTTATCACGTATATACATGTATATATATATATATATATATAATAGTTAATTAAATTAAATAAAATTTAATTAATTAAATTCATCAAATATTTATTCAATCATATCTTACGATTTATAAGTTCAAATTATACAAATAAATATACCAAATTAATCAGAAAAATATGAGAAATTTAATGATGCTATTAATTTTGCTGTAGGACTAATAATTTATATAGCAATATTTAGGGGTATTAAATAATTAAAATTATATAACAAATGTTCAATTAACCATAACTTTATACACACTACCTCAAACATATCAAATATGGGTCTCAAAATACTCAAAAAATCCAATGGAATATTTTAGTAGTGTTAATTTTTTTGTTTGGATTAAATTGAGACTAATCACAGTTAGGACTATACTAATTAACCCTTTAAACCTAAAACTTTGATTGGCCATAAGTAAGTCAATTTAACTTCAAATTAGGTGATTCAAATATTAATTTAGATCAAAAAAACCTAATTTATAGTAAACTATAAAAATATTTAGGATCCAACGGTTAGATCTCTTAATCAACCCTAATTACTCTAAATCTTGATTAGTGAATATTAGCAAATATAATGATCGAAATTAAGTAATTTTAGTTTCAAAAAACTCATAAAGTAGATTAAAATCGAGTTATATAATTAGTTTAATAATTTTGTGACTAATTTCACTAATCATTCACTAATTACATTAAACCCTAATTATTAAACTTAGAACTTGTATTGACTATAACTTAGCCAATACATATCAAAATTTGATGATTTTAGGCTCCATGAAAATCTTAGGACATAATCTACAATAAACTAACAGAAATTTTAGATTTCATTAAGGATAAAATTACTAATATGCCCTTATAAGGTCAAATTCCTAATTTGACCTTATAAGGTATAATAATTAAGTAACTTAATAAAATAATTCAAATATTCAAATATTTATTTTATTATTATCTTAGAAACCTAATATTACAAATTATATTAAAAGCATAAAATACTAAATTAATGAATTAAATTATTTTTTTTAGCAGATCAAAGAAATTGAATTGATTGATATTTTATCAAAACAGTTAGGTATGTAAATCTACTTATAAGTTTTATTTCAGAATTCTTATTTGAGCCATTTTCATTTGAGCATTATTTAACTGCTTACTGCTATTAAGCCTGGAAAAGAATATTATCAAATAAGTATATAACAAAAAGATAAAATGTGGTATATATTATTGTGGTGTGTGTCTATGGAGGATGGAAAGCAACACTGAGAATCTGTACAGATTAGGCAGGCTGATAGCCCTTGGGAGGCATATGAAAGGATTTAGCCCTTATTAGGAAGTGGGCAAATCTAGAGGAAAGACACACCATCAGTTCCTAATTTGAGTAAACTACCGACGGGTAGTGAGAAAAGCTTCCTACAGGTTGTGCCTATGGGTTTACCCATTTGGGCTCAGGAGTCTACGGACTCGACTTATTATTACAAGTGCTTTTGATAAAATTTATTTATTTTATACTATATTGAATTTCACAGCTAACTTGTAGGGCACTATTGGAATTTGAAAAGTTGCTTTTCTTTCATATGCAAATATTTCATTTAGTTTTATATTTGATTTATGCCTATTTTAGGATGCTAGAATTACTCTTATAAGAATGATTTGTGTACTCCTACCTGACTGGTAACTGAATTTTTTAGGTTTTGAAAATTAAAGAATTGAATATCTGCCAAAATAATTAAAGAAAAGAAGAGATAGAGATGTGAGATATTAGAAGTGGCTAAGTCTTTATTATAAATATTAAATTGTTGTAAATTTCATATATGAATGGCTCTGGATGTAAATATAGATATTTATATATTTTATTTTCTTTACATTCATGAATGCATATTTTCAATGTATGAATCAATCTTTTGAGACTCTCAAACTTCGATCCCCGGTCGCCACAGGGTACCTCTTTAGCTTGTATTGTTCACCTCTAATCCTATCTACCCAATGGATGGTTCTTGGATCTGTGTGTGGACACTGACGAGGATGTCAGCTACTTAAGTTGGAGATATTGTAAAGACCCGCTTAAGTAGTAATAAGTGAAACTCTTAAACATCGAGGTGTCTTTTCAGATAACGGTGGAATTCTTGATAATAACTTCAAAGTTAAGCGTGCTCATGTGGGAGCACTCCCAGGATGGGTGACCTGATATAAAGTTATCTTCTGAGGGCAAAACTGTGAGGCCTTTAAAGCCAAAGTGGATAATATCTTGGTGCTTTAGAGTTTAGGATGTTATAATTAATCTCCTTCTTTCATATAAATTTTGTGATATCCATTCTTTAAGTTAATCTCTTAGAATATTTGTGTGCCAACCATCATGTCTAGCATATCACTAAGTTAGGGAATGGAAAAATAATATTTTATGGTGATTTTATTTATGGCACGACTATTGGTACACATACGCTATGTACTATCTTTATTTGGGGTAAGGATAACTGGAACAACACAAGGTGATAAACTTCCTCGAATAAAGCCTTTGGACAATAACTCATCAGCTTGTAATTTGAGTTCAACATGTTCATTTGGGTTCATTTATTAATGAGAGAGATTAGGAATTGAAGATTTATGAACCAAATTAATAACATGTTGAATGCTTTTTAGTGGGGGAAGTTCTTTCAGAAGTTCATTAAGGAAAATATCAACGAATTCAGAAAGAATATCAGTTATCTCAAGAGGTAAGGATTCAACATATGATTATTGAGGCATTTTTATAACAATTAGGGCAAACACAATGTTTCCATTTGCTTCTCTCTTAAACTCATGTTTATTAATGATATGCAAGGATTTCTATTCTACTAGGGCTGATGAATCTCAAGAATGGAATAAGCAAGCTTCTTTTGGGTTGATATAATTTAATACAAATCTTTTGCTCTTAAACATGAATTAGTAAGTATTTGAATATTTGTCATGGATGACATACATATCATAAAGCCATGGTCTTCCTAAAAGTATGTGGGAAACTGTAATAACCCTAGTGTTGTTCCTAATTTTTAGATAGTCTAACTAGTATATAAACTTCTCCATTAGTCTCTAAACATCATTTAGAGCAATTCCTAAAATTTTGAGCCAATTTGGAAGTCATTTGATTTAATTGAATATTTTATAAAAATTTACTTAATTAGAAAAATAATAAAATTATTTTAACATCAAAAAAAAAAATCAAATTTCATTTTTGAATTTTTGACACCCAAACTAGCTAATGGTAATTTTTTTGGGAAATTTTGGAGCTCATTTGGTCTAGAATATTTTATTAATTTAGTTTGTATTAATTATTTTTAAATGAAATTAAATAAATTTAAATTTTATTAATTCCCAACGGCTTAAAACCATCGTTTATTAAAATGGGATCGCCAGATCCACTGATTTGACCCGTCTTGTCTAATCATAGATGCCAATATAAAGGATCAAATCAGATCTACGGAGGATATGATCTCAGCCACTATATTAGGGCCCAGATCCAATGATCAAGGTAACACATGAGGTTAAGCAGATCCTAGGAGTTGATCAGCACCGTCTACTTGGGCGAACGACTTAGATGTGACAAAGCACTGTGCTATGTAGCCTTCTCCAGCTAGGCCATGGCCGCCCGTGGCAGTGAACTGTGATATAAATGTCATTGCGCCTACATCCCCAGCTCCTCAAAAACCCTACATTCTTTTCCTTAGCTCTCATTAGGTTATATGCAATTGTTAGAAAGAAGCGATGAGGTTCAACTATGATGGGAGAGCTCATCGGAATCGCAGATTGTCGGACCTTAAGTACTCCTCTGTTCCCCTTACCTTTACTTTAAACATGCAATTATTGTTTAGTCTTCCCATTACATATAAGGTTGTATCAATTACCAACATCAATTGAGCTTGGGTAAGCTCAATTGAGGCCTGATAAGCTTGGGCATGTACAATGCTGTACAGTGCCTGATATTCCATCAAAGCCTCCTAGCATTCCCATTAGTTCCAATAGCATTTATTGAGCTCCTTAGGTTGACCTTGACCCAAAGGACCTGTCAGGACTTAGTCAAGGAAAATGGGTTGTTGCGGAGGGAGCATTGCCCCTCCACAGTAAACCCTTGATCACCGAAATTGGTGATTAGGGTTATGCGATAGAGGTGATGCCAATTATGTCTTTTGCATCCATCGTGTAGACCTCATTACAAGCTTTATTTAGACATATGGCATGCTCATTAGAGTGGCATGTATGTTAAGAATTTGGAAGCCCTAGCTTCCTCATTTTGGCTCTCGGGTGGGAAAGATACACAGTGCCGGGGAGGTCAATCCACGACCCGCGCGACACTGTGCGGCCGAATATTCAGAGATTTTCACCGAATATTCTCAGCCTGTCAGGCCCGTGAACCCGACTGATTCGCCTTCTGTTACTGTTGTTCTAATAGGAATATTAATAAGAATATTTCAATTTAAATAATTTTGAATCTTAGGAAAATTAAATACATATTTAATTATTTAAATAATTTAATAAATATAAATCTAAATATATTAAAATTATATACCAAAATGATCACAAAAATAAGTAGAACAATAATATGTTATATAATTTAAGTTTTGATAATTTATTTCACTAATGATCCTCTAATTATCATTAAGAGTGATTAGTGTCCAATTAAGCCTATAATGCTCTAAATTGACACTAATATATGTCATTGCAATCCTTAGACTATAAGGATTATGAGTTCGATGATTTTAACCCAATTAGACACCACATTAAGAATTTCTTTTTTTAGGGCATAGAAAATTAATATTTTAATCAATATTTGGGATTCTTCCCAATTAGTTTCCTTAATCCCTAAGTAGATTTAGATTGATTTATGTCATGTAAAAACTAATTATTAGAGAAGGTTGTAAGTAAAAAAATACTTAGATAAACCTAGAACTAGCCAACCCTAGTCTAATTAAGCATGGATCTAACCCTTTAGTAGAGAGAGAGAGAGGGAGAATGTTTGGATTGTAATGCAGCTTGATTGGTAAAAAGTACATACCAATAATTAAAGGTTTAAATCATTAGTGTGCAGCTTATAAGTCTTTTAGATAAACATCTAACTTAGAAAATTTTGAGGGTTTAGATGGATTTAGTTGGATTAAGATTAGGATCCCTCTTCCTATAGATTAATAAGTGATAAAAACTAGTGAGTATTTAGTGGGTGTTATAGAACACTTAGATCCTATTTAGATTAATCCATTATTAATCATTTTGAAGAGAATCTAGAGTTAAGAAGGGAAAGGGCCAACAACTTTAGCTTAATAAGCCACCCCTCTTTAGATACCTTAGTGAACACTTCTAACAAATACATGAACTTAAACCTTAGAAATCCTTTAAGGTGAAAAGAGAACTAGAATCTCTAGTAACCTACTTAAGGTAGATCCTACATTCTAGTATAAGAATAGAAATTAAGTAGAAGACTTAGAAGATTGTAGCTTATAGAATTAGGAAATGTATTATAAGATAAAAATCTCAAATATATTTTATTATATTTCTCATTAAATATATATTACTTTTAAATTAATATTTTTAAAATCACAATATATATATATATATATATATATATATATATAATTTTCCTTAATTGACCAAGACATTCAATTAATTTCTAAGTCATATGGGGGGCTTCATTAGCCCTAATCATTAAGGTAGATAACTAAAATAAACATTCATGAATATCACATAATTTACAATTACCCTTGAAAATATTTTGATGCTGCATCATATTGAGATTAAATTCTTGTACAAACATTCAAACATTGTGCATAAATAAAATATTAAACATTTTACATAAAGGATTTCATGTGGTGGATTAGTCTGTATAGACATTGTTGAGCTAGAGTTGGCTATAAAGAGATCAATAGACCACACATGTCCTAGAGGAAGAATGTATGTGCTATGGGAGACCCTGCTACATTTGGTTGGGAAGATGTTCCTAACTCCTTGTTTGTTCTGTAATTTTTCTCACAGAACACAATTAAATAAGATAAATAAAATTGACATTTTATATGACACTATCTTATTGATTGTGTGCCACTGTTAATTTATACAGTCTTCTGACTATACATTTCAATCTATTCAATCTTTAAGAATGAGATTTGCTTCCCTTACTTTTACTTTAGTACTTTACTTTCTAGCATTACTTATAGATTTCCTACATTGTATTCTTTATATGGTTTACCATTACATTTTCTTACATTGCTTTTATATTTACTTAGCATTATCTTGTTGGACATCTGCATTTTATATTCATTTCCATGTACACATTAGTATACATATATGTTCATATATACTTCTTTTATTTAACATGTCTTATATAGGTTAGAGAAGTTACTATAGTAGGTACATTTTGCTCCTCTTATTATTTCTTAGTAATTTCCTTGCTTTCAGTACCTTTCTTCTTACAGTACATTGTGCACCATTTTAATTAATTATAAATTTTTAAATGTGATATCCTTTAATAAAAATTTAATTAATAACCTTAAAATATACTTAGACACTATAAGTTTAACAACTTTTTTTTTGATTGGCTGTGTGCCATATCGTATTAAATACCAAAGATGGTAGAACAGAAGCTTGGCAGAGGTTGAACCTGAGGGACAACCTTGAAGACTCTTCCTTTCAATCTTCTTACTTTTTATTTACCCATTTGAATGAGCATTATTATGTCTTTTAAAATAGTTTATATAACTATATAACTCTAGATATTTTTACTTTTTTTTATATAATGGACATTACATTTTCTTATTTTAGATAGTTTGGATGATAGATATGCATGTATTTATTGAACTTTTCTTATATTTACTTTCTTTTTCTTATTAGATTCTTGGCCACGTAGTACTTAATAGTGAGTTAGTTTTTACTAATTCAGTATTAAGTACTATAGTAGCCTTTAGTATTAGATAAGAATATTTATAATTTAGCACTGGAGTGTTGCAGGAATATCCATAGGAAGAACATCACCCATATCTTATCAGAATATGCTCTTAATTATTTTTAGACAAGGCAACATTGAGATGCAGAGATGGAAGCATTATTGACCCATGTAGCCTTGTAGGGTTATGGATGAGGCTTAAGTGTGGCTTCATCTTAACTAAGGCTGATGTGGTTATAATATTCATATAACTTTCACTATCAATGATTGTAACAACTTTAGGTTGTTACTTAGCTTAATCTTAGCTTAACTGTAGCATAATTATCATTCTATTATGTTTACTTAGTCATTAAAACTAATCCCCAAAGATTTGGAGCGATTTGGAGCTCAATCGAATATTTGGATTATTTTAATAATATTTAATTAATTAGATAATTGAGATATTTAATTTAACCTCAAAATCAAAATTTGACTTTGCCATTGCGCTCATCACCTTCAAATTAGCAATTGGTGATGTTTTGGAAGTGTTTGTCGAATTTTCTCGAATATTTTAATATATTTAAATGCCTCAAAAATAGAACAATTAAATAATCATCTAAATTAAAATCCTAATTCATCGTTGAGTTCCTCACTCCCAAATTAGTTATGGGTGAATTTTTGGGATTTTTCGGAGCCTGTTTAGTCATCCATTTTTAATTAGAGAAATGTGTTAACTAAAATTAAGAATAATTAATTATTTAATTTTAATCCTTGTTTTCTCTTATGAGCTGGGCCCCACTCCCCCTTCTCCATTTCATACAAACGGTGCCTCACTCCTTCCCCTTCTGGCACACGCATGAGGCCCCCTCCTTCTCGATGCTGTGGATGGTAGAGGACTTGCTCCCTCTCCCAGCCAATGCCTCCTCTTTCTTTTTAATGATAGACCTTAGCTCTCCTCCCTCCATTTATCTAATAGCTGAAGCTTCTTCCTCCCAACCCTCAATCCTCTCCCCTCCTTTGCTGGCTGCAAAAGAAGAAGAAGCTTCATCCCTCAAACCTTGAAGAAAATAGCAAGACCCCATTTGTAGTCTAAGGTACCCATTTGATGTACCTTTCCTTATGCTGCTCTTTCCATTTGCTTAATCAAAGTATTTGTGGAATGGTATTTCAAGTAGCTATTGCATGGAGTTTAGGTTTGATCTCCAAGCCTCAATTGAACTCAAATGAGTCCCATCGAAGCTCGGTTCATCCATCAAAATATAATTAAAAGCTATAGGATTTTTGTATACCCGTAGCTAGGGCATTATTGTTTGCTCATTAGAATTTCATGTCGATTTTGGTATTAATGGAAAGAGCTTGGAAAGCAATTTCCATCAGTATATGGCATTGTAGTTGAGGTGCCCTGTATCGGGAGTATTTGGGTGAACAAGGGGACACATTTTCATTTTTGCCCAGGTAAAATTACAGTCAAGCGCTACAGCGCGCCCGGCTCTCAGCCAGGAGGCACTCCAGCACGCCGCAGCACCCGCGTCTCAAGAATTTTGGCATTGTTGCATGCCGCAACATCAACGTCTCAGAAATTCTGATGTTGTAGTGCGTCACAGCGCCTAAAAGCACTGCCGCGCACCCGCATCTCGAGAATTCTAGCACCGTAGTGCGCCACAGTGCCTAAAAGTGTTACTGCACGCCGTAGTGCCCGAGTCTCAAGTTGACTGGAGCCACAGCGTGTTGTAGCACCTAACTCTTGGCCAGGGGACAATACAGTACACCATAGAGCCCAGGCCTATGATTGGCTAGCGCCGTAGCGCCTAGCTCTCGTCTAGGAAGTGCTTCAGCATGCCGTAGCATGCCGTAGCACGCAAAACTGCCCAACTTTGCCCAAATTGCATATTTTTCATATTTTAATGATTCTATAATCCTAATAATGTGAAAATATACCAAAACTAAAATGAGTCATAATGAAATCAAGAATTTTGTAAATAAGATGTGATTTTTGATATGAAATCTATCTCTTATCCTAATGGTATGCTTTAAATCTTATAAAGATTCAGTTAAATATTTTGTGCCAAATGGTAATGTTATAGTTTCTGATTGCTTGTATGATTAATTAGGGCATAATGGCCAAATTGAAATGAAATTTAGATAACTGAATTTGTAATTATGTGCTAATCCATTTTAGCTTTGTTTAGAGTTTGAATAGCCTTAATTATCTTCTATTTTGATTAATGTAACGTTTATATACTTCAATAATAGTAGCATGCATATTAGAAAACTTAAATTTTGAGTTGGACACTCAAATAATTGATTTGACTTTAATTATCTCTTAGACCCTTAATGATCTTAAGCAAAACCTTAACCAAACCAATGATTAATTTGACATCAATTTGGACATCAATAAGGTACAATAAACTCACTAATTTTATTATTAAGCAATAACAAAGTTAATAATTATAGTTTGATCAAGTTGGGAGTTAGATCCTAACTTGGTTAGACTAAGACCAAAATATTCATAAACTTAGCTAGGACACTTAATTTGTACACTAATAAATTATATAAACTCCAATAATGATTATTGTTTTGCCATTTAATCTTAAACTATTAAATTAGAAGATGTTAGATTCATAACAAACTCATATGATTGATCATCTAAATCAAACTATTAGATCCCTAATTTTCTCGTATGGAAGATAATTATCATTAAATGAATTACAAAATGAGAACGATAATGAAATAATCAACTCCTAATAATTCATATGATTGTATCCCATAACTATAGTATAGGCTATAACTAGATGGGTTTACCCATCCGATTTGTATGACTTATCTTATTGTATTAAGGCTTGTAATCTTAAAATGAATCTTATAGCTTTGTTTATACTTGCATATTTTAGCGCTTAAAAGGTTAAGACTAAAATATTAGTGGTTTAATTCAATCAATAGCTAGACCTTAAAAAAAGATAAATTATTGAGGTAGGGAGAGCTTATTGTCCAATTTTGAGGTTGTAGCTTAAATGAACCCATAATACCTTTAGATTATCATCTGAGATCCATGTGGTAGAATAACCTAAAGATTTAGAGTGAGATTCTTCCTTGTGGTGGTATCCTAGGTTGAGTGACCCTTAAGTCACATTCATGGAACCTTTGTGTAGGACTTGCCCCAAATGGAGTATGGATTCTTTAGTTTGTAATCCTTGATGCATAAATAGAATTGTTAATATGTGATATAGTAGAATTATCAGATGGAAATGAATATGTATATCCATAGAACTGGATTATTTCAATAGAAAATGAGATTGGTTGATTTATTCTGAATAGAACTGTAGAGTCTCAATCTTATTTTATGTGATTGGATAAGTGTTGTTCAGTTCAAAATAAACATCCCAAGTCCAATAGTGTTATAAGTAGGGTATTTAAATACTTAGTTTGAGAGAATAAACTGTGACCGAGTTCTGCCCCTTATCGTCATACTTTTCGATAAGTGTAGTTAAACAAACTAAGTGTTTCAAGTTATCTTTCTTAGGACACTATAAGCATTCCTTTAATTAGGATATTTAAATACTTAGTTTGAGAGAATAAACTGTGGCCAAGTTCTACCACTTATCGTCATGTGTTTCGATAAGTGCAGTTAAACAAACTAAGTGTTAGAAACACCCTTCTTAGAAATATACCAATTATATATATGAAATACTCCTTCATGAGATGATTTAGGATATAAAGAGAATTATAACAAATTTGTAGACTTAAATTAGGAGTCAGAAATCATCGAAGTGAAATCAAGTTAATCTAAATTAAACCAAGCTTTGATTTTTATTATATTAGACTCAATGGGTTATTTAAACCTAGCCCTAGAAGTTTGAAATTCATCGAAGGTTATTTGAGCATTTTGACTATTTTCTTGCCTATTTTTAGATCCTAAAAATTAGTTAAATTAAATCAATCGCTAAATTAAAATATGATTTCATTTTTTATTTTCTCATGCTCGAATTAGTAAATGGTAAATTTTTGGGAATTTTTGGAGCTCATTTTATCCTAGATTGGATTTAAAAATTATTAGGATTATTATTTAATTAATTAAATGAATTATATTATTTAAATTAAATATATATGAATTTTTATACATATGGGATTTGCTGTCAAGATAGCGGCAGATCTACTGCGGGGCCCCTACAGCGGCGCATCGACCTTCTCCTTTGGATGCGCTAATGCACATCTTAGTGAGGTCCATCTAACGACATACACTACCTCACGCCTAGATCTAATCCTAGCTGACGGATCCACCCGTGTACTTGACAACTGATGGCTTCTCCGCGGTTACCTGTTTAAGTATCTCATTAGGGCCATCCATCTCCAATGGCACCGCGATTAGATGGTCTCTAGTGAGCCTAGCATTGTGGATCATCTACTCAAACTCGCCACTCGCTCTCTTGGTCTCCCTAATAGCTTGACCCTCTGTAGGCCTAATGGCAGTACGGGGACACCCTGATCTTCCTCTTCTGCCCTTGGGTTCAATGGATTGTCGGCTGCCATCTTCCTGAATTTCCTTCAGCCATTGGAACCACACCTCTCCCTTAGCCTAAGCCTAAACCATGGATACCTGCCATGGCAACCATCCCTAGAACTCCCCTCTACCTAGAAATACCCCTGGGACATCATAGTGAGTCCTTTTGCTCACTATGATCCCATAATTTTTCAAATTGAATCATTTGGAGCTCTCGACACTCTCGATAATTCTTGCTACTATGAACCACTAATAGAGGGTTAAATCTAGTGTTCATCATCCCTGTGCTTCTCCTCAAGTTACCTAGAAGCTCCTGCTTGCCTCAATCCTTCCCTAATAGTCCCTGTCATTGCCATTTTTAGGTACTAGCCTATTCAGTCAAGTCGTGTGAACTTGACATCTGATTAAGTAATCAAGGATAGCCTTTGGATGTCGTCTAATTATCTCTAACACCCTAGGATTCTGTGCACACGATTTGGATCAATTGAGCTAGGTCTAGATAACAATTTCTCACTGTCTGGACAACATTGGTGTTCAATGAGTTCGGGGCTACCCCACTGAAAACCAGACCTCAATTTGGCTCAAATCCATTACAAACCTTCTCCTTGTGACTAATGAAGCCTTCCCTAATTGTCTCCAGGGTTCGAGCTAGCTCTGATCAATCATATCGATCGATCAAGCTAACGACCAAACCAGGAGTTGATTTGAGTAAGGACCCAACTATCAGCTGCACCCCATGTCTCATAACCTTGGGGGTTCAACTCGCCTCACCTCACTAATGGTGTAGGGATCGAACCCCATCATCTTGGTGGTCTTTGTGAGGCGAATTATCCCCTCATAGTAAATCCAAAATGTCCTCACTTAGGCCATTTTGGTGGAACAACCATCCAGTTATCCACTGCATCCCAGTCTGGGCTTCTAGGTCCAATCGATGCATCCAGCCTCAAGGATTATGTGGCAATTAAGCCAAGGTGCTGGCATGCACTTAGTGCAGAGAATTAGCCTGTGTAATTTCTTCCCTCTTCAGCCTATCAAAGGAAGAAATGGGGACGATGACATTGTCGCATTGGGCCAGGTCAGCCCAGGCCCGCGCGGAGTTATAGTGCCGGCCCAGCCAGGTCCCGATCCGACCCACGCCTTCCGATAAATGGGTCGGGTTACTTAAATGAATTTTGTAATTAAATTCCTTCTAAATATTTGATAAATCCATTTAATTAAATAGTCTATGGTTTAATTAATTGAAAACATTCAAATTAAATTAATAAAATAACTTTGGCTAAACTTATTCCAATGATATGATCCAATATACCATTTTGATCTAAAAAATATGAGGAACAATAATATCCAATAAAATTCTAAATCTAATAGTTAGATATTCTGATTTGGCCTAATCTTTTTCTAATCTTAATTAATGAATAATTAATTTATTAAATGTCCAAAATTCATGATTAAGATCTCTAATTGTTCATAAGACAGAGGAGAACTTAATAAAATTTTTAAAAATAATTTAAGAGTTTTAAATTTGTTAATCACCTTAAATCTTGATTAGTTATTAATGACCTAATTAATCCTTTGATTTTGACAAACCAAGTCCCTATTATCTTCTTACATGTATTAGAACTTACATATATGTTTAGATTCCCATTTTAAACCTTAATTTCCTTAATCACTTTTCTTAGCCTTAAAACTTGATTAGTGCTAATTAATCTAATCTTAAGTTCAAACTTAAATTTAAGTGCTTCATTTCTCTTATTAGTCAGTACTAAGCCTATTAGAACTAATTAGAGTCAATTTAGATGCTTGAATCTTAAAATCCCAATTTTAACCTTAAGAAGGGTATTTTGGTCATTTTGACCAAAAGTTTGTTTAAAAACCTTAAACCATAAAAATGTCATTAATATACTCTTAATCAGTAATATAATGTCTCAGGATCATTTATTTAGTTCTTAGACCTAGTTTAATTATCTAAAGTGTTTAAAGCTTAATTCATCTTAAAATTCTCTTAAGTAAATTGTAAAGATCTTAAAATGATCTTAATCTTTAATAATTAAATCTAACTTTATGAAATCAGTCTTAAGTGCCTTATAAAAACTAATCATAATAATTATTCCTAAGAGAATGTCTTAATGAAAACCTTAAGTCTAAATCCAATCTGAAGTTTTAGGTGATTAAACCTAAGACTTAGATCTTAAATACTTAGTAATTATTCCTAATAATACATTTGAATTGTACCATCTTATTCTTGAAATTCCTATTTGATTGAACCCTTTTGAATCCTTTTCTTGGGCTTAGGTTGATTCAACTTATAGAATAATGTGATTATTCTATAGATTGAGATTAGATCTTTGATTCTTATGTTCTTATTTGATTATTTTGTTTTATAATTATAGATTTAGCCTTTTTTTAAGATCATAATTTCTTAATCTTTCAGCTTCTAAGATTCTCTACCTTTAGAATAAGTGTGGGCATGAACCTTTAGATCCTTAGAAGATTAGTACCTTTGATTCATGATTGAACCCCAAATTATAGTTTAAGCCCAGAATCATTAATCTTGATTGGCTTCATCAAGATTGGGTGTGAGTTATTAAATTACATTAAATAAAGTTATTAATTTAGTTGACTCTTTATAGTCATCACTTCTGATTATGAATTAGAACTATTATGCTATAGTGTTAACTTTAAGGTCATAAATCTGTGATTTTATAAGATAGTTGGACATTGGAGATCCTAAGCATACACTAGCTCAGAATAGATAGGATGAATTAAATTAGATAACAATAGATATCATATATATCTAGTTGAGTCTTTTGCTCACTTTGATTATTGTTGCTTCGCATACATTGTGTTTGAGCTTTTTTTCTTGGACATATTAGTTGAACATAGGATATTTGATGAGTATTCTATATTAAATATGGGATTGCATAAACATGATTTTAGTTCATTCAGTTTAGTTAGTTCATTCAGTTCTTAGTACAATAGAGTGTGTTCTAACTTAGTCTGCCTCTTCAGTTCAGTTCTTTGAATATAAATTAGACTCAGAGCTATATCTGTGCTTGGCAAGGGGGATACATGTATGATTCTATAAGTTCAACTTGAACCTAGCTCTGTGCTTGGCTAGTGGGTACATGTTGAACATTGTAAACAGTAGCCTTATTTTGGCCCACTTCTGTTATGACAGTACTACTTTAGGCATACTTTTATTTTTCAGTTCAGTTCTAGTTTAGTAGCTCATTTAGCCATATATTTTACTTGCATTTTTATTATGTTTTGTACACTTTTACAGTTTATTTCAATTTAATACTTTCAGTTCAATATTTAGGTTCAATACTTGCATATTTAGGATGCTAGTCTTATTTCAGTTTTCTTATGTTTCAGTTCAGATTTCTCTTATTTAAATCAACACGTATTCATATGATCATAAGTATGTTAGAATGAGTTTATTTTCATCACTTTTCAGTTATTTTTATATTTACAGCCTAACCATATTACAGCTTCTGGTTAAGGTATGTTATTTTACATATTTGCTTTGTTCAATTATAAATGTAAGTTTATAATTATCCTATTTCTTATGGCTTGTTTCTCCCCTTAATTGCTTAAATGTTATTTAAATATGATATCTTAAATATTTAGTGTCATTTAAATTTGCTTAAAATGTACTTAGATAATTTGTATGACTATAAGTTTTTCTTTTCTTGGCTGGGGACTTGCATTGTAATACTGACAATATTAGATTCAAAGCTGTTTGTTGAGGTTGCTTCTAGAGAGTAGCTTGTCCACGAGTAGGACCTTCCTGCCACTGTAGCTTAGCTAGTCTTATTTATAACAGTGAGGATGAGTGTTCCTTTTTTTTTAATTCAATCTATAATAATTTCATATTCTGGATGTACTTACTTTATATACTATCATATTGTGCCGAGTTATTGTTCTACTTTCTTACTATGCAGTGATGTGGATGTTTTACACTTTTTTGCTTCTATTACTTTGATGTTTTGATTTATGATCCTTAATTTCAGGTGACAAGTCTTATAATTAAGGCGAGTTGGGTTTATACCTGACTCGACTATAGTTTGGAGAATTTATACAGTTGGAGATCGTATTCATAGTAATTATGTTAATCTCAGTATTAGCATGACCACGGATGGTATGGGGCCCCATAATTGGTATCAGAGAATACCATAAGGTGTCAAATTGGGATTTGCAATATTTTTTACCTAATGAACCGTTCTTCTAAAAATTTTAGTCATCAAAATATAACATCGATAGCACAATACTCTCAGTAACTCTATGAAAGTGTAGATTGAAAATATCCATTTAAGATAATTAAGTCACCCTCCAAATAACTGAAGAAACTTATAAATTTTTCTGATTGAACATAATGGAGTGTGAAAGATCAGAGTTGGATTACTACATTGTCACATTCAACATTGTCTGGGAACTCATTTACAAATGGGGATGAGAAAGTAAGAGATCTATTGCTGGAGTATATGTTCAAGGAGTCCTAGTTTTGGACAAACTTTTTTAACAACATGTATTTAGAGGACTTGACTTCCAGATCCTAGCCAAAAAATGGTTAAGCCGTGTGGAGTCAGTTCTGAACCATATTGAATGTCTTGAGTACATCCGTATTGATCTCATGACCTATGAACTTTTAGAATTTGCGGGAGATTGGTGGGATGTCACTAGTAGGAAGCTCGAGAAGAAGTGGAAGAGGAAGCATTGTGCTATAACGTTCAAGGGCTTTCATCTCACATTCCGTATTGAGTTCATTAAAGAACATTAGTGCTAGCTTAGTTAGTATGATTGTGATTATTTATCATCTTATAATTTCAGTAATTATATGAATTTTCCATTCTCTGTCATCATATGTAAATCTTCATTCTTAAGTAATGAAATTTTTGTGGTTATTAGTGGAATGTCAAACTTGATCTTGTTTCATTAATCTAGTTCTAAAATTAAGATTTGTCATGTTAAATCAGGATGAATCCTAAATCACCCCCAACAACTACTCTTATTAAGTCTGCCATAGCTTTTAGCAGCTCTACTGATGCAGTAGCCCATCTCTGAGGAATGGTGGCAATAATGCTGGAAAACTAAACCCAATAGGCTTTGGCTATTTAAAAGCTAATTGTCATTCACCCCTCACCAACAACAACTAACAACCCCGCAATGTGTTATTTGATACTGGAGATAGTCATTTGTTCATATATGAGCATTTATCAATCTTCTTAATCTACCTACCTATAAACTAGATAAGTTGTTAAATGTTGGACTTCTATCTGGAGCCCAACTCAGTGCTCATAAGTTTTGCGATATCAAGATTCTGTTGAATAATCATATGTTTGATTCTAAATTAATCATTCTGCCATTAGCTAATTTTGATATCATTCTCGGAATGAATTGACTTAGTAGTCACAATGATGTGATAAATTTCCTAAAGAAGAAGATCACTTTTCATTCCTAGGGAAAGCCTATAACTTTCGTAGGAAAGATTAGTACTCACCTATCATTAATAAATGATATAAAGTCTAGAAATTAATCAGTAAAGCATGTGATGCTTTCCTTATCACTATGATGGGTGAAGCGAAAGAAATAATTTCTATCTCCGATTGTAAGGTGGTGAAAGATTTCGCCGATGTATTTTTCGAAGATCTGACAGGAGTACCTCCGCCTAGAAAAGTATAGTTCTCTATTGAAATAATTCCCGATACTCAACCTATATCTAAAGCTTTTTATAGAATAACACCTAAGGAACTATAAGAGCTTAACAAACAGTTGCAAGAGCTCTTGTGCAAAGGCTTCATTAGGCCTATCATGTCTCCATGGGAAGCGCCAGTTTTATTTGTAAAGAAGAAGGATAGATCTATATGAATGCGTATAGATTATCGTGAGTTGAATAAAGTCAATATCATGAATAAATATCCTTTGCATAGAATCGATGATCTGTTTGACCAGCTATCGGGAGCCATCATATTTTTCTTAAAATCAATTTAAGATCTGGATATCATCAATTGCGAGTAAAGGATGTCGATGTTGTGAAAATAGCTTTCCGTACTCATTATGGTCATTTTGAATTTCTTATGATGTCTTTTGGACTCACTAATACGCCATCAATATTCATGGACTTGATGCAGTGAGTCCTTAAGCCATATTTGGACAAATTTGTTATCATCTTCATCGATAACATTCTCATTTACACTCAAACTTTAAAGAATCATGTGATCACTTAAGGATAGTGTTAAAATCCTTGCGCGATCATCAGTTATATGCCAAGTTTTTGAAATGCAAATTTTGACTAAAATCCATTGTATTCTTGGGTCATATAGTCGATGCCCAAGGTATCCGTGTAGATCAAAAGAAGGTAAGTGCAATCTAATATTGGGTACAGCCCAAGTTAGTTACATATATCATAAGCATTTTGGGATTGGCTAGATACTACAGGAATTTTGTTAAAGGCTTCTCTCAGATTACATCACCTTTAACTAAGTTGACTCAGAAAGCCGTACCTTCTGTTTGGAGTCCTGAATGTGAGGAAGCATTCCAAACCCTAAAAGATGCACTCTTTACCATTTCAGTGCTTGTTCTTCCTAAAGAAGGTTTAAACTATCAGGTGTACACTGATGCATTTGGAATTTGTTTAGGCTGCGTATTAATGTAAGAGGGTACGATAATTTCTTATGCCTCTTGTTAATTAAGACCTCACGAAAAGAACTACCCCGTTCATGACCTTGAACTTGCTGCAGTAATTTTTGCCTTAAAGATATGGCATCATTACTTATATGGAGTTCAATGTTCTATTTTCACTGATCATCAGAGTCTGAAGTATATCTTCACTCAGCAAGAATTGAACTATCAACAAAAAAGGTGGTTAGAGCTCATCAGCAATTTTGATCTGAGTATTCATTATCACCCAGGTAAAGCAAATGTGGTAGTCGATGCTCTTAGCCGTCGTGGTACTCTATCTGCTATGATTGCTTCAAGTTCATTAGAGAAAGAGTTGCGTAAACTCAAAATTTCTCCAGCATGTGGCGATATGCTAAGTTCACTTCTGGTTAATATTAATGTGGAACCCACTTTCCATAAAGATGTCTCCATCTCACAAACTAAAGATAAAGACTATCTGAAGTTCAGAGTCGACATCAAAGGAGGTCGCCACTAGGATCTACAGATTTGTAGTAATGTAATCTATCAAGGGAATCGTCTGTGCATTCATAAATCCATGCATCATGAAATTTTAGTAGATGGTCATTGATATATATGGAATTTATAGCTAAATCTAGTATCAAAACATCCTAAACACCATATGAAATAAAGTACTTTGAATGAAATCATATGTTTTTCAAGGAAAAATGGAAGACAACGAAGATCTGAGCAATTTACATAAATTATGGGCGAAAATCGCTGCAATGCGCCATGGCACGCCATGCGCACCAGGGCGTTTCCATTAACTCCCTCATCTGGAAGCAGAATTGAAGACCTGGAAGGAAGACCGTTGCGGCGCGCTACATCGTCATTTCTTAAAGATGAATTAAAACCTTATGCGGACTAATTGATCAATGCTAAATCTGCCTTTACATAAAATAAGCCATTACAGCACGCTCCAAGTGTGCCACAATGCGCTATGTTTCATAAGGAGTTGCACTGACCTGGAAAAAACCATTGTAGCTTGCTGCGGTGCGCCACAATGACATATTTAATTAATCTTCAAGAACTTTATATGAACTAATTGAACAGTAAATATTTCGCATTTTTGAACTTTCAAGCACCGCGATGACATTTCTGATTCTTCACACAAACTTTATGTGAATTAATATTCCGCATTTTTGAATTTTTAACTGCCGCAGCGTGTCACAGCGCGCCGCGGTGACATTTCTGTCACACAAACTTTGTGTGAGCTAATACTCCGCGTTTTTGAACTTTTAGCCGCCACAGTGCACCACGATGGTATTTTTGATTATTATTACAAACTATATGTGACTTAATGAAACAGTTACTATTCCACCTTTTCAAAGATGAGACCGTCGTAGTGCGCTGCAGCGTGCTACAACGGACACAACGACGACCCAAGGTAAAGATACTAACTTATAGCAGGAACAGTGTTTGGAGAGCTGTCGCCATAGCGGAATAGTGTTTGAAACGCTACTGCCACAGCGCGCCTCAGTGTGCTGCAGTAGTCGATCCAGAATTTTCCAGAACTACCATAAATGCAGCATAGGGAAGGCCACAAAAATGCAACCTTTGGCCTTCCCCAGCCTCTTGAAAATTAAAATATATTATTTTTGCTAAATCTCAATAGAATAAATAGGATAAATATTTGAAGCGTTTGAATTAAAACCAATAAAGGTGAAGAGTCACATGATTAATGTCTTGGGGGCTAAGAACTTCCTTATTAAAGGGCCAATCTCAGACCTTAAGTGGGTTCCAAGTTCTGATATTCAAAAGTCTAAGAGAAAGGCTGCAGTAAGAAAAAGGAAGAGAACTCTCCAATGGGCCAATAGGGATCCATAAAGAGTGAAGAGAAGTGGACAGCAAGGGAGAAGGAAGAGACATCAAGCAGAAGTGCAGAAGGAAATTCAAGAGAAACCTAGAAAACCTCTGGGTGCTTCTTAGTATTTTTTCTAACTTCCTTTTTGATTATTTTCTGTAGTAAACTGATAACAAAGTTTATTTTCCTTAGCATGTATGATCATATTCATCTTGTAATGGAAGCTAAACTATCTTGGGGAGGGTTGGGATATAGTTGTAGGAAAATGTAAGGATATTATGGTGTTGTGATGGAAATAATTAAATGAATGAAAATGATTTTTATTTTAAACTGTCTATATTTATTATTGTGATAGAATGCTTGGATGAACTTTATGTCAAACCATTTTTTGCTAGTAAATAAAGCTTTAAGGAATTATTAATTAAAGAACTTGAGTTCTGAGATCATCAATTGGACAAGAGCAAGGAGGGTAGTACAGGTAGAGCTGAAAACTATGTGACAAGTTCTCAAAGCTCACTTGAACCTTTTCATTAAGAGTTCTCCCAAGAGACATGATGCTTGTGAACCAAGTTCCCATCAACTCAATGCTCTGTGGCTCAACAAAATAGAAGGGATGAGAGGACATTAGAAACCCAATGGATGATGTGACATAGTCCATTGGAGCCAATGCATCCTCTCATTTAGCTAAACCACGCTTGTAAGCGCATGATGCATTGTTGATGGAAATCTTGTTTATGAGATCTAACAAGTAAAAAAAAAATATTTGGTAACCTAGACATAAGAAATCAAAGGTTATTTAAATTACTATCTCATAAAGATTTAAGTGCCGAGGTAGAACCCCAATGGGAGTTCTCCTTGTTGCACTAAATCTGAACCTATTGTAATTGGAGGATTGATCCAATTATAACATTGATCACATAATTTAATTCGATATAAATAAATTAATTTTTACATTTAAACAAAGAAGTGACATTACCAAATCCTTACAAGTACTACAATAAAACCCCAACTCTCTCTCTTTGAACAAACAATATCTTATCTTAAAGTCATTTGCATTGATAATTTAGGAACCCAATCAAAACCAAAACTCAATCTTCAAAATATTATTAAAAGAAGATATAACTTAGTAATAAGACCGCCATTCTCAAAGGATGATAAATTATAGAAACAAAACTTCCAACTTCAGACCATGTACACTTGCGTGCAAACACAGACGTATATTTTTTGTCTGTCAGCCATAATTCAGGATATCACATTTATCCAAGCAGTACTAAAATGTACCAAGATTTAAAGCAGTCTTTTTGGTGGCCCGGAATGAAAAAGAACGTAGCCGATTTTGTGGTTAAGTGTCCTGCTTGCAATCTAGTGAAGGCCAAGCACCCAAGGCCTGGTGGTCTTCTACATCCTCTGGAAATCTATGAATGGAAATGGTTTGAATCTGAATGGATTTATTTTTGGGATTGCCTCACACAAAATCTGGTGTCGCTGCAATCTGGGTTATCGTCAATCAATTAACTAAATCAGTGCATTTCATTCCTATCCATCAGACTGACTCTGTCGAGAAGCTCCCAAAGCTTTATACTAAAGAGATTATTAGGCTACACGGTATCCCTAAGTCTATAGTATTCGACAGAGACAATAGGTTTACTTCTAAGTTCTCGCAAGCAGTGCACCAAGATCTGGGGACTACCCTGGCTATGAGTACAACTTTTATCCTCAAACAAATGGTCAGACTGAAAGAGTAAATTAAGTTCTTGAAGAATTTCTTAGGCTCTGCGTTCTCGATTTTGCCGATTTTTGGGAAGATTATATCCCATTAGTGGATTTTATATATAATAACAGTTTTTAAGACAGTATTAAAATGGCAACCAATGAGGCCTTATATGGCAAAAAGTGTAGTACTCCTCTGGCATAGTTAGAAATAGGAAGCGTTCAACTTTATGGATCTAAATTGGTTGAGGAAACTAATAAAAAGATTCATCTGATTCAGCAAAGCATATGTTCTGCTCAAGATCGTTAGAGCTAATACCATGATGCTCATCATCATCTTTTAGAATTTAGTGTTAGAGATTTGGCATATTAGAGATACTCAGTCCCCGCTATGTTGGACTTTTTGAGATACTAGCCAAGGTGGGATCATCAGCCTACAAGTTGAATCTACCTGATGACTTTGTAGCTATTCACAATGTGTTTCATGTGTCATCATCAAGAAGATCTCTTAGAGACCCTTCTCATCTCGTTCAACTTCTAGTAGTAGAAATTTAGCCCGATCTTTCTTATACTGAAGAACTAGTTAAAATCTTAGATTACAATCAAACGTAGCTAAGGAATCGTTCAATTCCAATTGTTAAAATTCAGTGGAAGAATCGATCATTAGAAGAATCTACTTGGGAAAAAGAAGTGGATATGCGCCATAAATATCTGCAACTCTTTGCAAACTCAGGTACTTTTTCTATTCCTTTCTATTCAGTTGTCATTCAATGTTTCATTTTTGTAGTATTTTCTTCACTTGAGTGATGTCGAGGATGACATCGTTCTTAAGTGGAGGAGTATGTAACAACCTTAGTTGTTATCTTAGCTAAACCAAGTTAATCTAAGCTAAACTAAGCTTTGATTTTCATTCCATTATACTCAATGGGTTATTTAAACCTAACCCTAGAAGTTTGAAATCCATCGGAGCTCATTTGAGTATTTTGGCTATTTTTGCCTATTTTTGGATCCTAAAAGTTAGCTAAATTACTTTGATCTTCAAATTAAAATTTGATTTCATTTTTGAATTCCTCATGCCCTAATTAGCTAAGAGTGAATTTTTGGAGCTCATTAAGTCCTAAATTGGATTTAAAATTTATTAGGACTATTATTTATTTAATTAAATGAATAATATTATTTAAATTTAATATATTTTAATTTTTATACTTACTGGATTAGTTGTCGGGACCGTGGCAGATTCGCTGCGGGGTCCCGACAGTTGTGCATCAACCTTCTCCATTGGATGCTCATAGCGCGGTCCATCATACGGTGTACACTATAGCGCGCATAGATCTAATTCTAGCTGACAGATCCACCTCGTGTATTTGATGGATGATGGCTTCTTCGTGGTTACTCATTTAAGTATTGCATCAGGGCCATCAATCTCTAATGGCCCCGCGGTCAGATGGCCATTGGTGAGCCTAGCACTGTGGATCATCTACTCCAGCTCGCCTCTCGCTAGCCTGGTCCCCCGATAGCTCAACCCTATGCAGGCTGCCATCTTCCTGAATTTCCCTCGGTCATTGAAACCATGCCTCTCCCTCGGCCCGAGCCTAACCCATGGCTCCCAGCCATGGGAACCACTCCAAGACCTCCCCTCTACCTATAAATACCTCTGGGACATCACAGTGAGTCCCTTTGCTGTGATCCCTCAATTTCCCCAATTAAATTTGTTGGAGCTCTCGACACTCTCGACGATTCCTGCTGCTGCGAATCGCTGATAGAGGGCTAAGTATGGTGTTCATACTCCATGTACTCTCCTCAAGTGGCCTGGAAGCTCCTGCTTGCCTCAATCCTTCCATAGTCATCTCTGTCATCATCATTTTCAGGTACTAGCCTATCCTGTCGAGTTGTGTTGACTCGACGTCTGATTAAGCAATCTAGGATTGCCTTTGGATGTCATTTAATTATCCCTAGCACCCTTGGATTATGTGCACAGGATTTGGATCGATTGAGCTCAGTCTAGACAGCAATTGCTCACAGTATGTACGATATTTGTGTTCAATGAGGTCAGGGCTGCCCCACTAAAAACCAAGCCTCAATTTGGCTCAAATCCGTTGCAAATATTCTCCCCATGACTAATCGAACCTTCCACGATTGTCGTCAGGGTCTGAGCTAGCTTTGATCGATTGTATCAATCGAGCGAGCTAGCGATCGAACTAAGAGCTGAGTTCAAGTATGGACCCAGCTATCAGCTGCACCCCAAGTCACATAACCTTTGGGGTTCGACTCGCCTCACCTCACTGATGGTGTAGGGATCAATCTCCAACCATTTGGTGGCCTCTATGAGGATAATTGTCCCCTCACACTAAACCCTAAACTTCCTCACTTAGGCCATTTCAGTGGAGTTACCATCTAGTGATCCACTGCATCCCAGTTAGGGCTTCTAGGCTCAATCGATGCGTTCATTCTCAGGGATCGTGTGGTGATTAAGCCAAGGTGCTGGCATGCCCTAAGTGCGAAGAATTATCCTATGTAATTTCTTCCCTCCTCGGCCTATTGAAGGAAGAGGCGAGGACGACAACACTGTCGCATCGAGCCTGGTCAGCCCAGGCCCGCGCGGTGCGACAGTGCCGGCCCATCCGGGCCCCAGTTTGACCCGTGCCTTCCGATAATTGGGCTGAGTTAATTAAATGAATTTTGGAATTAAAATCCTTCTGTTAAATATTTGATAAATCCATTTAATTAAATAGCCTATAGTATAATTAATTGAAAATATTCAAATTAATTTAATGAAATAACTTTGGCAATATTTATCCAAATTGTATGATCCAATATACCATTTTGATCAGAAAAATATAAGGAATAATAATATGTAATAAAATTCTAAATCTATTAGTTAGATCTTCTAATTTAGTATAATATTTCTCTAATTTTAATTAATAAATAATTAATTCATTAAATGTCCAAAATTGATGATTAAGGTCTCTAATTATTCATAGGACAGATGATAACTTAATTATGCCTTTAAAAATAATTAAGAGTTTTAAATTTGTTAATCACCTCTTAATCACCCTAAATCTTGATTAGTGATTAATGACTTAATTAATCCTCTGATTTTTGTAAACTAAGTCCTTATTATCTTCTTAGAACTTACCTATATGTTTAGATTTCCATTTTAAATCCTAATTTCCTTAATCACTTTTCTTAGCCTTAAAAAGTGATTAGTGCTAATTAATCTAATCTTAAGTTCAAACTTAAACTTAAGTGCCTCATTTCTCTTATTAGTCAATACTAAGCCTATTAGAACTAATTATAGTCAATTTGAATGCTTGAATTTTAAAATCTCAATTTTAGCCTTAAGAATGGTATTTTGGTCATTTTAACCAAAAGTTTGTTTAAGAACCCTTAAACTATAAAAATGTCATTAATATGCTTTTAATCAGTAATATAATGTCTCAGGATCATTCATTTAGCTTTTAGACTTAGTTGAATTATCTAAAGTGTGTAAAGCTTAATTCTTCTTAAAATTCTCTTAAGTAAATTGTAAAATCTTGAAGTGATCTTAATCTTGAATAACAAAATTTAACTTTATGAAACCAGTCTTAAGTGCCTTATAAGAACTAATCATAATAATTATTACTAAGAGAATATCTTAATAAAAACCCTAAGTCTAAATCCAATTCGATGTTTTAGGTGATTAAACCTAAGACTTAGATCTTAAATCCTTAGTGATTATTCCTAGTAATCCATTTGAATTGTACCATCTTATTCTTGAAATTCCTATTTTATTGAACCCTTTTAAATCCCTTTTAGTGGGTTTAACTATAGGATAATGTGATTATTATATAGATTGAGATTGGATCTTATATTCTTATATTCTTATTTTATTATTTTGTCTTATAATTATAGATTTAGCCTTCCTTTAAGATCATAATTTTTTAATCTTTTAGCTTCTAGGATTCTCAACCTTTAGAATAAGTGTGAGTGTGAACTCTTAGATTCTTAGAAGATTAGTACTTGGATTCAGGATTGAACCCCAAATTGGAGTTTAAGCCCAGAATCCTTAATCTTGATTGGCTTAATCAAGATTAGGTGTGACTTTTTAAATTATATTAAATTAAATCATTAATTTATTTGACTCTTTATAGTTATCACCTATGATTATAAAATAGAACTGTTAAGTTATAATGTTAACTTTAATATCATAGATTTGTGATTTTTTAAGATAGTTGGATATTGGAGATCCTAAGCATGTACTAGCTTAGAATAGATAGAGCGAATAAAATTAGACAATAACAGATATCACATATGTCTAGTTGAGTCTTTTGCTTACTTTGATTATTGAGCTGAGTTATTGTTATACTTTCCTTACTATGCTATGATGTAGATGCTATACTCTTTTCTACTTCCTTTACTTTGATGTTTTGATATATAATCTTCAATTTCAGGTGACAAGTCTTCTAATTAAGGTGGGTTGGGTTTATAACTCTCTCAACTATAGTTGGCAGATTTTCCACCGTTGGAAACCGTATTCACCGTAGTTATGTTAATCTCAGTATTAGCATGACCACGGAGGGTACGGGGCTCCACAGATATCAATTAATTCAATTTTAAATTAAAAATCCTAAATTATACTTGGACTCTATAAGTCTAACAACTTTTTCTTTTATTGACTGTGTCATACCATATTAAAAACTAAATACGGTAGATTAGGAGCTTAGAGCGGAGCTGGAATTAGAGTCTTGTTCCATTGAAGTAGCATTGAAGACTTTAGTTTTATCTTTGATTATTTATGAGAATGAGTGATTTTACATTTATTTTAGTCTGTATAACTAAATTAACTTTGGATTTTTTTTCTTTTCTGAGATGTTTATTTTCTTTAAATAGTATTGAATGGTTATGATGATATATGTATTTAAATGCTTTATTTAATAACTATATGTTTACTTTTTCTTTCTCATAGATTCTTGGTCAAATGTAGTACTTAATAGTGGGTTAGCTCTTACTAATTCAATATTAAGTACTACCGTAATAATTGGGCTATAATATCTAATATAATATCCGGGCGTTACAATTATTCTTATTACATTTTTTAATAATATCGCTATCATGTCTAGCCAATGGTTAGCTTGAACTATAGTTTGAGCTAACTAAGTTCTATGGTGGCTAAGTTCATACTCTAAGGCCAAATGGTCTAGATGTAGTTTAGTTAGCATCCATCTTCGTTGGGCTTTAATATGGATTATCTTTCATTTAGCTTAGCCTAAGCTATCTTATCCTTTAATCATTAACTTGTGTTGGCTTTTGGTCAAACTTGTGTTGGCCCAAGGAAAGGGAGACTTGATGATTTCTTTCTTAACTTCTAAAACCATAGCCAAGAGATAATCAGGACGAGTAAGCTATTCTATATTGCTTTTCTAAATTTAATCAACTTTGGTTTTTCTTGTTTGTTTATCTACATTTAGGGGTTGAACCCAAGTGCACCCAAAGTGAATTGCTTAGCCAACAAGTGAGTGATCTACATGATTCTTCCCCACAAGCCCAAGCCAAGGTAGATAAGAGTGGTTTGTTTTCCTCTATGAAGTGAAGATAAACTCTTGGCTAAGTCTTAAGTCCTTTAGGCTCACCCAATCCAAGGGTTCACGCACTTTATGCAATATAGCTTATAAAGTGAACTTATACTGTTTTATGCATTTTTCACTTATTTTAAGTTCAAAATAATTAAAATTTTACAAGTTGTATATTTTGAGGCAGAGAATTTAATAAATTTTGAGTTTTGACATGTATATTAATTTTATTTTTAAATCTTATATATTTCTAAATTTAATTTGTTAGATCCTTTGATCTAAACAATCTCTAATTTTGACCAAAAGTTCCTTATGAATAACTTCACTTGAAGTTACAATACTAATCTGGTAGTATATAAATTATATATTAGACGAATGCTATTTAGAATCACTGCATGACACCCAAAAAATTTATTTAATAGAATTTGAATATATTTTATTAGTATTTATTTATTTATATTAAAATAATATAAATATATTTTTAAAATTTTTATTGAACTTTTGTCCAAATCTCATTGAATAGGAAGTTCTTGGGTCCAGTGGGTATAAGTAGTATTTCTTAAGCACGCTACAACTCTTATAGTAATAATATTAAATTATTTGGAAACCGTATTTAATTATTTGTTAGGCTATGCAAAGGTAATGTTAATGGTAATAACCGTTAAGTTAATATATCTCATAATCAAACTTAGGCTTAACATGACAGAAATACATACTGTCGGACTTTCATTAAAAGAAATGAAATCATTCCAAGCTAATCGTAATTTGGCATTACAGCATACTTGAAATAGGTTCTCAAATGGATGGGTGAGTCCCTAAATTCCTTTCACAGACAGCTGAGATACATTAATGATCTTAATGTGTATTTGACTAACCCCAAGGAATCTTGAAGGTAGGTAGTATGGCTTTCGAAAAGTCTATAATGGCCACTCGACTTTACAAAACTCTATTAACCGGCTCTTATTCAATGCTACCCACTTTTAATAAAAAAGCTTTCAGTAGTTGTAGAGGGCTTCAGCCATGGCCAGCATGTTGTCTTCCCCTTCTCGGCTCTTCTCTGCACGCACTCCAAATAAAGGTTCCTTTTTCATATCATCATTCATTTTCCAAAGTCGAAGCTTGATTTCTTTTAGATTGATAGTTTTATGTTTAGTCATTTATGAGAGCAAGCTGTTCATTATTCCACTTAGACATTTACAGTTCTCTACCTTAAGGGCTATGCTCGTTGCATCCTATTGTTTTATGCTTGATAACAGGGCAAAATTCAAAGAAGCCCAGCTGAAAGTTACAGTAAAAAAATAGCGAGAAAATTCAGGATTCTGGCTATGTTAAGGTTTGAACCCAAACCGCACGAGCTTTTAATAAGCAAATTTATATATATACATTAAATGTTATTACTATTATTATCTTAGAAATACTATATAGAAATTCATATATACTTTGTGCGAAAAGAGTTAAGGCTTGTCCTCTAAAACAAACAAAAGTAAAAAAGCCTCATCACAACAAAAAACAAACGAAAATTAAGCATATAAAAGCTATACCCAACCATTAGAACTGAGCCATCAAAGCAATGCACCGCTACTAGCAACTAATACAAAAATAGAACAGTTAAACATGACAAAATCTCTTAATACCAACCTACACATATTTTGAGAGCAGCGAATACTATGACAATAGCATTAACGGGGCTGGTCTTCCTACAATCATGCAAAAGGGCCCAAACATACTGCAGCTGCACTTGTAATTTGGAACTAGACCGCAAGGAAGCAAGCATCCTGCAACAGCACGACCAAGATTTTCAGCTTAGGAAAAGTGAGCCCGTACAAGGAGCCAATTTATCTATAGATTCTAGGCAGCTCATAGGCGATAAAACATAATTCAAAGAAATTGTTCTAGTGAACCAGCGAGCTAATATAAATCTACATGGAGCTCAAAAGTATAAGAGATTGAGCCAGCCAACCATCCACACCAATAAGGAAAAAATTCATGATACTTAGTGCGCATCATTAAGCAAAGCTTTAAAAGAATGGCAAAAGTAGAGTTGCCACCAAGCGGTTCACCAAACAAAGCCATTCTTTCAAAACTGGAGTCTTTCAAAACTCGATCACCTAAGCCTTTTGTAAAATAAGCTCCAGCATACACTCTTAAAACTCTTTAAAGCTTTTCGGATATCAAACTTAGCACAAAAACCATTATCTTTATTAGTATTGTACCTAGTGAAATGTTTTCAGAATCATTAATATATAATTAGAAATGAATCTAACTTCAAAGAAA
Organism: Gastrodia elata; assembly: GCA_016760335.1. Lineage (NCBI taxonomy): Eukaryota > Viridiplantae > Streptophyta > Magnoliopsida > Asparagales > Orchidaceae > Gastrodia > Gastrodia elata. The sequence continues at coordinate 34,579,122 of CM028676.1, forward strand.
GCAGCTCGAGTAGAATCAGTAAGTTTATCAAGAACATTTTTTGGTCTTGAAGCAACAAGTTCAACTAATAGTTTATAAGAAGTGCTTCATAAGTAAATATATCTCTAGTTAGTAATTTTACTATCATGCTCCGATGCTGGAATTATTGTTGTGGAAGAATATTATACACCCTATGGTAGGGACCTCCAAAGGGAGTGATTAAATTTCTTACTTCCACAGGACCAATCATATTTCTTAGAGTTCCCATAAACAAAGAGCCTATATATCTTGCATTAAAGAGATTGTGAAAGTGAGATATGGAATAATTTGCATTTCCCTCATACTTATAGAAACTATCAAGAGGTTTAACAATGATAACATTACTTCTAAAATTGAAATGTCCCTACATTAAAAGATTGATCATCTTCTCTCGTATTGAACCAATGATCTATGCTCCAATTCTTAGCCCACAAAACTTGCATTTTAATTTTTTTCTTTAATATGCTTATCGGTAAGAACAAACAATCTCCTTGAAGATTGTTAGTATAAAATATACAGAGTAACTGAGAGAGAATCTCATCTTCATTATGAAAATAAGCTACTTAAGAATGAACAAGCATGTTCCTTATGTTTTTCATATTTTGAACAACCTTAAATTGGAGATGGAGATCCAACCAAATTTTAGAACTTAGGAAGTCCCTCATAGTGTTGTTGTTTTAGCAAGTCTTCACTAGAGATCTCGTAGATGATAACCTTTAGCTTCTAGTTCATGTTTGAGGCTTGAATATTAGCTTAAAGGGTTAAAATATCCAAAACAATGTGTGGTTCGTAAAAAAGGATATAGAAGAAAGTTGTAATAGTCCAAACACTCTAGGTGACATGCAACTAAGGTAGTGGGGAGTTTCTATTTCTTAATTGAGGCTTGAAAATTAACTCAAAGGGTCTCCAAAATGATGTGGTTCTTAAAAATGGACATAGAAGGAAGTTGTAATAGCCCAAACTCTTAAGCACTAAGGTATTGTCCGCTTGGACTTACAAGCCTCATGGTTTTGTCCTTAAAAGGTAACTTTTTGATAAGTCACCCATCTAAACTGTTCCCAACTGAGTAGGCTTAACTTTACAGTTCTTATCAAGAACTCCACTATTATTTAAAAATATGTCTCGATATTTAAGAGTTTCGCTTAGTACTACTTAAGGAGATCTTACAATCTCCCCAATTTAAGTAACTGATGTCCTTGTCAGTATCCACACAGATCCAAGAACCATCTATCAGATAGATAGATCTATAGGTGACATCTAAGGCTCAAGAGGTGCTCCCAACCATGTAGCACCTTCGCCCATTATGGGTCCAAGATGTTGCTCGCATGGAGTGGCACATTGTCCTACATAAGACTTAGCTACTATCTTACGCACATGGCCTGCTCCGATGCCATTTGTATCAACCCAAAAATTTAAGAACTAAGGTATTGTCCACTTTGGCCTTACAAACCTTATGGTTTTGTTCTAATAAGATAACTTCATAGTAGGTGACTAATTTTGAGAGTGCTCCCACATGGGCACATTTAATTTTGGAGTTCTTATCAGACACTCTGCCATTATATGAAAGACACCTTGATGTTTAAGGGTTTCTTTTAATATTACTTAAGGGGATCTTGAAGAAAAGTACTTTGGATAGCTTTAGATAGAAAAATGATTTTTGTTGCATATATTGATGTTCTTAGTGATAGTATAATGAGGTATATAATGAGGTTGTAACTAGTGAATGAACTAAAGTAACTTGTCTAAAAGTTTTCCTATTATTTTTATATTATATTAAGGTTTATCTATTTATTTTTAACTTTGTGCTTTGATTATGGATGTTCTTATCGAGAGGCAAGAGGATATTCCAAATTATTTGTAGATAACTTTATTTTATTTGATAAGGGATAGAGTTAAATCAAAACCTTAGTTATGAAGGGCTACTTAAGAATCTAACAGTATTCATCTTGATAGATTTAAAGTATTGCACATGGACTATAAGTTCAATTGTATTAGAAGCTTGAATCTTGAGGACATAACTATTGAGGATAATGAGATTAAAAAGAGTAAGCGGTTCAAGCACCTTGGTTCAATTATTCAAAATAATGCCAAACTAGGGAACGAAGTGATTAATAGGATCACTTATGGAGTGTTTTGCAATCTAATATTCGCACTCAAAAAATAAATAAAAACTATTTGGAGCAACCATATGACCAATTTTGCTACATTGGGCAAAATATTGCAAACAAAAATAAAACTTAATGATAAAATAAGTGTTATAAAATAGAATGCTTAGGTGCATAAGTGGGTATAATTCTATGATTGCAATGAGAAATGCATTTTTCAGTAACAACATTGGAGTGACTCCAATAGAGGATAATATTAGATAATATTGTCTTAGCTAGTATTGACCTATAAAGTACAGACCATGCAATGCCCTTATTAGAAAAAATAAGCTTAAGAAATTTGCACTTGTTAAAAGAGGAAGAGGAAGACCAAAAAAGGTAATTGTAAATACTATTATGAATGATTTTCTCTATTTGAACTTTAGTGAGATGTTTATATTGTTGTTTCATGTTAAAAATTAGGGATTTGCTTAGATGGCCCCACCCAGTGGAATTAAGGCTTTGAATTGTTATTATTTTTATGGATGATGATGATCATAATAAATTATTAAAATTATATAACATAAATTTATTAATACAAATTGCAAATTTCACAAATTTATTACAGGTCATATTCTTAAATTCCAAGAACTCAACCCAAGTGAACTTGAGATAATTATCGATAATTATAAATCTAAACATAGTGTCTATTATACTCATAGGATTAATTAGACCATATGCTAAAGTTGAAGTGGTAATGTAGTGCTCTCTAAAAAAGAATAAAATTTGACCCCTTTTTGCTTACAAAAAAGACAAAAAGGCATTAATTTATGTAATTTAACCAACCAAAATCAAAGCTAAATCTATTCTTAAATTTTTTGCAATGTGTGAAAGCTAGTATGAAAGAATCTTTTATGTTATAGCAACGAGTCATTGAATTTAAATAGCAAACATTTTATTTTATGTAAATTAGTGAACCATAGTTTAGTAGATCCAAGTTGTCCACCCTAATTCCATTTTTTACAACTTTGTTATCTTTCCTTCTTAGAACATTATTAGGATGAACTTTGACATAAAAAAATTTCATCACACAATTGACTGTTCATTGGAAGAAGGGTGGTCTAAGGCTGAGAAATGCTAAAAAGGTGGTTCCATTAGATGCTAAGGTACATATTATGCATGAACAACTTGATGTTTTAAACTCTAATGTGTAACTCTCAATTTTGCTCCAATACTTATACCCAACCATAATGATATGGGTTGGATCATGGACACCAATGCAACCTATAAAATTTTTACACTGTGAGATTTGTTCCAAATATGCAAGAATCTTGTGAACGGCATAACAATGATATGCAATAATTAAGCCTTTTGTACTGATGGTTATGGGTCATTTTGTTGTTCATGCCTGATAGGGAAGTTATAGGGCCAAAGAAGGTGAAACACATCTTAAATATCTATAAGATTCTACTATCATTTGGGTTCTTAGATACAGAAAGTTATAGGATCATAATTCATGCAAAGGTTTTGAGGACCCATAATAAATTGTTGGCATACAAAAAAAGAGTTCAACATTACATGTACTATCTTCATGGGAGTACAATGATAAGTAGAGCTAGTGTAGATAAATGACCTTCATATGCCACCACACGTTAGAGCATGAGGCTTATACATAGACTTTCTTAATTTTAATCATTGAGGAAGTATGGGCAAATTAAAGGAGTTGATACCTAAAATTTATATTTTATCAACATTGTGTATTTGGAAAAAAGATACATGTATCCATTCATGTTGTCATCCATAATACCAAATGAATCCATAGTAAAAATAATTTGTATTGCCACCTCATAATAACACATGCAGCTTATATGTATATTTTCTTCATTATAATTATTAAGGAAATATGGGCTAATTGAAGGAGCTAACTAAAAACACCAATATCATCAACATTATGTATTTGGTAAGAAGATACATGAATTCCTTTGTATTGCCATTCAAAGAACCTTCCTATGGAACTACAAATATTTGAAACTTAATGGAAATAATTATATTGGGTTTGATGATTACAATGCATTAAGCAAATGGTTATATTTTATAACTTTAATTGATGAGTATTATAGATATATTTAGGCGGTGCACCGTGAGGGGCAAAGATGAGGTACTTAAAAATTCATGATATGGAAGAAGTTTTTGGAATCCTAGACTCAAAGAAGGATAAAGAGGACCAAATCAAAAAGTGCAGACAAGTACAACTCATTTTCATTCTTGCAAGATCGACATAAAGATGTGATAGAGCACCCCTTCATAGAGAGGGAGATGCCAAAGATAAACTGTGGTGGCAGAATGGATGAATCAACCTTTGATGAAGGAAGCATGGTATATTCCTCAAATGATGGTATATTCCTCAAACTCTAGGGGTAGAGGCCCTGGAGTGTGCTTGCAACCTAGTTAACAATTTTCCTTGTACAAAATTTAGAAAGAATATCTTGATGGATATGCGGTCGAGTAAACATACTACTAATTGTAAGAATTTAAAATTTTTTTGTCATTCGTACTTTCCTATCAAATCAATTAGCTTAGAACTAAGGGTCATAAGGCCATTTTAAAATAACATGTCGAGGACAATATCATTTTTAAATAGTGGAGTTTATAATAACCCAAGTCATTACTAGAAAAATTATGACTAACCTGACTCAAAAATTAGGATTCCGAGTGACTTCAAAATTAGGAAAAACTAAAAATACTATTGGATAGAGTATATTTTTTTTATCGTAATACCCAAATTTGAGAGCAATTTGGATAACGAATACTTCTGAATTAATTTTTGTATCATTTAAATTCAATAAATTGGGAAAATTAAATACAAGTTCAAATTCAATGATTTTAGTGTTGTTGGATTAAGAGTATTATAAAAAGGCTACACAAACGATTTTAGTCAATTTTTGAGCTCTGAATTTACCATAATTAATTTTTAAAGTTTTATATTCAGAAATTAATATAAAATAAAATATTGCTCCAAATCAAATAAATTTAGCCTGAGTCTGTTCGTCTCATCAAATACATCTCCATATTAAATTTTGTTAATTTTTTTGAAAATATTGAAAGAGAGAGGAGGAAGAGAAAGTCATTTTGTACACTTCAAAATATTTAAGAGGAAGATAAGCTAAATATCTTATGTTAGAATAATGAAAGAGAGAGAAAGATGAGAGAGAAAAATAAAAAAAATTAAGAAAACAATTCTTAAAATTACCCTCACTCTCCCCCTTATTCTCCCATTCCTCCCTCACTCCCTTCTCCCCACTCCTCTCCCACCTCCTCTTCTCCCATTGACTTCCCCTCTTCCTCCTCATCCACCATCGAATTTTCCTGCCGATCTCCAGTAAAGCTTCATCAACACAAAGATAGAGTAAGAAGTAAAAAAAGATGAAATTTTTTTTATTCCTTTCATTTTTTCTTCTTCTTTTAATAATAATAATAACATTATTATTATTATTATTATTATTATTATTATTATTATTATTTCCATTTTTATAATTTCATTTTATTATTATTTTCAATATATTTATATATATTTCTTAATTTTTACAACTTTCATTTCAGTTATTTTCTTTTTTCTATATATATATATATATTTCTTAATTTCTATAATTTTTATTTCATTCATTTTTGTTATTTTCTTATATATATATGTATATATATATATATATATATATATTTATGCAATTTTATTTTTGATATTTTCCTTATTTTTCTATATATATATATATATATATATATATATATATATATTTCTTAATTTCTGTAACATTCATTTCAATCATTTTCTTTTTTTTTCTATACATATATATATTTTCCCGATTTATGCAACATTCATTTTAGTCATTTATATATATATATATATATATATATATATATTTCTTAAATTTTACAATTTTCATTTTAATCATTTTCTTTTTTCTATATATAAATATATATATAATTCTCCCTCCATAGTCCACCATTTGGACGGGGATCAAGCTCGACGCATTTATCATGTCGAGGCCGATCCATTGAGGGGTTGAACGCGTCCAGGGGTGGTTTGGACTGACGGGAAGCTAATTAGTGATCGGGAACTCTACCCCACTGTCCAGGCAGATAAATGTTTACTAATCTATTTAATGCGGAACTCGATAAAATAAAATGATTTAATAATTGAGAACTTAGATTATTAAAGAAAGTGAACTGAATGCTAAGATTACGTATTGAATTTGATTTAATATAATCATAATCTTTTTTATTATTAGTATAAAATAAAATAAAAAAAATATAAGGTATCACTAAAATAGTTATTAGATGAGGTCTATCTAATATTTTATAAAGAGGTGTATAATAAATAGTTATATATATATATATATATATATATATATATATATATATACAGATAAATAAATAATATAATATTAATATTGATATCTTTACTAAAATAAAATAAAGTATATATTCTTTTCATTTAATTTTTCATTTGAAGCTTTTGCATAGCTATTAAGTTTTAACTCACTTAGATATATTTATATATGATTTTGTGCTCAGAACTTGAAATAAATGATCAAAAATCAGTATTATAAGTTCATTCAAGTTGATCTTAGGTCTGTACAGACAATATGTACACTAGGATGGGCTAATACTTGGAAAAAATAAGGAGACTGTATATAACCTTTGAGGGAAAATATATAATTAGTCAGGAACTCACAACTCAGATAATTAGATATATATATCTAACTTCTCAATTATTTTGTAATTTTGTCCAACAGAATAAATATTATATATTGTTATATTTTATTTTAGAATTATCACATATCTTAAATATGTATATTACATTTATACTGCTGATAGTTTTGCAAGCATATCCTACTTAAATATTGCATATTATTTTATTTGTATATATTTCTCTTACAGAATCATACCACTTAAATATTATATGCAAATTTTGATATTTTGCAAATCTTACTTAAACCTCTGTGTCTAATTAAATATTTTTTCTTTTCTTTTTCTTGGTTTGACTTATCATATACCTATGTATTTATATATATATATATATAGTAGATCTGGAGAAATCTCTAGATCAAGTCCTTGAGGAAAAGCTGATGTAGGATGGAGCAACTTAATGTAAAGTTAGATGCTTATTTTTCTTAAGTTTTAAATTTTTGCTTAGTGTGTAATAGATTTTGTAAAATAATGATATAAATATATATTTTTTATTATCCTAGTATTTTTGAATATGAATATAGAAATGTGTATTTAATACGCTTCTAAATACAATATTATACTAAACTCCGATATGATCATGAGAAGTGAGCACCTAATATTGGATTAGCTATGCTGACCCAGCGGCATGTCATCTCACTAGGTATTTGGGGACAAGTCAGGGGAAGTTCAGGCAATGCAGCATGTCGTGGTGCGCTCTGACATGCCAGGGTACGAGCCTAAGCACTGTAGCGCACCCTAACACCCCATTGTATGAGACTGGGTGCTACAACGAGTCGTAGCGCATGTCGAGTCCCTACTTTGGATTTAGGTGCTATCCTATGTGTTTTGGGGAGCCTTTTAGACTGTTTAGGGTCCAAATGATGCTTAAGTATATAAAGGAACATTATGGAATGTTTTCTAAGGCTTGTGGAGAAGAAATCAACCCTAAATCAGGTTGTGACTGCTGCTCATCTTCTTCAACCTAGAGTGAGAGCTGATGTTCCTTAGAGAAGAAGATGTTGATCAGGAGGCTGTGCATATGATAAATCCTTCTTGTTCTTGTGATGGTGAAGCTCTCTAGAACTCTGTAATCATATTATTACATAATAGATTTTTTTGTATAGTGTGGCTTCATGGTTTTTCCTATCATTAAGTTTTTTATGTAAAATTTCTTGTGTTTGAATGCTTATGGTTTATGCTATAATCTTGTCATGGTTCTATTTTGTTTATGTAATGCCTTGCCTTATCGTTATGTGCAACAGAATAATATTAGCGATGGAATGGGTCATTACTATAAGAAAAACCCATCCGAACTTGTTATCATCCCATCACTCATGATGAATTAATAAGAATCCAATGAGTTATCCTTATTTACTGCAATCAACTGCTGAGACTAATCTTTAAGATAGGCGCAGGATCCTGGTCTTAAGTATTACTTACTTTACTCCTATGCATTGGCATATGATGATTTATGAAAATAATGGCTAATGTATATGAAGGAAGATTCAAAGAAATAACGATCACATCACAATACCAAGTATAAGATAGTAAATGATCAAAGTGTGGAACTCAGACATTTATCCATAACATTCATCACAGGAGCTAAATAATATTCATCTCATAAAAGAAAGAAAAATACATCCATAGCTAATTATTACAACCAAAATTTAACTGTTTTAAATAAAGGCAAATCCTTTCATCTCACCAGCAACAAAAAAAGGATCTAAGCAACTAAAATTAGCACTGCAACAACTACTATTCCTCTACCTCATTCTGAAGCTCCAAAATCTTCTTCAAAGTTGGCTCCTTAAACTGCTCCAAACTTGACATGTCATTTTCACATGCCTAGGCCCCAGCCAAAAAAGCACAAAATCTTGTGTTAGACAATAAGTTTAAGTATATTTTAAGCTGCAAATAGTATTTTCTTACATTTTAAGGGATATTACTCAACTAATAGCAAAAACAAAATCAAACTATAGAAAATTAAAACAAAACTATAATAATAAAGCCAAATACTAAAATTGGAGATAGTAATACTGAAACATAATAAGTGTATTGAAAATAAATCGACTTAAATAAACTGTAAACTGAATAAGACATGAGAACTGAACTATACTGTATGCCAATGTATATGTATATGAATATTCCACAAAATGTGCCACAAGTGTGCATGATCTTGATGCCTCGTAGCATCCCATATCTCCTAGGTGTGCTTCGAATCGCATCGCTAACAGATCCTAGATGTGCTACGCATTGCACCGCTAGTAATATGTTATGCTTTTGCAATTCATGTTATGCCAAAATTCAATGAAATAAGGAAAAAGCGATCAAATATAGAAAAAAAATAGAAAGACACATCCCTTTTTATTATTTAACTATTTAACCTGCTTCACCTTAATATGCATGTTAATATAAGTGTCATAATATTCAAAATTTTTAATCCTAAGAGTTGCATAATTTGGATTCAAGTTCACTTAAGATCAACATATCTCATGGTTACACTATGATATCATCCTAAATTATCACATGTTAAGAGTACATACACATACTTTGCATGTCTTAAGAAAGGTGACATTAGACACTTTGGTTGTTTAACTACACTTATCCCCACACATGGGGATAGGAGACATACATCATTTTATAGTTTATTCTCTCAAACTAAGATGTCCAAACCTTTACTTATAATATGCATTAGAATTGAGAGATTTATTCTAAATTGAACTGTACTTATCTAATGATATAAGATAAGATTGAAACTTTACAGTTCTATATAGGGCAAATCAACTAATCCCATATACTACTAAAATCAAAGTTAGATTATGGGCATGTACAACATTTTCATATGATAATATTAATATTATCATTACATGTAATTTTAAGCAGACTATTTAATAATCAAAGAATTTGAAGATACAAAAAATATACTCAATGTAATTCGTTCTAACAATAAGTTCCAAGGAAATGACATTTAAGTCTTTAAATATAGACTTACTACCATAAGAGTATCTAATTTGCATTAGGTTATTCTACCACAAGATTATGAGGTCAATCTCTAAAGTTTGCATGGTAAATTCAGGATTCTACCTCAACATTTCAAATGAGGCATCTTACTTCAATAATTTAGCTTGACTAAGTTCTCACTAATCATATTGTTTATCCTTACCTTTGGAGGTACTCTTAAGGTTCTAAATCATTCTACCAATAAATGTAAGTTTTATCGACAATCAAGATAGTTCTTATGCAAAAGTACATGAAATTCATGCTTACTAAGTGGATTGAAAGGTGAAATCAAGAATACAAATCCTTCTTATCTTATTTTTAAGAGTTAACATGCAAAGTTATATAAATGAATCATTAAATCTAAGCTTTAGTTATTTGAACAATCAACATATGTTATTAATTGATTAAGTGCCATTAATCCTACAAATTCTATAATTTAGGATAAAATCAATAAGACATAAGGCTTAGCACTTAATTTATAATCATATTAATCCTCTTAAGGATTTAATAGTCTAACATTCAGAAGTAGATTTAATGAGTAATTCAAATGATATTAAATTATTACTTACTATCTAATGAAGATAAAATCAGTAAGTGAGCTTAATTTGGGTAAGTGAAATGCTTAATACTAACTAATTAGGGTTTTAGGCTAATTAAAGAAAATTATTAATTGAACATATCTAAATTGAAATGTAAAGTTATCATTAGGTTCCATACTGTCTAATGGATCCATATACATCAAATATGTCAAAATCAGTTTACAAATGAGACTAATATTTACTAATCAAGGTTTAATGTAATTAGTGAATAATTAACATAATTAATCACTAAAAAATAAATCTAACATTACCATTAAGTTATAATTGGAAAAATAAAAAAATAGAGACCCTAAGTATTTATATTGGATGAGTTTATATCTTAATATTCACTATTCATGCTTTTGGATAATTAAGACATAATTAAGAAATTCATTCATGGAAACTAGAATATTGTTACAGTTTATTAATCTTTATGTTTTTCTGATCAAAATGGTATATGATTTTTCTATATTTGAATATCAAATGATTAAAATATGTTAAACCCTAGTTTTTATTAAATCTCTAATGTTTGCACTTTAGGAAATATTTAAATTTCATTGCATTATTTCAATTCAGAGCTCGGGCCCTGACGGGTCGATCGGGACCCGACGAGCCAGCCCATATACGGACCGTGTGGGTCGACCGGGACCCAATGGCCTCGCACTGTTAGACAACGTGGGTTAACGGTCGACCTGACCCGTGCTGCAGTTCCATCTTCTGACAGAGGAGACGAGAAAGTCGCGCTGGGGATTTAGGGTTTCAAAGAAATTCTAAATCCTCACGGTATTGTGCATGAAATGATGTGTTTAATGGCTCAAAATAATCAAACGATAGAGATCTACACAGAGGCATAAAATGCCCTAAACGAGGTGTATTAATCCCAAATCTCACATTTTGATCCTAGGGTTTTCAGCGGAGGGAGAATTCTCCCTCCAAAGCCCACTACTATGGGAGGGATTAATCTCAAATATATGTAATGATTTGCATAAAACCTAATTTGGCACATGCAGTACATGTAGGAAGTTGACACATGCATGATCCAAAGAGAGAAAATTGACAAGTTGTGAAGTGGATTTTAAGTATTGAAGAGCAAAGAAAGTATCTGATTAATATTTGAAAGAAAAGCATTAATCTATAACATATTTGGGGGTATGCAGATTCAAACTATATAGATGACATTTGTTGGCAACAATCTATGATGGGCTATGTGTTTATATTGACAAGAGCACTAGTTAGCTGGAGATATATAATGAAACCCATAATTGCATTGTTTACTACTAAGGTAGAGCTAATGGTTATCATAAAGGTGATGAATGAGGCAATTTGGTTGCAAGATCTATTGGATGATATGGGAGTGCAGTAACAACAACTATGCATAATTTACAATAATCAAAGTGTGGTTTGTCATATTATAAACCCATTTTATCATCCAAATACTACATATATCGATGTACAATCCCATTTCATAATAGATTTGATTAGGGCGGGCGACATCTAGTTGATGAAGATTGGCACCAAGGAGAATCTGATGAATATGTTTACCAAGGCTCCACTACTATAGAGATTCACCCATTACAGTCGATTGGCGAATATTGGGAATCAATGATGAGAGCTATTTCCTTATGTGAACAACGCGTGGCTTCAATTATTTAAGAGGGAGATACATAGACAACAACTTTTTTAGTGCAGCTTCTTCAATTAATTGGTATGATTAAGAACATGCTTCAATACATGAGTGGCGGCCCGCCCCTAGGAGGGGGGCGGTATCACTTGGCAAACCCCTCACTTATCACTAAATTAGGGTATGATCCCCAATCCATTAACAAGGGAGGAATAAGCTCTTATGAAAGGCAAAGAGCAGCGGAACCATTCACTAAATACATACAATTCAATCAGGGTGCAGAAGCAAGTAGAGAACAAATTTACATCCATTATACCATAATGTAGAAAGTAAGAAAATAAATAACTCAGAATAAAGTAATGAAGTGAAAAAAAAAAATATACAGGGACCTATATTATTACAATATTTAATAAATTTGAACTTAAAGGAAAATAAACTCTCATTCTCATAAGCAAATAAATGAAAAACTAAAGATTTTCAGCAGTAGGGCGCTCTTCCTCCTGATCTAGCTCCACTCCTAGCTCAATCACCTCATATAGCTCATATCTATTATTGTTGATTTCACAATGATAGGGCCCCAGCTAAAAGAAAAGAAAATATTATTAGACATATTATTTAAGTACATTTTAAGCTGATTAGTTTTATATATTAAATGATATCACCATTTACTTAAAACCACTAAAGCAAATAAATTAGTGCAGCAAGCTAAGAAAGAATAGGGATGAGTTATAAATAATGTATTTATAACTTAACAAATAGTCAAAAGACATACCTTAACCCAAAGCTACATCATGGCTAGGCATTATATATGTAAAAGAAATTAAAAAGAAAGACTCATCCTAACATGCTTATGATCTTATGGAATTATGTTAATTATCAAAAAGTAAACTGAAGTATGATACATTTAAGTAAACTAAATTAATATCTAGCATCCTAGCATATATGTAAGCAAGTTAGTACTAAACTAAAGATGAACTACAGTAAACATAATAAAAAATAGAAAAGAATCATGTACATGCTGCCATATTAGAAAAATTGGCTAAATATACAACTGAACTGTAACTGAACTGAACTATATCATATCATATCACTTAGCTTCTCAAAGCAAAGGCATAAAAACTGTACTGTACTGAACTGAAGAGGCAAAATAATTTTTAGTTATTTTAATTTACTTATGTGGACATATCCAGAAGTAGCTGAGGAGTCTAGTACGTCTGCAAGACTGAGGTGAGTTATCAAACTAGACACAACTCTCCCCAATGAGTACGTGTCAAGTATCCTTATTTATCCTTACCGCCTGTCCATTGGCCGTAATGTGTTTACATAGTCTCCCAACCAGAACATGAACCCAATGTAGGTGTTATCCTAATTTTTTATATTTTCATTTCATACATCAAATTATCTTATAGAACAAGTTTAAAGTAAAAAGGCTCAAAATATAAGGAATGCAATACACAAAGTTCAATAGTAAGTAAGATACTCTACTAAACACAGGTGATATCTATTATTATCTAATTTATCTGATCTTGCTATTCTAAGTATATATAAGCTCAAGATCTCTAATATCCTACTATCAAGTATATACTTAGATCCACAATATTATAAGCTTAAAATAATTTGAACTGATCAGGTCCTAATAGAATTCGATCAAGGATGCTTATAGGTTATATAATTAATTAACAGGTCCTAATTAATGAATTTGGATGATCTAAGCCAATCTTGATTAAAGTAAACTAAGATTAAAGAATTAAGAATTAAACTCTAAAATTAGGGTTTAATCACTCAATCCAAAGATGATCCTAAAGGTTAAGGCTTAAATCTCAAACCTTCCCAATATTACAAGTTAGATTATCTTATTAAGCAAAGTCAAGCTTAATAAAATGGATCTCTAAACTTAGACTAAAGTTTATATACAAAATAATCATAAATAAAGGATGAAATCTATAAACTATTAAAAACAAAGTTTCATCTATTGAATAATTCATTTACTCAATGGATGAATTCTAGCATAATTTCTATTTCTAATTCCTAAGAAAGAGATCCTAAGGTTAAGGAATTTCCTAAAGAATAAAGTTATGATAAAAGGGAATATGGATTGGTCATTGAATTACTCTGATTTGCATTGTTGTTTCTCAGGAAATTTACTTACTCAATTTGTGAGGGGGAGAATGGATTATTAAAATTACAGTTTTCACTTAGGTGATTTCCTCCACATAGCTCACAATAACTCTTTTGGACATTATATACACTCATGTTTTCTATTTTGTTATTCAATGCATTGATTTCATTTTGCAAGGCTAAAATCTGAGTTATTTTATTTAATTGGTTAGCCTCTACCTTTCTTGGATTGAGCCTCTCAGTAGGCCATTGATATGCATTAGTGGCTATTTCCTCTAGAAGGTCGAATCTATGTATCTTCTCACAGGTGGGTTTTAAGTCTAATCGCGTCGTCAGACACACCATTAAACAGAGTCTTAGTCTAATCGCGTCATCAGACACCATTAAACGGAAAGATTCTTAGTCTAATTGTGTTGTTTGTGGTGCTATGCTATGCACATAAGATAAAAGGTAGAACCCTTTCGCAAGGAATTTTCTAAAGAATTAAGTTAGCATAGCACCACAAATGGGCCTGATATCGAGCATTCTGAATTCTTCCTCTAAAGGGCTTCAAGCTATTAAGGAGGAAAGTGTAGCATGACAACTGAGCGCATCGGCTACAACATTCACTTTTCCTAGATGATACTGGATACTCAAATCAAAATTACTTATTAACTCAAGCCATCTTCGCTGACAACAGTTGAGTTCACACTGAGTGAAAATATATTTTAAACTCTGATGATCTGTAAATATGGAACATCACCATACATATAATGATGCCAAATCTTTAAAGCAAAGACTACGACAGCTAATTCGAGATCATGAACAGGATAATTCCTCATGTGGTTTTAACTAACATGATGCATATGCAATTATTTTTCCTTCCTGCATCAGAACACAACCCAAGCTTATCCCAAATGCATCGGTATAGACTTGGTAGTTCAAACATTCTTTAGGTAAGGCAAGAACCAGGGCAGAAGAAAGAACATCTTTTAATGATTGGAATGCATTCTCACACTCGAGGCTTCAGATAAATGGCACTGTCTTTTGAGTCAACTTTGTGAGAGGAGACGCAATCTGCAAAAACCCTTTAACGAATTTCCTATATAATACCCTTCCAGACCCAAAAAGTTTCTGATATCAGTCACAGACTTTGGCTGTGATCAATCCTGAACTGCGCTAACTTTATTCTGGTCAACTTTGATTCCTTGTGCATCTACGATGTGACCCAGAACAGCGACCGAGTCAAGCCAGAATTCACACTTGGAATACTTGGCATATAATTTGTGGCTTCTAAGTTCTTCTAACACTATCCTCAGGTGATTCTCATGATCAGCTTTGCTTTTCGAATAAATTAGAATATCATCGATGAAGACGATGATGAATTTATCTAAATATTCTTTTAATATGTGTTGCATTAAATCCATAAAAATAGATGACGCATTTGTTAATCTGAAAGACATCACTAGAAATTAGTAATATACATAGAGGGTCATGAGTGCAGCTTTCTCAACATCTGAATCCTTAACTCGCAACTGTTGATAACCTGATCGCAAGTCGATTTTAGAAAAAACCTTAGCTCCGGATAATTGATCAAATAGGTAATCGATACGCGACAAAGGGTATTTATTCTTGATAGTTACCTTATTCAATTTTCTATAATCAATGCACATTCTCATCGATCCATCTTTCTTCATCACAAATAAAATGGGCCCTTCCTAAGGGGATGAACTTGGTCGAATAAGACCCTTCTCTAGCAGCTCTTGCAGCTCCTTAAATGCCATAGGATATGGAACCTTTGATAGCGATTGGGTTCTAGGGATTAATTCAATCGCGAACTCTACTTCTCTAACTGAAGGAAGACCGAGTAGGTCTTTAGGAAAGACGTCGAGAAATCCACGAACTATTCGATTCTCTGAAATAGGAATGACTTCTTTATTTTCTCCTAACATCGTTACTAGATACTCATCGCTGCCTTTCTTGACTAATCTTTCTGCTTTCATTCTAAATTCTTGTTCATACTCAAACACGGACCTTTTTCCTTGCATCAGGTGGAGAAGTTCATCCTCCAAAATGGCTTGAGCTGATGCGGGGATAAAGGCTTCACAAAACGCTTCTAGGAACATATCTCATGGGATATCCTCTAACTCTTAGTTGGCAAACTTGTTGTTCTGCTCATTCTCCCACTAGTACTCTGCTTCTTCTTGAAACAGATGGGTAACTAAGCGAATGGCTTCCGAGTTCGGACATTTTATGCTGGCCAGATTCTTTTCGGCTGCTTTCAACCAAGCACAATGTCCATGGGGTTGAGAGCCCCGCTAAAGGTAGGGATTCTCAATCGCAAAAACTATGGAGAAGTCCATCTCCTGAAAAGTGAGAGGAGAAAGGAGCTCCTAACTGTGGGAGGGATTGCTGGCATACGTTTAATATGAGAGCACATGTTTCTTACGCTTGTTGCACATTGCTCTCGATCAGAGCCTTCATCAGATTCACCATAGAGTTCACCTCATCGGGTCCGCCCAAAGATGAGATCGTGTTCTTAATTGGTGTGGGAGCAAAAAGAGATCCGGGATTCATGACTGTAATTGCAAGAATGAATTCAGCGAATAAGGTAAAACTTCATTATCATTTCATTCATTTCTTTCTTAAAAGAGAATACACATAGATTCACAAAATTCATAAACTGATATGAAAGAAACAACATAATTTGAACTCTAAGATCCCTAATTACAATACTCTACCCAAAAGGTAGCACAGAAGTCATCATAAGTGACTACATGAATCCTCCGAGCTAACCTCCTATAAATCCAGAACCACCAACGACTCGCTGATGCTCTTAGTAGGATCTACACAATCTGAAGACGGTGTTCATCGGGACACACCATCTCGTGAAGGGCGGTGGAAACACGATCTAACCACTCTCTAGCAAGTGCTGGGAGACTAGTACCTCCAAATGATGAATAAATATGAATTTTTTCCAACACTTCTACTCCGCGGGATGACACTCCATCGACGATTCTACCATAGATCTGGCCATCTCGAAGTTCATCCAACCAATAGTCTTCAAATCTCTTAAGGTAGAAAAGGATGCTGACTGTGTGTATTTCTTTCCTAAAAGTAATTCAAACTTATAAGTAGTTTATTCATATCTTATTATTTTCTTCAAAGTTTGTTCAAATCCTAAGATGTCCAGTTTATGTTTAATAGTTCACTGCCTTAATGATGTTATTATGTTCGTTCAATTCTTAAGATCTCCTCATTCTAGACATAATCAATTTTCATTTTAGAGATAGCTTGATAAACTTTGGATGTTGCTTTTCCTACACTTAGTAACTTGTGATCTTTATCTGATATAGAGAACAGATCATATAGTAGATAGGAAATAAACTCCTTATCTGACACTCTATGATACTTCTCTGATACCAACTATAGCACCCCGTCCCGTCGCTGGGCGCAATAAATATAATCAGATCGGTGGCGGAGCGGTGCACCACTCGGGAAGGCGTAACCCATCTTCCCGAAATGGGGCTAAGAAAACTAAGCCACACTGAAGGCTGCTAACTCAACCTAAAAGGTGGGTCAAGAGCTAATACTTAATATAAGAATAAGATACTTATTATAAGTATTTGGGTAATACATACATTGGATTATAAACATAAGTAAGGAATCTAATAAATGTCCACAAATATCAGCATTTTCAGTATGCTGATTACATCACAATACTAAGTATAGGTAGAATAAAAACAAAGTACAGAAGTTAAGCAAAACATCCAGAAATATATTCATCATAGAAACTGAAGTAAACATTCATCTTAGAAAAGAAAAGTAAAATACATCTAAAATTTATTACAGACAGATTGTTGACATAATACTGAAATAAAATTTACTGAAGAACTGAAATAAAAGCAAAAGTAACAAGGATGAAGGAGGGTCCACTAAGGCTTCACGTACTCGTTTTGGATCTCCTGAACTGAATAGCTGAAAAACAAATAAAAATAGTGTATGAACTGAAACTAATGTAAAAAACATCTAAAACTATGTTGTATGCCACTGGAATAATGTATCCAAATATGCCACAATACTGCATGCCACCGAAATGTAACTAAACTATCATTGAACTGCTATGAGAGGCATGTTCCAATGTTTATATACATCATGTTGAGAAATTTTACCGTGATGTCTCAACATCCTGAATTTCCCCTGTTGAGGTATGCAACATTTTGTAACTCATAAATCAGCACTGATACTCATACATCATGCTTATGCTCATGCTCATGTCTCTATATTACATGACTCAAATCCAAAAATCTAAAAATACTTGAAATCAGATTATGACTTTAATATCTCTATTGTGCAGAATCCTACTAAAAGGAATCTGACTCCTATATTCTAATATTACTAATTAGTTTCTCTTGTTTAGGGAGTTTTTCTTGGAGCCATCAATTGGAATGGTTGTATACACATGGTTATATATTCTCAAGAAGGTGAATTTAGTACTTAGTTTTCTTATAGCTGCACTTATCGAGGTGCACACAAGATTATTATTCTCCCAAATTAAGATTCTAGCTCACTCTCTTAAGTTTTGATAATTTACTCTAGTGAGACTGTATTCGGCTTAACTCACAGGAAGTACCTGGTCAGAAGTCCACATTGGAGTGACTCATCAAAACCTGAACATTACTGAAATGACTCAGTACCATGGGTATGCATAATCATAACCAGCTAATAATCCAAGCTCAATCAATTCTATTTAATACCCAAAGATTTATCCAAAACTATTAATCCTTACTCTAATTGGGTGAGTCATACACAAGTCTCCAAGGATGTGACCAAATGGTCACTCAACATGGGTTACTACCACATGGGAAAAATCTCAATCTAATATCTTAGGAGTATTCTACCACAAGATTTAAGATCACCTTCTAAGGCTAAGGAGGATCATCCAAGCTCCTACCTCAATATGTCACAATAATTTCTTCCTACCTCAATATATAACATTCTTTAGGTTTTTTAAGCATTTCAAAAATAATCATATAGTAAGATCATCAAGATCTCATTCTTCTAATACTTAAACTAAATTTAAGATTCACTTATTAAACTTGGATTAAAGTGATCAGATCAGATAGTTAGATCCAACTTATCACATCCTATTCCACAATTATCGATAAATCAAGAATATTGTTAAGATTAGTTCATTTCATAAATCAATACAGCTTGATCTTCATTATTTATGCTCAAAGTCTTATATAAGAGAAAATCAAAGATCTTAAGCTTAGGTTCAGATGATTCAATCACATAATTTTATTACTAACCTTAGCACTTCTAATTTAATGATTTAAGATCAATATAAAATCAGATATATTATTGGAATAATATCAATTGAATTATCTTTTAATCAAGTTATTTCATTAGGTGATTAAGATTCAAGTCTTAATCAAATAGGTTAGGGTTTTAACCCCAATCCTATTTACATTTAAGACCAAATGTTAATTTATAGATCAATGAGAAATCAATGTATTATTAGTATATTATTGGTGGCAATCTCAGATTTAGACCAAGTGTTAATAAATTGATCAAGAACTTAAGATTTCTTAAGATTAATTATGGGATTTTGCTTTTTCAATCAAATTAGCTAAATTAAATATTTAAGATACATATGAGAGGTTCTTTACATTCATACTATTGTTATGAAAATGTAATCACAAAAATTTGCATAAAATAGAAAGTAATTAGTGCTAATTAAATCATAATTCAATACAAAAGGATTAGCACTTAATTACCAATTTAACCATTATAAATTTATGAAACTTGGCAAATAAATTCTATACATTCATATGAACATTTAGAAACTAAGTTTACTAAATTTGGATAATCAGAAACCTTAATTTTCACTAATCATGCTCTTACATGATTATGACATAATTAAGAATACAGAAATTAGAAAATTAAACTACATAGCACATGCATTCTACTAAACATAAGTAACACAATGATATAAATCATATAATTTGGCAAAGTGCACATGCTATTCTACCATAATTAAGTTCTATAATAATTAGGCTAAAATAGAAAATCTAACCATTAAAAGTTCAATATTATTTTATATTCTTAATCCTCACGATTTTTTGATCAATTTGATGTATAAGATCATAGGGTTTGGTTTAGTAGATCAAAAGTTATCGCATTAATTTAATTTGTATTTTTCCAATTAAATTTTCCCTATGGTTTGATTAATTAGATTACTTTCCTTAAGGAAAATAAACCCAATTAATCGAATTTATTAAACCATGGGCTCGACATAATTCCAAAACACGCCGGTCGGTCGGGCCTGGGAGACTTGGGACTGTCGCACCGCGTGGGTAATGGGTCGGCCCGACCTGCATAGTGGCTTCGTCCCCGGACCCTTGTCCCGATGGATGCCGATTAGGGAAATCATAATCGACCAATTCCTGTGCACATGCAAACAACTCGAAATAAAAAATTCAACTCTAAACATGGTGCAAAATATTCAATTTAGTGGTCTGGCTACCGATGATCCCAATTCCCACATTTCAAATTTTCTAGAAATCTGTGATACGTTTAGAAGTTTAGCTTAGGAGCATAGAAGTTCAGCTTGGGCAGATCTCAAAATAGTTAACCATGCGTCAGCAATGAGCTTTGCCCAGCTCTACGAAAATAATTCTAGGAAAACATTGAGTGTTATTCATTCTAAAGGAATTGAGAGTGATGTCCAACATAAAAATAGTGAGACATCTGAAGGAGATTTAGTGGTCGAAGAAGGGGGTAGGAAAGCTAGAGATGAGAGGCTTATTGGTCCAAAATGTGCGGACCCCGGTAGGTTAAACATTCCGTGTGTGATAGGGGACGAGGTTCCTTTGGATCCTTTATGTGATCTTGGAGCTTCGGTCAACGGCATGCCTTATCATGTGTACAAACAGCTTGAGTTAGGAGGAATGGAGACCACCTCCACAATCTTAGAATTTGCCAATCTTGACTCAAGAAGTCCTCTAGGAATAGTGAAAAATGTGCATGTTGGTTTAGGAGGTTTTGTCGTTCCTACGAATTTTATTATTTGCGGATGAGATACATGGAATGAAAATTCCACTATCATTTTTGAATAACCATTCCTAGCTAGCACCAATTCCATTATTGATATTGTTAATGGAATAATGAGAATTAAGGTCTTGGGTGTTGCAGCTATTATTGACTTAAGACCCACCTTGTTCACAAAGAAAATGATTGAATATGCTTGGAAAAAGTAAATGAGGGAGGAGGAAATCTATAAGGCTTTAAATCTATAAAAATTGGTTATGAGTGGGAAGGATTATGAGAGTGATAGTAGCCCCCCGTCTGGAGGGGAGGCTAAAGTATATGCTGTTAGGAAAAAGAAAACTAGAAGAGGCAAGAGAGAAGAAGGGAGTCTTAGCAAACAATTCTGAAAATGAGGCTGAAGGGTAGGCAGCTAGTGAATTTATTAGTTTGAGCATAGCGTGTGCTAGTGCTCATTCATGTACTTCTAAGGTTTGGAAAAGAAAACCACCAATTAAAAAGATCACTTAGAAAAATAATCTTAAACGTGTCGGGCTGACGACATTAAACCAAGCGCTTCTTAAAAGGCAACCCAAGGTTTTATTGTGTTTACTTTAAACCCTAGGAGTAGTTATTTAGAATAAGACAACTTGAACCTTGTGAATGAAACAATTTTTGGAAGCCAAGTGATAGCTGGAAAAATCTGCTTCTGAAGGCACTGTAGCGTGCTACAGAGGAATATTCCACAACAGTGTGCCGCAGCGGATTCAGTCGCTAGAGCGCGCCGCGGCGGATTTTGCTGTTACAGCGGGCAGTAGCGGATGTCAAGCACGCATAAATTTTTACTAAGTCCCAAGGTGCTATAGCGCACTACAACGCATAGCTGGAAGTCGCCTTAACTGCTTGGGATTCCCCAAGCAGTCAAAGGCGATACAACGCGCCTTGTCACTTAAAACTTGAACAATTTGCTACAAAAGTTGATTCTTTCCACATAGTTAAAGCTAAATTTTGTCACATTTATTGCATGACATTAAAACAAACTTTGACTATCCTTACTCATGCTTTAAATGAGATTAACTAAATTAAAACCTTCCTGAAATTTTTCTTGCTATAAATACCTTGAGAAGATGAGAGATTTCTGCACCTACTCTGATTCTATGAACTTTTTGTATAAAATTTCAAAACTTTTCAAATACTCAACTTCTGAAATGGCCTCACAGAAAAAGAATGTAGTAAATAAGGAGGCAGGGGCCTCAACTTCTGGAGGCCCCTACAATAAAAAATGATTCTCCTCGGTAGAGGCTGAGCAGCGCTACGATCAAATCACTTCCCGCGGTAAGCTTATCCGGGAAAGTGGATTCAAACTTCCCTATCCAATCTACTACCCTTGTGTCCACAACCAAGGTTGGCACAACTTGGTCTCTTTACAGATCGACTCGTTGCCTTCCCTTGTCCAGGAAGTGTATGCCAATCCTATCAATGCAAAGAAGCATACATTTTTTGTACGAGGAAAGACAGTGACATTCGGGCTCGAGGAGATTGAGCATTTTTAAGAGCTGAAGGCAGTGGAAGATTGCTCCTACCAAGTCCTACTGAACTCTGAAATTAATCCTGCGGGCATTGTGTGCGCACTCACTCGAGATGACGCGGGATGGAAAGGCTCCTTTGCCAACATTCGATGAGCTCCACGCACAAACTCGGGTAATGCATGGCACGTCATCATCTCTAGGGCCATCATGCCATCTGGGCATTTGAGTGAGGTGACCAGGTCATGGGAGCTGCTCATTTGCGCCATCGAACGACTTGGAGACATCTATGTCTGTAGCACCCCGCCCCATCACCGTGCGCAATAAATATAATCAAAGCGGCAGTGGAGCGGTGCGCCACTCGAGAAAGTGTAGCCCATGTTTCTGAAAGGGGGCTAAGAAAACTAAGCCACACTAAGGCTGCTAACTCAACACGAAAGGGGACTGAATTAAACCCATATTGGCTGATTTGGTTAGTAAAAATTTAATTTTTTGAAACTTACAATGCATGGATTCAATTAACGAATGCAAATGTGAAACCTTAAGTCATAAATTGTGCTTAACCAAGGTTGATTGAATTAAATGACAACCCTAATGCTTCCTAAACAAGGTAAAAAAATTAAAAAAATCCTAAGCTATTTTTCAGTCTCCAACATTTTATATAAATAGATGCTAAGAATTTAAGTGTTGGGGTGGGAAACCTAAGGAACCAAAATCTAGTAATTGACAAGAAATTGAGTGAACAATTGAGTGTGCTAGACTCCCGTAGAACTTCATGATCACAAAATAACTGAGATGGGGATGAAGAAAAATATCTCTCCCTTGTGCTAAAACAAGAATTAATAAATCAGGGAGTGTTTGGGATGCCTAAGGAAAATCCCTTCCCCCTAATGAAGAATTCTGCATATCAATAGTCGAGGTTGGAGACTAGTAAAAGTAACAACAGATTTTTACCTGTATTTGGAAGCTATTAGTGGCTACATATCTAAGAATCACCTCAACTAAGCAATATTAACTAACAAGCAACTTCACATTGACATCAAAAGTTGAATTCATATTCTTAAAATTCAAAAAATTCATTTTGAGCTTACTCGAGGATGAGCAAAAATTTTAAGTGTGTGGGTATGATGAGTTCAAATTTTATTGCATAATAAGGCAGAAAAACATGCAATTCCTTCTTTAGAACAGCCTGCTTTGAGATGATTTTTAACAATTTCAGGTAAAACATGACAAAAAGGTAAATCCAGAGCAGATGGTGAAATTATGGGCAAAAATCATTACATCGCGCCCTAGCGGACAAGGATAACTGAGTTAGTTACTTGGGAGCACTTCTGCAAGCCTAGAAGAGAAACCGCGACCGCGTGCCGCAGCGGGACAAACCCGAGAGCTCGGCGCTGCCATGCGCCACAGCAGGTCAATCCCGAGAGCTTGGCGTTGCCGCGCCGTAGTGGGACCATTCCAATTCTAGACTCAGCGCCCATTCAGAAGCCATTGCTACAGCACGCCGCAGTGGTCTCAACCCGAGACATTGATGCTACCGCGCGCTGCAACGGATCCAAACCGAGAGCTTGGCGCTACCGCGCGCCGTAGCAAATCAACAGGGAAAAATTCTTTGAAGGAAAAAATTATAAAGCTACCCGCTTCCGCGTGCCACAGCGGGACAAACTCGAGAGCTTGGTGCTGCCGCGCGCCGTAGCGGGTATTCAGTTAAAACCTAACCTGTAGCAAAACTGTTGCAGCGCGCCGCAATGCTCTATGCAGAAATTGTCCAGTTCACTGCATTTATGACTGCTTAGGGAAGACCAAGAAATCAAACCATTGGCCTTCCCCAATTGTTTGGAAACTGAAATCATATGAAAATCTGCTGTCTTCCAAGAGAATAAAAGAATCTAGTTTGAATGCTTATCATGAATTCAAGGAAGGTAAAGAGGAGGCAGAACTTTTGCCAAGGGGCTGAATGGATCACTATATAAACTGCCAAATGAGACTATGATAGGGTTCCCAATTTTGACACTCATTAATCTGAAATTAGAAGCAGCTGCAAGAGGTAGAAGGAGACTTCACCATGAAAGGAGAGTGATCTATTCAAGGAAGGAAATGAGATACACTAAGGAATTAGAGGACAAGCAGGGAGAAGGCAAGGAGAAAAATCCAGCGAACGTCAAGGGCAGTTTCTAGTATTCATCTTAACTTATCTTCTAAATTTTTTCCTTAGTATTGAACCATGAAGAGGTTCAATTTATTATATGTAATTTTTTGCATGTCTATAATAATGGAGAGGTAAACCTCCTTGGAGAGGGTTGGGATGTAATCATGTGATGAGTAGGGATTTTAAAAAGGTGTTGATGTGAACTTGCTGCAATAGATAAAATGTGTTTAATTGTCTATCTGTATTCTGTGCCTGTGGATGATGGTTTGGAATGTTTGCAATTCTGTAATGAAATAAAAAGCTATTTATTAAATGAAAAGATTCCTAAGTTATCTAAATAATCAAGATCTAGAGGGAATGCACATAAAGGTCCTCACCGCGACATAGCGTCGCTAAGCGAGGATTCTTGGTGTAAAACACCTCAGGTTTTGAATGGAAGAAATGACTTAGTAAAATAATTATCTTGAGCTCCAAAGATCATCAATTGGTCTAGAGCATAAATGTGTGTGCAGTTAGAGCTTAGAGCTAAGTGACAAGCTCTTGAGCCTAACTGCACAACTCCTTGAGCTCAGCCAAGAGGTTGACGTTTGTGAGTAAAGATACACCAATCGAGCTCTGTGGCTCAGTAGATGTTGAAGGAGGAAGAGGGCATCGAGAACTCATGGATGATGTGACAAAGTCAATGAGATCCGATGAATCTAATTTTTTAGCTAAACTGCGTATGATGCGCAAGAAGCGTATTGGTGGAAATCAATGCTTACGAGATTACACAATTAAAATATAAATTTTATTAACCTAGATGTAGGATTTTTAAAACTAATTTAAGGGGATCTCATAAGAATCTATGTGCTCGGGTTGAACCCTGATGAGTTCACCTTGTGCACTATATTTGAACTTGTTGAAATTAAAGGGCCAACCTAAGGAACACAAAGTTCACATGATTAACTGGCATGATAACAAGTACGTAAAATTATATGAGTCGAATACAACACATGTCCCTAACAAATCACATGATGAAATCCCAACTCTCCCATCTTAATCATTTAAAATCTCAATTAAGTTTTTTGCATTATTTAATTAGAAACCACCAAAAACCAATATATTAATTATCTAGACATTATTGAACGTAGATATAACTTGGTAACAAAACCACTGTTCCCTAAGGATGATAAAATCTGAAACTCACCATTTTATTATTACTTCGGACCACATACACTTGTGTGCAAGCGTAGATAGGTATTTGGGGTCTGTCAGTCATCCTCGACATCACTTGAGTAGGATGAACAAAGTAGGAATGAAATTAATAAAATAGAAATAAGAAAGATGAGGAAGTACCAGGATTCTTAAATAGCCTTGGGTACTTTGATCGCATATCTGACTCCTCCCAAGTGGTTTCAGTAGAGGAATGATTCTTCCATTGAACTTTGAGCGTTGGCATTGAATGGCTTCTTAGTTGTTTCTGATCCTTTTCTAAAATTCTTATAGGTTCTTCAATGAGTGTTAGATCTGGCTGAATTTCTACTGGGGGAGTTGAAATCAGGTGATGAGATTCTTTTAAATACTTCCTGAGTGAAGACATATAAAACACATTATGCACTACAGAGAAGTCATCAGGCAGTTCCAGCTTGTAGGTTGAAGATCCAATCTTGGATATAATTTTGAAGGGTTCAACATATTTTGGACAAAGCTTTCTGGCCATTCCAAAATAGTAGATACCTTTAATTGGACTTACCTTTGGATACACTAGATCATTTTCCTAGAATTCAAGTGGGTGATGACGAGAGTTATGGTACTTACTTTGTCGATCCTGTGCTATCTGAATTCTTTGCTGAATGAGCTTTACTTTCCTGTTGGTTTATGAGCTTTACTTTCATATTGGTTTCTTCTACCAAATCAGAACCATACATTTTAGCATCTCCAGTTTCATACCATGGCAACGGGGTAGAGCATTTTCTCTCATATAATGCTTCATATGGAGCAATCTTGATGTTTGATTAGAAACTATTGTTATATGCAAATTTTACTAGGTGAATGTGATCCTCCCAAGAACCAAAAAAATTCATAATACAGAGATGGAGCAGATCTTCTAAAATTTGGTTCATTCTTTTAGTCTGGCCATCTATTTGGGGATGAAATGCCATTCTCATTGCTAGGGTTATTTCTAGATACTGATGCACTGCTTGCCAAAACTTTGAAGTAAATCGGCTATCTTTGTCAGATACGATTGACTTGGGGATACTATGCAGCTTGAGTATTTCCTTAATATAAACCTTCGCAAGCTTTTCTATGGAATCAGTCTAAGATAGGAATAAAGTGAGCAGATTTTGTAAGACGATCCACGACGACCCAAATTGCATCCACACCAGATCTTGTGCGAGGCAACCCCATCACGAAGTCCATCGAGATGTCAGACTAGTTCCACTTAAGAATCTCTAACGAGTGAAGCAATCCACTAGGATTTTGATGTTCAGCCTTTACTTGACTACAGGCATGGCACTTAGCAACAAATTATGCAACACTTTTCTTCATGCCCGGCCACTAGAATGACTACTTCAGATCTTGATACATCTTTGAATTTCTTAGATGGATCTTATATTCAGAGTTGTGACCTTCTATAAGGACCTCTTATTACATGGACTTAGGGATCCATAAACGATTACCCTGATAAATGACTATATCATGCAACTGTAAATCTTGACGATGACCACCTTCAATATCAACCTTGAACTTTAAGTATTCATCATCTTTAGTTTGTGATATGGAGACATCTCGGTGGAATGTGGGTTCCACATTGTTATTAGTTAATATCAAGCTTAGCATATCTCCACGAACAAAGGTGATTTCTAATTTGCAGAATTCTTCTTCTAATGGGCTTGAAGCGATCATAGCGGATAAGGTAGCAGTCAGCTAAGAGCATCAGCCACCACATTCTCTTTACGTGAGTGGTATTGAATATCTAAATCGTAATCGTTGATGAGTTCCAACCATCTTCCTTGTCGGTAGTTAAATTCTTACAGAGTGAAGATGTATTTCAAACTTTGGTGATCAGTGAAAATGGAACATTGGACTCCATATAAGTAATGATGCCATATTTTTAAGGCAAAGTTTATTGCGGCGAGTTGAAGATCATGAACTAAGTAGTTCTTTTCGTGAGGTTTCAACTGACGAGAGGCATATGGAATTACCTTACCCTCTTGCATCAAGATGCAACCTAATCTAGATCCAGAAGTATCTGTGTAAACCTGATAATTCACCCCTTCTTTTGGCAGAACGAGCATGGGGGCTGACGATAGTGCATCCTTTAGAGCTTGGAATGCCTCCTCACACTCAGGACTCCAAATGCAAGGAATATCCTTTTGAGTTAATCTAGTCAACAGAGAAGCTATTTGGGAAAAACCCTTAATGAACATTCTATAATATACAGCTAGTCCCAAGAAGCTTCTGATATCAGTTACCATCCTTGATTGAGTCCAATCTTAAACTGCATTGACCTTTTGCTGATCCATTCTAATGCCTTGGGCATTAACAACATGACCCAGAAATGTTACTGAGTCAATCCAGAACTCACACTTAGAGTATTTGGCATAGAGCTGGTGGCTACACAATTCTTCCAATACTGCTCTCAGATGAATTTCATGTTCTTTCTCATTCTTAAATTAGATTAAAATATAATCAATAAAGATGATGAAAAATTTGTCCAGGAATGGTTTGAGCACACACTGCATTAAATTCATAAAAATTAACGGTGTGTTTGTGAGTCCAAACGACATTACAAGGAATTCATAATGTTCGTATAGAGTTCGGAACGCTGTCTTTTCAATATCCTTATCCTTGATACACAACTGATGGTTGCCTGAATGCAGGACAATTTTTGAAAACACTTTGGCTCCAGCCAGCTAATCGAATAAATCATCGTTCTTGGGTAACAGATACTTATTATTAATTGTTACCTTATTGAGTTCTCTATGGTTGATACACATCCACATCGAACCGTCATTCTTCTTAATGAATAGCACGGGCATACCCCAATAAACTTGGTTGAATAAGACCCTTCTCAAGCAACTCTTGAAGTTGACTGTTAAGCTACTGCAATTCTTTTGGCGTCATGCGATAAGGAACTTTGGAAATAGGTTGAGTTCCTGGAATGACTTCTATTGGAAATTCGACTTCCCTAATTGGTGAAAATCTTAGTAGGTCATCAAGGAAAACATTAGGAAACTCATAGATGATCATGTTCTCACTTATAGGTGATATTTCCTTCTTCTCACCTAGTATTATCACTAAGTAGGTATCACAACCTTTCATTACTAATCTTTATACCTCTAAGGCATTGATTAACGATGCATGAGTACTAAATTTCCCAATGAATGACTTAGCCTGACTACCACAACCCAACGTGATTTTCTTCTTTTGACAGTTGATGGTGGCGTTGTGTTGGCTTAGCCAATTCATTCCTAGAGTTACATCAAAATTTACAATAGGGAGGACGACGAGCTTGGCTTCAAAATCTTGCCTGCCGATAGGAACTGATATGTTACAGAATTGGCGAGCTGGCATGTGAGCTCTAGATGGCAACCCAAAACTAAAGGAGTTAGCTAGGCGATAAAATGACAAGTTAAGGGATTTGGCCCAGCTTTCCGATACAAAGGAGTGACTCGCTCCAGTGTCGAACAATACATTACAAAATTTTGCTTTTCAAACATAAGGTGCCTATTTACACATGCAACAAATTATATTTTTGTAAAATTACCTCAAACGGTTATTAAAGATACTTGTTAAAAAGAGTTTGGTTTATGATTGTGTATCTGAAACAACATTGTTGTCTTTAGCAGTTTCTAGGGGTATAAGGGTGCATACTATGGCAGAACCAGCAAGTTTATTATTGTATACCTATTTCTGAGGAGGTCTAGCTGGTTCTCTGTGCACTAGGCACTTCTCTCCATTGAGTTGGAGCTACTGTCTGAGGTGGGGGCATTATGGCTAACTACTGGCTCCTGTGATTTGTGGGATTTCAACTGAATGCTTGTCGATGACTAGAGTGATCAATGCGAACACCATCGACAATTTCTTCTTAATTGCATTGGAAATAGAAATAACCTGGCCTTTTGCAGGTGTAGCAAGTTTGATTTTCGTGATAACATTTTCCATACATGTGAGGCCTCGTACAGCCATTGCGAAAGTTTGTGGACATAGTTGTCACTTCAATCTGGTAGACTTTTCCAATTGGGTATCTGGCTTTCTTGAAACTGCGTTTCGATTAGAGAACGAGCCAAAATTTATTTTGGAATCCTTTTGTGACTGGTGTTGTTGACAGACTGTAATTATACATCTGCGCTTGCACGTAAGTGTACGTGGCCCAAAGTAATAATTTGGAAGATAAGTTATGAGATTTATTATCCTCAGGAAACAGTGTGTTTTATTACTAAGGTATATCTATATTCAATAATGTTTCAACGATATGATTTTCAATTTTTGATGTGGTTTCATTAACAAAGCAAAATTTAGACTTTAGAAACTATTTGATTAAGAGAGGTGAGTTGGGTTTCCTCCATGTGAATCGAGAGGGACTAATATTGAATTACTTCTCAAGCACCTTTCATTCTTTCATAGGCATGCCAAATAATCAAGTGCACATTGTATTCCTTGAAGTTGTCCTCTAATTCCTACAAGTTCAAATCTTGGGCCTGAAATGAACACACTATAGTTCTATTTCAGCACAAAGATTCTCATGAGATCACAATTAGAGAATCTTGGTTTTCCTACATCTATGTATTCAATATAGTAGATTTAATTAGGCAATCTCATGATCATTGATTCCACTAACGAGCATCTCACGCATCACACGCAGTTCAAATATGGAAGTGATTTCATTGGGCTCCATGGACTATGTCACTTCATCCATGAGCTCTCAACGAATCCGCTTCTTCTTTTCACGTATGCTGAGCAACAAAGCTCAGTTAGTGGGTCTTAGCTCACACACTTCGACCTCTTGATTGAGCTTAGAGCACGATGAAATTAGGCTTAAGAACTTCTCACATAGTTCTAAGCACTAAAGCACACATGTCCAACTCTCAAACCAAGTTGTGAGCTATGGAGCACAAGACTTTTATTTTTTTGATGTTCATATTTATAATTATATTTTCTTAACATAATTTTTCATTTAGTCCACAGCATGATTTTTTAAGTCATTTTATTAAGTCATTCAACACAGATTTTTTTTATTATCTGCTTAAGGAAGTTCTCTAACATTCATTAAGTTCCTTACATTTCATGATGGACTCAGCCTAACCCTCCCCAAGGGATTCTAGCCTTCCATTACAACTTTGATAAAAAGAAAAATATACAAGGATGAAGACCTTTTTATGATCCACTAAAAAGAAATCAAAAGAAAGATTAAGAGTTTACTAGGAACAGCCCTTAATGGGGTTCTCTGGATCTTCCCACTTCTTTCTCTCTTCCTTTCCTTTAGCTCCCTAGTACAGCTTTTACTTCCTTCTCCTCTAGCAATGGCTTCTTCAACCACCTTTGGAGAGGTCTCCTTCTTCTTCTATGCAGCCCCTAAAAATTTGTAATTTTGGAGTGAAAATGGGAACCCTTCTCATGTCAAGGTAGGCTGCATTTATAGAGGAGTCAATTTCCTTTGCATTGTGTTCAAATTTTGCTCTTTTCCCTCCATCATTTATGCTATAATGAGTGGCTATCTCACTTGATGCATGAAATGATTTCTTCTTTTGCATTTTTAAAACTTGTAATCATTTCAAACACACTTCTTTTTCCCTTGGAATAAGCTAATGGCAGAGGAGATGTCAGCTGGGATACAAGCTGCTGGCTGGGGGTCTTGTCCTAGCTGCAATTAATGCCCTGTAGCACGCTGTGGCATGCTGTAGCGAGTTAGTTTCACAAACTTACCCGAGATAGCTCGTTGGTGCTCATTAAGTTCTAAAACTTACCCACGGCAGTGCGCTGTAGCGATTTAAGTTCAAAATCTTAACCGCGGTAGCGAATGAAGTTTCAAAACATACCCACGGTAGCACGCTGTAGTGGCTCCATTTCAAAGTATCTTCCACTGTGGCGCGCTGTAGCGAAAATGCTCCAGAATTTGGGAATCCCCTTAGATTAGTGCTTTCTTCTTGCTAGTAGCTGGAAAACACGGTGGCACGCTGCAGCAGTTTTCTCCCATAAATTACAGAAATGCTCCAGATTCTCTCAGAATTTGTTGTGCTCTCATTTTTCTTGAAAATGAGCAGAATTTTATCAAAGTAGGTTATTTCCAATATGGATTTGAAAGAAATTTTCTTTTATTTATGGTATAAATTATGGATTCATCACACCCCCATACTTAGATTCTTGCTTGTCCTTGAGTAAGCTTAAAAAAAGATTTTTTTCTATTTTTAAGGTATAAGAGTCAAAGTTTTAATATCAATTGGATGAGTATTATCATTCAAACATGTGTAACTAAAATGACATAGCAAATTGTTCAACACCTAAACGTTCTAACTCCGGTCATAATCCTTAGTTACTTGTCTAATCTCCAATTTTAAAATTACAATGCTTGATACTTCATGATGGGAGATGTTATTTAGAATTCCCTAAACTAGTGAGGCAGTGAGTGACCAAGATTTTTGTGTCATATGTGCTCCTTATGAATCATAAAGATACACAATTTTTAGGAGAGAGATTTTTTATCATCCTGTTTCATTTTTTATCCTTGAGAGAGATACTTTTCTTCATCCCTATTTTGTGCTTTCTTTCCTTTTTCAGCTTTAGGGAGAGACATTTTTCTTCAAATTTGAATTCGACATCCTTTCCTAGCAGTCTACACAACGGCAAGCTTATATTGGAAAAGTCCTTGATGAACCTTCTGTAAAATCCTGCATGCCCAAGGAAACTTCTAATTCTTTTTACATTGATAGGAGGAGGGAGTTTTTCAATTATATCAACCTTAGCTTTATCAGCTTCTATTCCCTTCCTAGGGATCAAATGACCAATGACAATACCCTCTTTGACCATGAAATGAAAATTTTCCCAATTCAAGATCAAGTTTGTTTCTTGACACCTATTTAGAACATTTCTCAAGTTGGCAATGCAATGGTCGAAAAAATTTCCAACAACAGAGAAGTCATCCATAAATATTTCTTAAAATTCTCCTATCATGCCTGAAAAAATAGCCATCATACAATATTGGAAAGTGGCTGGACCTTTACATAACCCAAAGGGCATCCTCCTAAAGGCAAATGTCCCAAAGGGGCAGGTGAAGGTTATTTTCTCTTGGTCTTTAGGTGCAATCAGAATTTGATTATACCCTGAATACCTATCAAGAAAATAGAAATAAGGATTCCCTGCCAACCTATCAAGCATTTGATCTACGAATGGGAGAAATTAGAAATTAAGCTATCAAGAATAAGTATAGCAATAACGTTTAAAGGTTCAGCAAATAAAGAAAAAGTAAAATAATCAGTCTAATTTATACATAAGTTCACAAAAAAATACAAGAAGAAAATAAAACTATATGCAAGGAGAGTTAGTTAAATCACTATTTACTAGTAGATTATCCTTAATACAAAAAATTATCATTCCCCGGCAACGGCGCCAAGAACTTGACAGACAGTAATTACCTGTCTGCGCTTAAATGCAAGTGTACGTGGCCTGAAATTATAATTTGGAAAGTAAGTTTTGAGATTTATCATCCTCAGGGAACGATGTGTTTTGTTACTATGGTATATCTATATTCAATAATGTTTAAACGGTATGATTTTCAATTTTTGATGTGGTTCCGTTAATAAAGCAAAATCTAGACTTTAGAAACTATTTGATTTAGAGAAGAGAGTTGGGTTTCCTCTATGTAAATCGAGAGGGATTTATATTGAATTACTTCTCAAGCACCTTTCATTCTTTCATAATCATGCCAAATAATCAAGTGCACATTGTATTCCTTAGAATTGTCCTCTAATTCCTACAAGTTCAAAACTTGTTCCCGAAATGAACACACTATGGTTCTATTTCTGCACAAAGATTCTCATAAGATCACAATTAGAGCATCTTGGTTTTCCTACGTTTAGGTGTTCAAGATAGTAGTTTTAATTAGGCGATCTCACGAGTATTGATTCCACTAATGAGCATCTCGCGCATCATGCGCAATTCAGATAAGGAAGTGATTTCATTGGACTGCATGGACTATGTCACTTCATCCATGAGTTCTTAACTAATCCTCTTCCTCCTTTTACATATGCTGAGCAATGGAGCTTTGTTAGTGGGTCTTAGCTCACACGCTTTAACTTCTTGATTGAGCTTAGAGCATGGTGCAGTTAGGCTCAAGAACTTCTCACATAGTTCTAAGCACTAAAGCACACATGTCCAGCTCTCAAACCAAGTTGTGAGCTATGGAGCACAAGATTTTTATTTTTTTGATGTTCATATTTATAATTATATTTTCTTAGCATAATTTTTCATTTAGTCCACAACATAATTTTTTGAGTGATTTCATTAAGTCATTCAAACATAGATTTTTTTTATTAACTGCTCAAGGAAGTTCTCCAACATTCATTAAGTCCCTTACATTTCACGATGAACTCAGCCCAACCCTCCCCAAGGGGGTCTAGCCTTCCATTACAGCTGAGATAAAAAGAAAAATATACAAGAATGAAGACCCTTTCATGATCCACTAAATAAGTATCAAAAGAAAGATTAAGAGTTTACTAAGAACAGCCCTTAATGGGGTTTGACAGACGGAAAATACACATCTGCGTTTGCACGCCAGTGTACGTGGTCTGAAGTAATAAGTGAAGTTTTAATTCTGGGATTTATCATCCTCTGGGAACAGTGGTTCTGATACCAAGTTATATTTTCTTTCAATAATATTTAGATGTCGATTTTTGTAATGATTTTTGATTCCTAATTTAGCAATACAAATTATCTTAAGTTAAGATACGATTTGATTAAAAGAAGAAAGTTGAGTTTTCATTATAATAATTACAAGGGTTTGGTGATATAACTTCATTATTAAATATATACTTTAAATCTTCATGCTTAATTAAATCAAGTGAACACTATTGGAATTGGAGTTATCTTTCAATTACAATAGGTTCAAGTTTAGTGCACAAAGAGAGCTCCCATTGGGGTTCTTCCTTAGCACAAACTTTTGTGAGATCATGATATTATTATTAGACTTGATTCCCTACATCTAGGTTACCAAATAGTATCTTTTATTCATCTTGATCTCACAAAGAAGACTTCCATTAACCATGCATCATGCGCTTCACACACGGTTTAGTTAGATGGGAGGATGCATTGGGTCAATGAACTATGTCACATCCTCCATCGAGTTTTCCAACGTCCTCTCATCCCTTCTACCTTGCTGAGTCGCAGAGCAAAGTTAATTGAGAACTTGGTTCACAAGCATCAAATCTCTTGGCAGAGCCTTTAAGGAAAGGTGCAAGTGAGCTTGAGAATTTGTCACATAATTCTTAAGTCTACTTGCACTATCTTCCTTGCTCTTACCCAATTGATGAGCTTGGAACGCAAGTTCTCTAATTAAATAAATTTAAACTTTATTCCATCCAAGCATTCATTTCCACATAAATAATAAAAATAATAACATCTTTTCATTCATTCAAACAATTTCATTACAACACTATCATACCCCTTATAATTTATATAACTACATCTCAACCCTCTCCAAAGGGATTTTAGCCTTTCATTACTAAATAAGAATAAGCATACATACAAAGAAAAGTGAACCTCGCCATCAGTTCACAGCAGAAAGAAATCAGAGAAGGTTTGGAAGAAATACTAGGAATCACCCGGAGGTTTTCTGAGGTTCTCTTGGACTTCTCCTGCATTTCCTCTTGACTGCTCCACCCTTTTTCCTTTGTTGTTTCATTCTCCTTACTATTCTTGGTCAACTTTCTTCCCCTTGGAGAGTTCTCCTTTCTCCTCTTGTTGTAGCTATTCCTTAAGGGGACTTGAATGTTAGAAATTGGAACCCTCTTAAGGTTTGAGATTGGCCCATAAATAGGGAAGTTCAGCCCCCAAGGCATTAATCATGTGACTTTTCACCTTCCTTGTCTTTAGTTCAAACCCTTTAATTATTTGACCTGTTTATTATATTGGGATTCAGCAAAAATAATGTATGTTAGTTTTCAAGAGGCTGAGGAAGGCCAAATGTTACATTTTGTGGCCTTCCCTATGCTGTATTTATGGTTATTTCTGGAAAATTTTGGATCGTCCGCTGCGGTGCGCTATGGCAGCAACGTTCTAAACACTGTTCCACTACGGTGCACCATGGCAGCAGCGTTCCAAACACTATTTCACTATGGCGCGCTGTGGCAGCAGCGTTCCAAACATTGTTCCTGCATGAAAGTTAGTATCTTTTCCTTCGGTCGCCGCAGTGTCCGCTGTGGCGCACTACAGCGGATAAACTTTCAAAACAACTATTCCAATAGTTCACCTATCATTTTTATGATCAATAAAATATTTCGTTGTGGCTCACTACGACGCGCTATAGCGAAAAATACTTCGACAATGCGGATCAATTAGTTTGCATATAATTTGTGTGAATAATCAGAAATACCGTCGCGGCGCGTTGTGGCGCGCAGCGGCAGTTGAAAGTTCGAAAACATTGTTCAATTAGTTCATATAAAGTTCATGAAGATAAATTAAATATGCCACCGTGGCACGCTGTGGCACGTCGTGGTAAGCTGCAGCGATTTTGTTCCAGGTCAGTGCAAATCCTTATGAGGCATAGGGCATTGTGGCGCGCTTGGAGCGCGCTGCAACGATTTATTTTACAAAAAGGTGGATTTAGCACTATTCAATTAGTCTGCATAAGGTTTTAATTCATATTCAAAAATGACGTTATAGCGCGCTGCGATGCGCTATAGTGGAAAGACTTTCGAAAATACTTCAATTTCTCTCTTATATGATTTTAATTTAACTTTAGAGAAATGACGCTAAGGCGCGCTGCAGCGGTCTTTCTTCCAGGTCTGCAGTTCAGCTTCCAGGTAAGGGAGTTAATGAGATAGCCATGGCGCTGCGGCAATATTCCTTCCAGGTCCTTTTAGATACTCTTCCAGGGGAAGTATTTTCATGAGACGCCATGGCGCGCTGTGGCGATTTTGACCCAGATTTTAGTGATTCAGCTCATGCATCCCATTTTTCTTCATTTTCCTGCAAAAACATATGATTCCATTCAAAGTATCTTGTTTCATATGATGTTTAGTGATGTTTTGATGCTAAATTTAGCTATAAATTCCATATATATTAGGATTCTCTGAATCTTCCCTCTTCTTCCTCTCTTCTTTTCCTTTACCTCCCTAGTGCAGCTTTTAGTTCCTTCTCCTCTAGCAATGGCTTCTTCAATCTCCATTAGAGAGGTCTCCTTCTTCTTCTATGCAGCCCCTAAAAATTTGGAATTTTTGAAATGGGAACCCTTCTCATGTCAAGATAGGCTGCATTTATAGAGGAGACAATCTCCTTTACCTTGTGTTCAAATTCTGCTCTTTTCCCTCCACCATTTCTGTTGTAATGAGTGGCTATCCCACTTGATGCATGAAACGATTTCTCCTTTTGCATTTTTAAATCTTGTAATCATTTTAAACACACTTATTTTTCCCTTAGAATAAGCTAATGGCAGAGGATATGTCAACTGGGAGACAAGCTGCTAGCTGGGGGTCTTGTCCTAGCTGCAATTAATGCCTTGAAGAGATAGAAAATATGGCGCCCGCTGTAGTGCGCTGTAGCGCACTACAGCGGTTTAAGTTCATAATCTCATCCGCAGTAACGCGCTGTAGCATTTATATCTTTCGATGTTGATCCGCGGTAACGCGCTGTGGTGCGTTGTAGCGAGTTAAGTTCAAAAACTTACTCGTTGTAGCGCGCTGCATCGCACTATGGCGCGATGTAGCAGCTAGATTCCGAAGTTCGAGTCCGCTGAGCCTTAAAGTTTCAGCCGCGATCGTGCACTGTAGCGCGCTGTAGCGAGTTAGTTTAGAAAAATTACCCGCGATAGCACGCTGCAGCGCCTTAAGTTCTAAAACTTACCCGCGGTAGCGCGCTATAGCAATTTTAGTTCGAAATCTTAACTGCGATAGTGTGCTGTAGAGAATGAAGTTCGAAAGCATACCGCGGTAGCACGCTGTAGCGGCTCCATTTTGAAGTATCTTCCGTTGTGGCGCGCTATAGCGAAATCGCTCCAAAATTCGAAATCCCCTTAGATTAGTGCTTTCTGCTTGCCAGTAGCTGGAGCGCGCGGTGGCGTGCTGTAGCGATTTTCTCTCAGAAATTGCATAAATGCTCCAGATTCTCCCAGAATTTGTTGTGTTCTTGTTTTTCCTAAAAATGAGCAGAACTTTATCAAAGTAGGCTTTTCTAATATGGATTTGTAAGAGATTTTCCTTTATTTATTGTATAAATTATGGATTCATCATTTGTTCTACAACTCTAGTTGTTTATATCAGCTCAGTGGAGTTGGATAGTCTTAATGGCATCATGTGATCTTTGATTGAATTACGCAGCCTACTTTGGAACCTATCGCAGCGAGAGGCTTCGGTTAGCACCATGTTGGGAGCAAAACGGGCAAGTCATCGGAACTCTGATTCATATTCCACCATGGAATGATTGCCGTGTGTTAATCTTAGGAACATGTCCTCCATGTTGTTCTAAGCCGGAGGAATGCACTCTGCTCTGAATGCTTCTACAAATGCATCCCAAGAAATGTCTTCAATGGCGCATTCAACAAACAGTATGCTTCGGGTATTATCCCACCAATATTTTGTCTCGTCTTGGAACATATGGGTTGCTAATCTGATTGCTTCTGAGTCAGGACATTTAAGGTTAGTCAGGTTCTTTTTTACCTGTTTCAACCAACTGGCGGTATCCATGGCTGATAAGTTCCCACATAAGGTAGGGGTTCTTAGCCGGATGAAGCTATACAGAAGTCCATCAGTGGATAGATAATGTTGTTGAGGGGGGTAGTACGGTGTAGGAGCTATAGATGTTGGAGATGAATTTTGATTTCCTTGGACATCAATCAACCTTTCTATTCTGTCAGCTTGTTTCACATGGGTGTATACTAGGGTCCGCACAGTTTCTGGAAGTGCGTTAATGTCAGAAGATGAGCTTCCAGACGCAGTAGGAGTAGAGTATGATTGTTCGAGATTCATGGTTTATCTGAGATTCAAAAAACAATATTATTTCGGAATTTAAGAAACGTAAAAACATACTAGTTTATTTCATATCTCATTTCAACTAGAACACCTAAATAGGGAAGATACAATATAGATCATAAGAGGAATCACTAAGATAGCTATCTAAAACATCTATCTGATGTACTCCGCAGTAAATGCAAGGTGGAAGTCTTCGAAAGTAACTTCATGCTCCTCTTTTCCACGCATATGGGTGAGTTCCCGTAAGGTATTGACCCACCAATATTCAGTGTAGTCTTGGAGAAGGAGGGTTATTAGTGTGACTCGGATGTCATCGGGGTAATCCATTGCTTCGAGAATGGAGCTCACATGCTTTAGACACTCCTTGGCTAAAGCAGGAAGGTCAAACCCTTTGAAGATGGCGTGTTGAAGCATCCAATCCAGCACTCGTACTTGTTGTTCATATAACCCTTCGACATGCCTTCCATACTGTTGTCCAATTTGGAAGTCAAACTCCCATATGGTTTCAAATCTCTTGAAGTATTCCTAGACTGACATTCTCAGGTGTCTAATGATCCTATAAATTCAATCAAGTTCTATTAGTTCAATTGAGTAGATTATAGTTCTTAAAGTTCTTAATATATGAGTTTCGTATTTGAACATTTTTATCTTACTTATATAAGTATTTTCATTCTATGCCTACTATTTTGAGCACATGATTATGGTACTATGGATGTATTTCAAGTATTATTTTAGTGACTGTTTGGTAGAAGAATAATCCATTAGGTGGATAGAAATGCAAATTCCAATCTGACACCTTATGGTGTTCTCTAATACCAACTATGGCGGCCCGCCCCAAGAAGAGGGGCGGTCGTCATTTGGCAAACCCCTCACTTATTACTAGATTAGGGTATGATCCCCAATCCATTAACAATGGAGGGATAAGCTCTTATGAAAATCAAAGAGCAACGACTAAATACATAAAATTCAATTAGAGTGTGGAAGCAAGCAGAGAACAAATTTACATCCATTATACCACAATGTAGAATGTAAGAAAATAAATAACTTGGAATAAAGTAATACAGTGAAAAAGAAAATACACATGGTACCTGTATTATTACAATATTTTAATAAGTTTAAACTAAAAGAAAAATAAACTCTCATTCTTACAAGCAAATAAATGAGGAACTAAAGATTTTTAGCAGCAGGGCACTCTTCCTCCTGATCTAGCTCTACTCCCGGCTCAATCACCTTAAACCACTCAGAATTTGCCATTGTTGATTTCACAATGACATGGCTCCAGCCAAAAAAAAGAAAATCTGATTATACATATTGTCTGAGTATATTTTAGGCTTTAGTTTTATGTATTAAATGATATAACCATTCACTTAAAACCACTAAAGCAAATAAATGGGTGTGGCAAGCTAAGAAAGAACAGGGACAAGCTATAAATAATGCATTTAAGACTTAACAAATAGTGAGGTCAAAAGACATACCTTAACCTAAAGCTGCATCAAGGTTAAGCATTATATATATATGTAAAATAAACTATAATACTGAAAACAAAGACTCATCCTAACAAGATGATGATCATATGGAATTATGCAAATTAACAGAAAGTAAACTGAAGATGATACATATAAGTAAACTAAATTTATATCTAGCATCCTAGCATATATTTAAGCAAGTAAGCACTAAACTAAAGTTGAACTGTAGTAAACATAATAAAAAATAGAAAAGAATCATGTACAAGCTATCATATCAAAAAATTAGATAAATAAGCCACTGAATTGTAATTGAACTGAACTATATCATATCATATAACTTAGCTTCTCAAAGCAAAGGCAGAAAAACTGTACTGTACTGAACTAAAGAGGAAAAAAATACATATGCAATAGTTTTTGGTTTTTTTACTTTACTCATGTGGACACATCCAGAAGTAGTTGAGAAATCAAGTATATTTGCAAGACTGAGGTGGGTTCTCGAACTAGATATAACTCTGCTCAATGAGTACGTATCAAGTATCCTTATTCACCTTACCACCTGTCCATTGGCAGTAATGTGTATATACAGTCTCCCATCCAGAACATGAACACAATGCAAGTGTTATTCTAATTTTTTATATTTTCATTTCATGAATCAAATTATTTTATATGATATGTTTAAAGTAAAAAGGCTCAAAATACAATGAATGCAATGCATAAAGTTCAATAGTAAGCAAGAGACTCTATTAAATACATGTGATATATGTTGATGTCTAATTTATCTATTCTAGCTGTTCTAAGTTTATATAAGCTCAGTATCTCCAATACCCTACTATCAAGTATAAACACAAATCCACGGCCTTATAAGTTTAAAACAATTAGAAAGGATCAGGTTCTAATAGAATTCAGTCAAAGATGCTTATATATTAAATAATTAATCAACACATCATAATTAATGAATTTAAATGATCTAAACCAATTGTGATTAAGGTAAACTAATATTGAAGGATTAAGAATTAAATTTTAAAATTGGAGTTTAGTCACTCAATCCAAAGGTGATCCTAAAAGCTAAGGCTTAAATCTCAAACCTTCCTAATATTACAAGTTAGGTTATCTTATTAAGCAAGGTCAAGCTTAATAAGATGGATCTCTAGACTTAGATTAAAGTTTAAATACAAAATAATCATAAATAAAGGATGAAATCTTGAAATTATTAAATACCAAGGTTTCATCCATTGAGTAATCAATTTACTCAATAAATGAATTTTAACCAAATTTATATTTCTAATTTCTAAAAAAGAGATCCTAAAGGTTAAGGAATTTTCTAAAGAATTAAGTTAGGATAAAAGGGAATAATTAATCATTTGTGATAGCTAATCTAAATTGTATATATTATTCTGATGTGATTAATTTATGGAAGGCATAAGATGAGCTAAATTTACCTTATAGAGCTTATTTTAAGACAAGAAATATTAAGAGGAATTTAGGATTTTTCTTAAAATATCAAATTAATGAGTCTGAAAGGTCATAAGTTGATTCCAAATCAGTTATATTATTGATTTTAGTGATTTGACTATGATTCTAAAATTTAAGAACACTTAAACCTAAATTTGGGCAAAATGACCATTTTGCCCCTACCTAAGGGTCTATAATACTATTTTTTTGATTTAAAGCTTGAAATTATATTTATCAATTCCAAATGATTACTTATTGTCTAATATGAAGATAGACAGACAGTAAGTAGACTCAATTTGGATAAGGATTAAGTCTTATAAGCTCAATTTAAAAATTTTAGCTCATAAGGAAAATTTGGTAATTTTACGTAGTAAAGTTCAAAATTTTAGTCAATTTTTAGTTGTTTACTGTCTAAGAATTCTATAAAGTCTAAGAACACTAAATTCTGAGGTCTATTGATC
Organism: Gastrodia elata; assembly: GCA_016760335.1. Classification (NCBI taxonomy): domain Eukaryota; kingdom Viridiplantae; phylum Streptophyta; class Magnoliopsida; order Asparagales; family Orchidaceae; genus Gastrodia; species Gastrodia elata. The sequence goes on from CM028676.1 coordinate 34,621,490, forward strand.
AAGTTATAGCCAAAACAAAATTAGGATTCAAAAATATAATTTAAGGGTTTTAGGAAATATCCAAAATCCTAAGTTTCTCAAATGATGTCCAAATTCAACGAATTCAGTCGCTATAGCTTTCCTATAATATACTGAGTGCAATGACTGGGAGTAGACCCAATTTGAACTTCATCTGACTAAGTTATGAGCTAATCAAGTTCTAGCGAAATTATGATAAATTAGGAAATCTAATTATCAAAACCTAAATTTTCTTACAATTTACTGTTAATTAGGTTCTCGTGATCAAAATAGTATATTGGATGATATAATTTAGAGCTAAATTGTCTAAGTTTTGGCTAATTAAATTTCTAAGTCAAATAGGATAATTAGTAAGGGTACCCAAAAGTCATTAGTCACATTTCAAGTCTAATAATAAAATTAATACTATCATTGCACTTCTGGCATTCTCCTAATTAAAATGAGACCCATATTACCTATGTTAGGATTAGTGGGTATAAAGTTATGAAGGTTTGATGTTTTTTTGAATTTTGAGTTAGATGTGAAGCCCTAAAATATCACTATGTTAAATATGAATTCTAATGGAAATCTGATACTACCATATTATTCATCTTATTTTTCTAAGTAAAATGAGATATATATTTAATATATTTGAACTTATTGATTGCAAATTATGAGATTTTAAAGTTCTGGAATTATTTTAATTAAAGTAATTAACAAATAAAAATTCTAATTAAATTTTAAACTGGTTTATTTAATTAAAACACGACTACGGGACCCACTGCATGTGCTGGAATGACACAGGCAGGCCACACACGCGGACGACGCACAATCCTGGCTTGACAGCTAGGCATGGTGGGCCCCAGCTTCTTCAGACGGAGGAGACAGCGGCGGGACCCATGTGCACACGCGACAGCATAGGAGACGCGGGGCAGAGCAGTGGGTCCCACAGATCACTCGCTGCGGGAGGTGGGACCCGTCATCATAAATGGCTCGCACCGCACCCGTGGCGAACGGGTCAGGCTCGGGTCAACCCAGCCCGACCCAGAGCTCCTTCTCCAGCAATGCCTGCACCTGCAAGTCTAGGGCATGATCTTAGCCAGCCTTCTCGGCAGCGATAGTGTGAAGACCCACTTAAGTAGTAATAAGTGAAACTCTTAAACATCGAGGCGCCTTTTCAGATAACGGTGGAGTTCCTGATAAGAACTCCAAAGTTAAGCGTGCTCAGGTGGGAGCACTCCCTGCTGGGAAGTTATCTTCTGAGGGCAAAATCGTGAGGCCTTTCTGGCCAAAGCGGACAATACCTTGGTGCTTAAGAGTTTGGGCTATTACAAATAGTATCAGAGCAAACCATAGGGTGTCAGATAGGAGCTAAGTGCCATACAGGGCAAAGTACCACTTCATGTGAGCAGCCTCTTGAACCCATGATGGTTAAGGTGCTACATGGTTGTGGGTACCTCTTGTGCCTGTAGGGGTCACCTCTAGTCCTATCTACCCAATGGATGGTTCTTGGATCTGTGTGTGAATACTGACGAGGACGTCAGTTACTTAAGTTGGGGAGATTGTGAAGACCCACTTAAGTAGTAATAAGTGAAACTCTTAAACATCGAGGCGCCTTTTCAGATAACAGTGGAGTTCCTGATAAGAACTCCAAAGTTAAGCGTGCTCAGGTGGGAGCACTCCCAGGATGGGTGACCTGCTGGGAAGTTATCTTCTGAGGGCAAAACCGTGAGGCTTTTCTGGCCAAAGCGGACAATATCTTGGTGCTTAAGAGTTTGAGCTATTACAGATAGGGCTCAGCCCGCACGGCATCATGTAGAGGATGGCGAGGGCTACCCAACCAAGGTGGAAACGACGCCGAAGGTGACCCCTAGCCCCGACCACCTTGAACCCTAGATCGACAGGGCATAATGGAACGAGGTTTTACTATGGCCTGCTGTGGACTTCATGTGAAATTCGCATGATCGAAATAATTTGGTTCGATCATACTCCATGGATCTTCAATCGAATGCATGAAATAGGTATGCGAATAAAGAGATGCAGATTGCATAATGGAACGGGGGACATCGAGCGTACCTGGCTTCAATGGTTGAGGGAGATTTGGGATTCAGAAGGTCTGCTCGAACGCTCTAGATGGTTCCTGATCGTGCGAAACAGCGCAGACTAGAATACTGGCTAAATATGTCATAGGCGAAGCTTGCGAGGCGGTCGCGAGCGGGGAGTGGCTGATAGCAGCGGCGGAAGTGCCACGTGGCTCGGGCGATCTTCGCGAGGAGGACGGACCACAAGCCACCCGATCGGACGACTCGGATGATCGGCTCAGATCTAGCCGATCCGAGAGCAGATCCGACCCGCTAAGGATCAGCGGATCCGACCCGATAAAAGGAGGGGATCCGACCCACTAAGGGTCGGCGGATCCAAATCGATAAAAAGGCGGGTCATACCTGCCGATTTAATTAATTAGTTAAATAAAATATTTTATTTAATTTAATTCAAAAAAATTTCCATTAAATTTAATTATATTAAAATATTTGACGAAAATCTAACGACGTCCAAATGCCTCTAAAACATCAGCCCTAGCTAATTGAAGGATGAGGAACGAAACAGCGAAGTCGGATTTCAATTTCTAATTTTTGGGGGTCTTTAATTTTCGAATTTATCGGGGTATTTAAATATATTAAAATATTTGTCGGAAATCTAACGACTTCCAAATGCCTCCAAAATATCACCCCTAGCTATTTTGGGGGCAATTAACGCAATGACGAAGTCCGGTTTTCGATTTGAGGTCAAATGAATTAGGTCAAGTTCTAGGGTTTCTGAAATTTCCAAAATTGGGGTTTGATTCATTCGACCACTAATTTAGACCTAAACTTCAGGATAAGGTCCTAATGACTATTTAAAAATGTTAGAATCAAGATTAAGACTTGATTTAGTCTTAATTGATCAGGGTAACAACCTGGGTTGTTACACATGTCATCTTTCATTTTTCATAAATAAGAGCTAAGGTAGAAATTTGTATAAACATTATATTGAAAACTTGGATGCTTATTTTTCCTTAATTACATTGTGGGGAGTCCTTTCTTAATTAGGGGTTGGTTTTGGCTTTTATTTAAATGAGGTATTTCTTTTAGCTTTTATTTAACTAGGGAGTTATTTTTATTTTTATTTCAATTTATGAGTTAGAGATGTGTAACTATTATTTATGTTATGCTTGATTTATTATTCTACTTTGTGTGCTTGTGTATTCATTGAGAGTTACAAGCCCTTATCTAATTGATGGTGCAGCATATTCCTAGGTAGAGACAATCTCAACACAATTATGCGATCCAATGTTAAATGGTGGTTGAATGCTACTTATCGATAAAATAAATATTATAAAGACTAAAGAACTGGGGTGCATGAGTAGTATACCCAAATGGATAGAATGAGAATAGTCACGTGTCTTCGATAGTGGCTGTTATTTTAGATAGTTTTGTATATTAAGCATAGACCGTGAAACTTTTCCTTGTTTGAAGGAGAACATGAAGGCCAAAAATGGCTTGTGAGAGGAACCTCGTTGATTGTGCACTATGCAAACAAAGGATCCATATAGCTATCCCCAACTAGTGGGTATACCCAGGGCTATAATTAAATATTTTAAGCATTTGATCAATGTGTTTACTTCAGATTGATTCATTGTTATAATTAGTGCAATTGTATAACACCACATCATATGATCATACAGGTTGTTCAAGGGGGAAGGAATTCGTTGCAGTTGAAACAATATCTATACGAAGAAATAGGGCCTACCCCATGAATTTCCAATGTATAGATCTTATTGATGGACGTTTGAAAAACTCAAAAGTTGTAAAGCCTTGTCGCGCATTCTTTGGAAATACTGAACCTCATGAATACACATTACCGATGAAGATTCCTTCGGCTAAAGTTTTCATTGCTTTTATAAGGCTCTTCGCAATAATAGGCGTGGTAAAGTCCTTCAACTTCCATTTTCCTTTGTGTATTTGTTAAAAATTTTAATAATAAATGTTTATTGTGATCATAAAATTTATGCAGGTTTTGGGTGTCGTCTCAGGTGCTCTTATAGCCGTTGAAACTATATCTGATATTTCTCTTCGTTTACTTACTGAAGTAATTAAGGTAATGAAAAAAAAACAATCTTGCTTACATACATACATATATATATATATATATATATATATGACAACCTCTATATTATTCCAAAACAAACTAAGCAAAATCAGTCTATTAAAGAGGATATCACAACTATCCTTCAAAATATAATTTTGAAAAATAAGAACAAGCAATTTTAGTACAGATATCAGTCAAAGAGTTACAAGTTTCTTCGTATGAGAAAAAAACGCCATTAGCAAAATTTGAGAAAAAAAAATATTCTTGGGAGCCTGTCATTGACTTTGCTAGTAGCCAATCATTTAACTTTCAGCCCACATTTAGATAAAGAAAATCATTTGTCATATCACTTATGATTAAGCGAACACGAAAATAGTATTGCAAAAATTATGTGCTTATACATAGGACTATCATATATCTGTACTTTATATTAGCTATTTTATGGCATTACAGTAGGTCTCTATTCAAAAATAAACTAAACAAAATCACTAATCATTTAACTTTCAGCCTATTGTCGCTTCTCCATATTAATTTTGTCGCTTCTCCATATTAATCAAGTCCTATTTTATGGCATTACAGTTAAATGTAAGAATCTTTGTAAACATGTTTGTCGTTGTCCTTGGTGTCAATCTCATTCATTAAAATCTCATTGCTTTATATAATATCTCATAAAAAGTTGTGTCGCACATCTATGTACTTTATGCGGGCTTGACACATTGTGTTAGCAGCAAAAAATATAGCACTCTGGATATTCACATAATAATACCACCTTCTCAAGTAGCCATCTTATACACATGGTTTCTTTGAATGCTTCCATGGCTGCCATGTATGCAGCTTCTATTGTTGACAGGGCAACCATAGGCTATAGAGTAGAGTTTCATCCAACTAGACCTTTTACTAGAGTGAACACATAACCAGTTGTTGATCGTTTCCGATCCAGATCACCAACATAGTCAAAATCCACATAACCGACACCAAAATCAGCCATTGATGACTGCTCCTGGAAAATTAAAGCAACATCAACTGTATTTTTTAGAGATATATGAAGATTTTCATTACTGCATTCAACTCTTCCCAGATTATTCATGTATTTGCTCACAACACAAACTATATGTGCCAAGTCTGCTCTCGTACATGCCATGGCATACATCAGGCTACCAGCTGCACTCACATATGGCAATATGTGCATCTCTTCATTTTCAGAATCTGTCTTTGGGCACAATTCTGTAAATAAGCGAAGTGCTGTGCCAAATGAATACGTACCGACATTGTAAATTCGTTCATTCAAATCCTTTTAAGTACCTTCTCCTTGCAATCTCCATCCTAAAGATTTTCTTCGCTTCTCCTAACTCTTTCATCTCAAAATTTTGAGCCAATTGATGTTCGAATTGGTTCATCTTAGAGTGATTAGATGTAGAAGCCAACATGTTATCTATATAGAGTATAAGATAGATGAAATTTCATTAAGGCCATTTCTTGAAGAACACACATTAGTAAATTGGCTACATCTATACCCCTCATTTTGTGCAAACTAATCAAATTTTTTATACCATTGCTTGGTGAATTCTTCAGGTAATATAAAAAAATTGCTTAGTTTGCACACCAAGGTTTCTTAACCTATCTCTTTGAACCCTAGGGGCTGCACTATATAGATCGCCCCCTCCAGTTCTACGTGTAATAATGATATTTTAATGTCGAGATGCTCTAATATCAAATCCAACTATGATACAAGTGCTAGAAGAACACAGATGTATGAGTGCATGATAATTGGGGAAAATACCTCATCATAATCAATGCCTTCTTCTGTGCAAAGCCTATTGCCATTAGTCTAGCCTTGTATCGCACATCAACTCCATGAGATCCCTCATTCTTTGCAAATGCCCATTTACACCCAATGGCTTTTCTTCCTGGAAGGAACTTCTCCAAACTCCATACATTATTCTTATGAAGAGATTCTATCTCTTCATTCATGGATTGCCTCCATAGATCTCTCTCTGGACACATCATTACCTCCTTATATTGAGAGGGAACCTCTTCCTCTCTACTGACAATGCATAAGTCATTCACTTAGAGAATTCAGCTTCTGGGTGATCTATCCTCAGGTTATATTTCTAGCAATTGACTACTGAACCTGAACCTCACCAATAGTTTCTTCATCTTTTCGCAACTAATATGTTCATTAATTGTATGAGTATTTTTAATAATAGTATTAACATGGGAAGAATCATGTGGAATAAATGGGGCTATAACAAACCCCACTATTTGTTTATTGCAAAAGTCGCGACACTATCCTCCGCTTTATACAAACTTCTATGTCTTAAAAAGAACTCATCAAATGTGACATCTTTGCTTGTAACAATCTCTCTATAAATCGAGTCATAGAGTTTGTAGCCCTTTACTCCATATTGAAATCTAATGAAGATAGCCTTCCATATGTGTGGTAATAAGCTAGGTAGCCCAAAATTATAAACTGGTTGTAATCTCCAGTAGGTTGTTCAAATAAAAATTCCATCAGTCTTCTTATTAATTGCATCAAAGAGAAAATGGCTCACCAAATAGCAGACATTATCTAGGGCATCCGCCCAATTAACTCTCTCCAACCCAGCAATAGATAACGTGCATCCAACCTTTTCCACCTAGGTCTAATTCATCTGCTCTGCTGCACCATTTTTCTATGGTGTCCCTATCACTATGAAGTAGTGTTCAATCCCAAAACTCTTACACTTATATATGAAAGAATCAGAAGGGTACTCTCTGCAATTATCTGACCGGATCTTTTTGATTCGGTTATTAGTATGGTTCTCCACCCACTTCTTCCAATTTTTGAATATCTTGTACACTGGCTTTGCATTTCATGATGCACACACATACATGTTTGAATTAATCATCTATAAGAAAAACAAAATACCTTCGACTATCAAATGATGTCATTTTCATTGGCCCCCAAACATCTGTATGTATATACTCAAGTATGCCTTTCATGTTATGGAGGCCAATGCCAAATGATTTGTGTATTTTTTGCCAAAAGATAATGCTTTCTAAAAGATAATTTGCAAGAATTTATACCATCAATGAGTCCATCATTCTCTAAATCTCTTAATGAATGCTCTCTAGCATATGCCAGCCTCTTGTGCCATAATGTCATGGCATCATCAAAGTTTTCTACCACTACCACTAATCTAGTCACTATTCTCCCTTGAAGATAGTATACTTTATGTTGTCTAAATCCATGCAAATAAGTCATCGCACTCTAACTGACATTCAAGAATTTCTGCCTTAATCACCACCTTATAGCCCTTGGCTTCTAAGGCCCCAACAGACAATAAATTTTTCTTAATCTCGGGCATGGGTCTAACTTCTTTCAACTCATGCATATGTTCTACATGTGTCCTATAGCGACTCAGGGATCAAGGTCAATAATTTCCAAGCAATAATTCATTCTTAAGATAGCATTAATAAAATAACATAATTATCATAAGATTAATTATCATACATAGAACCATTTAATATTTTTATAATATAAGAATTGGTCATTAAATATAATAAAAGTTAGATAGCAGTAATGCATCTTCATCTCACTTCTTTGATCTCAATTAGATTCTTAAATTGATCTCCTCTTAATTAGTTCAAAGAATATGAAATATTATAATATTGCAGTTAGACAAAAGTATGTAGAGTATTTAGTTAAATTTAATTTCTAACATCTTATATGTGATGTGAATCATGAATAATGTTAATTCAAAGAAAGAATGTATCAAACGAAATAAATGAGTCAAAATATGTATCATATGAAAGAATATATGCATTTGCTTGAACTTGCCAACTAAACTGCATTTCTCAACTGAAATAAAAGTAATAATTTAAAAAAATAAAGTGATAATTTGAAATAAACTATGTGATAATCATATCTTTTTTGACCCTAGGACACCCCAATCCTCACTGAAAACTCAGATATTGACTTAAAATATTCTATGAATGTATATAACTACATGTTGGTAATAATTCATAATTTTCATTTCATTTTGACGAGTCTTTTTCTAGATTTTGCTCTTTTCTAGTGGACTAGATCCCTCCTTGTTTCGTCATGAGTTGCTAGCAAACCTTATATGTACATGTTCATTTTTATTTCTCTATTCAAAGACTTTCATCATAAATATTTGTCACCTATTTTATTAAGATTTTGTAATTCAATAAGCGGTAAAGCGTATACTTGTTATATATCAAAATTACAAATGGAAATACGCTCAAAAATAAATGATTAAAAATAATAATTCCCAAATAATTCTATGTATCTAACTAGTTGATTATCATACTGCTCACCCTTACATTAATCTGCTAAAAATTGATATTCTTATATTAATTTGATATTTTATATTATTCATAAGGTTTAAGATTCAACATATTATAATTTGATATCCAAATAATAATTTTCATAAAAATACTCTAAATTTAATTAATTAAAATTTTTATTTTTTTGTTGAACTTAGCATGTACTCCTAAAGTGCTTATTAGTTTTTGGCATCTAAAGACAACTTATTCTCAATATATCAGAGAACATGCATGCAAAATTTTATATTCCAATGTTTTGTGTATTGAGTTATAATCAAACAAACATGATGGCAAATTTATAAAATTACAAAAATTTCTAAAATTATTTGATATTTTCTAAAATTTTGAGCGCTTAAATGAGTACCTAAATGTCATTTCTATCATCTGTGACCAATAATAAACTTGTTTCTAATATATTTGAGAATAAGTATGCAAGATTTCAGGTATTGACTATGGTTAGATTAAAATTTTAAATACTAAAAATTTTTGCCTGATAAATTTTTGAAATATGTCAAAATATTTTAAATTAGAATAATTAGTTTTGGCTGAAGTTTGAATGTCTAAATGAAGGCTTTATAGATCAAATAGAATTGTATTATTTTTTGTAAGTTATTCCATATACATAAGAGAATAAATAAACAAATTTACAGCACTTAGATCATAATGGTTGAAAAATTATGGCTCTCTAAATTGACAAAAATATAAGAAACAATTATGGAGAATTTTTTCAAGTAAAAACTGATATTTTTCTCAACTTTGGAGTAATATTTGAATACTTTAGAGACAACTAAAATTTAGCATCTTCTAGGAATTTGTTATTATTACATAGAAGAATGTATGTGTAAAACTTTATGATCCAACAGTAAGTGAAGTAAAAGTTATGTGTATGCAAAGTCAGAGAAACAACAAAAAATTAGGGAAAATCATCAAAAATACATCAAATGAAAATTCTTGAATTTCTATAAAGCTTATCATGCAAGATTTGAAACTTAGGAAATATACTATTATGCACGTGTTAAGAGTAATCAATCACCTATATATTTATTTAAACATCCATTTCAAGAGAAAAATAAAAAAAATGAGAAGGAATAAAAGAGAGTGGTAGTTAAATTCTTAGATATCCAATTAGGGTTCATAGTTTATTGAGTATTTATAAAGGCTTTGGGTTGATACTAGAGTGGAAATTTAATCTAAGGGGGATTTGGATCGCTCAAAATGATTTGACCAAAATTTGTCATCCAAATAAAAGAATTTCTATAAAATACTAATTAATACATTTAATTAAGTGCTTTATAGGTGAAAACACAAATTATTTTTATCTAATTATGCCTAATTTGCCTAAAATTGAAATTTTATAATTTTTCAAAATTAGATAAAAATAGAAATCGATCTAGATAAATAATATGTCTCAGTGAGAAGAATCCATAAACACTAAAATTGTCCAATTTGACCAAGTGGTTGAGCTAAAATTTGGGTTTGAACCCAACCCAGCTCAGGTCTCGCCGCTTGTGGACTATACCAAACTGGTTCTGCCGGTCCAGCTGACGGCTATAACACCTGTTGCTTTCAAAATATATGACGTTAGCACGTCGCACCATCGGCGCCATTCAATCTTCATTGGTGTAACGACCCATCCCGTCGCCACGCGCAATTTGTTTAAGAGATAAGAAATTGGCAACAAAACGGTGTGTTACTCGTGAAGGAAACACGATCTCCCCGAATAAACCTGCCGCTGCTGAGCATAAGACCTGCTAAAACTCAACCTCAAGAGAAGAGGGCTGAGCACTAATCCTTAAGATAAGTGTAATATCATTATCTTAAGTATTAGGTAAGGTGCTCGTATATATTAGATTAAGAATACAATATGATCCAAGTTACACAAATACTAACATTTTATGAATATCCAGCTCACATCACAATACTAGGTATAAGTGATATAAAGACAAAGTGCGAAAGCTAAGCATACATCCAGAAATAAAAAAGAGAAACATCTAAAGTTATTACAATGCTTTTATAACAAATGCAGAAATAAAGTCTAAGTTTTGAACTGAAAAACTGAACAGAAAGTAAATGCTGAATAAGAGTCCACTAATGCTCCTTGAACTTCTCCTGGATTTCCTGAATATCCACCGGATCTAGCTCTACGAACTGCTCAGGATCTAGCAAAATACCGGATCCCAAAAGTACCACGTGTTAGACAAGAAGTCTAACACAACGAAAGATATTATAACAGTTTACTATTATCTACTATTTAATATTTAAATAGTTTAAGAAAAATTGTAGAAAAAGATAATAAAATTGCTAAAAGCTCAAAATAGTATAAATCTAAAGTAAAGTACTGAAATTGTAATCTGAAACTGTAAACTGAATTGTAAATTGAAATAGTAAACTGAAATTGTATGTAAAGAAAATAGTAAATAAATGCGAAACTGCAACTAACTACTGAAATATGTATAAAACAGTATGAAATCTAAATCTGAGTAAATGATACTGCAAAATTCTGTTGTATGCCATTGAATTCATAATTATGCATATGAATATGCTACAGAATTGTATGCCACTAATATGTTGACTGGGTGTCAAATGGACACACCACTAACTTCCTAGGCGAACGCTCCCTTAACAAAGTCCTTAGGTGACCCAAATCGCTTCGCTAATGATGACATAACTTATGCATTATGATATGCCGAGGCTTTAATGCTGGTATGCTTTAAATCTTCGACAAATTCCGAAATTAATTCAATATCAAGAATTGATTCCATTTATCTACATTGTGCAAAATTCACCTAAGTGAATTCTGACTTATGAGTCTAATTTACTAAGTTATTTAAATTAAGATCATATAGAATTATCAGCTAAAGAAATTGAATACACATAATTGGTATGTTTCCAAGAAAGGTAATTTAACACTTAGTTTATTTAACTGCACTTATCGAAGCACACGATGATAAGAGACATGACTCGGTTACAATTTATTCTCTCAAATTAAGCTGTTAAATGCTTTAATTACAACCATACATTGTGCTCTAAAAGGATGACTTTGGATATTTAGTTTGTTTAACTGCACTTATCAAAGTGCACAACGATAAGAGGCATGACCCGGTTACAGTTTATTCTCTCAAATTAAGCGTCCAAGTTTATCCAATTATGAAACACTTGGGCTTGGAAAGTTTACTCTAAGCTGGATTGTACTTATCCAATAACATAGGATAAGACTGAGACTCTACAATCAAATTGAGAGTGACTCATCCAATCCTAGGTTTTACTGAAATGATTCAGCACTATGGATATACACTATCACATTCTACTAATAATCTACTGATTTTCATAATTCTATTTAAACAACAAGGATTATCAGACTAATGATATTTACTCTATTAAAATAGTACTACACAAGGGTCTAAGAATGTGGCCTAAATGCCACTCAAAATTAGGTTTCTGCCACATAGAAGAAGCTCATACTAAGCTCTTAGGTAATCTTACCGCAAGAGTATAAGATCAAGCTTTTAAAGCTAATAAGGAGCATCTAAGTTTCTACCTCAAGATGTAGACAATAAGCTCTTCCTATATCAATAGATCAATCATTTATGGCTTGATGATTATTGATTTATTCATGCTAAAGCAAGATCATAATGATCATGCACTTCTAACGTAAAAGAAATTCTACGTCCTAAGCTTTGCACTAATTTCATTATTCTTACTTTCTTAAGATTTGATTCGACCAGATCAGATGGGCCATCTGATCAACACCTATGCTAAAATTATTGGATTTAATCTTATAATTTATTAAAGAATGATTGGTTCATAAATCCATTCTATTTTATAAGTTATATTTTGTTGGTGATCTTACTTACGAGGAAATCATAGATTTTAAGGTAAATATTCAGATTGACCAATCACATTGCTTTATTAAAGATCTTAGTCAAAGATGGCAATTTTAGCTTCATGAAAGTGTTCAGGGCCTCATTTACTTTATGTTGATGCTCTGTATGAGGTACTAGTACAGACTTAGGCACATAAGCAGTGGTGTTATTTTGATTAGCTAAGAACTGTGCCATCATTTCTAATATCCTCTCTGTTTTGCTTTCTGATGGTCCTAGAGGTAGAGAAACCTTCATTGGAGTCTCTATGGGTAATTCTGGAGAATATTCTCCTGGATTCATCTATCAAGAAAAAAGATCTTAATTTATAATTATTTAATAATCAAGATAGGAATAGAATAACACTTTCTCATTAATATTTAATATTCTACACAAGGAAAGAAATTTCAAATGTAACAATAGTAATTAAATAAAAATATAGTTCTTTCATGACAAAAAAGAATAAATGACTAAGAGCAATCTATATGCTCTTTTGAGGTTTTCTATCCACAGATTCCGTTACTTGATGGCGACCATTCTCCTATTTTTCGCCTCCGATGTAGTGGCTGTATCACTGTCATATTATCAACATATAATAAGTTTCATGCATGTTTGTATGTATGTCTTGATTTCACGAAGCAACATTAGCAGTTCTGTTGGGCAAATCCAAAATCATGAAGCTGGGTTCAATAAGAGCAACTCCTTCACCTAGGCCCCCTCAAAGGCTCCAGATGGCACCTTATAACTCCCAATGATTAGCCCCATCCCTAACCTAATCAACCACCATTTCGGAACCCTAAACCCTTGCATACATTCACAAGACATAACTTATACATTTTATTTATGATATTACCCTGGCATTTAACAAGTGTTTCATTTATCAACAAGAATAAAGCTCAAAGCTGTGCTAAATAGGCAATAAAAGCATTTAAAGTGTAAACAGTAAAATCAATGTGCCTTGGCATTCGAATATGTTGGTTTTAGCACTAAAAAGTCGGTTGTGTCTGCAAAAGTTATATTTATAATATTATTAGATTTTGTAAATGACCCATATAATAATGAAATATAAATTCTTACTCCTAAGTCTACATAAGGATGACGATCTACTCCTTCTGCTGGAGAGGAACATGCCTTTACTAAACTACAATTATATCTATGATTAAACTTATATTTACGAAGCAATAATTTAATTTTTTACAATTAAATAATAATACTAGTCATGTTTGATTATAAACCAGTACCTGATACCTATTGATCTCTTATCCAGACTGTAACATAAGGGTATTACCCAGAATTGCAGCTTATAGCTCATCTTAAAAGCTATTTTTTTTTTAATCTTACATTTATTTTGATAACTTATGTAAGTTGTCTTTGCTTTAGCTGTAAAAGAAAGAAATGATTTGTATATATTGGTATAAATTTACAATTAGAAGAATGATATCATGCATATCATTGGTATTAGATTTATTTAAAAAGAAGTGCTAGATTATTAAAGCAACTTAACATATTATGTTGAGTATAACAACATCTCAATCCATTATATGCTCATACTAGATACATCAACCTTGATGCCATTCATGGTTCAAATAAGAAGTGTTTTGATAGATCATGCCCAGCAACAGCACAAATTTAAGAGGAATACAACAACAATAAGAACACCAACCCCTTAATCCCACTAGGTAATGGTGCTAAAGCTTGAGAATATTGTCCTCACACTTGATAAAACTAAAATAAGCATAACCAGATCATAATTCTAAAAGGCATTACACCAACTTATCTTTAAAAGAAGGTGCAGCTCCCCTTGAAGTAATGAAAACTGTCACAGCATATACTTACAAGGAAAGAATTCATGTTTGCCAACAATGAATGCTCATTCTACCACCAAACATAAATGATTGCAATGAGATGAGAATTTAATCTCCAAATTTTCATGTAAAATTGCAAATGGTTTAGCATTCATATGTTTAAGCATACTAATACTTAGTACATGAAACATGCTAATACTGAAGATTAACAACCTACCCCATAACTTCTTTCTTTGTAAGCTAAAACTCGTAGATAAATAAATAGTTTCCAAACATCCAGGACTCTCATTTGATAAAGGAAGGTGAAGAAGATAATGGTCTTGCAGAAGGGAAGGTCCTTACTGTCCAATGTAACAGCTCCATCTGACATTGTATTACATAGATGAATAAATGCAAATGGTTTTGGGATTCTAAATCTCTAATTGAGCTATTGAAGATTTGAATATACTCGATTAATAGCAAATAGAACTTAGAAATCTGAAAAGCTAATGTTTAACGAAATCTTTGCCTCTCTAACACTGGATCAAACTTCTTAATAAAACACCTTTCAGTAGTTATAACGAGTCTTTCCATACCTTTAAGGATCGAATCTTTCTTTGGAAATTAAGAAGTCACGGAGGAGCTGGCTCAAAAGTTCGGAGTAGAGCGATTAAAGGCATCGAAGACTGCGGCTGCGGCTGGCTTCATCCTTGCTTGCGGCGTATTCTCCCAAGGCTGCGGCTGACATCGTCAGCTTGGAGAGGAGTTTGCGAAATCGGCAAGGTTGATAGCGGAAGGATCAAAGATCATCGTCGAAGACTTCCATTGGATGTGGCTGCGTCTCTATTTGCATCGAAGACTGCGTCTTTGTCGACTCGGTCACTGCGCCTAGAGCGAACAAGAAGACAGAGCGTAGGATCTTACAGGAGCTACAATAGCTTAAAGGCGCGGGTGTCATAAGTTTCATTTCCTCTATACACTATTGGTTCTCTCTTCTCTTTCAAAGCGTGACCCCCCTTCCACAAGCAACTTCGCGTCTTATTGAGATAGAGGCGTCCTTTCTGGAAGGTGGCGGCAATTGGAGGGTCAAAAGGTAACAATGTGACCGTTACATTTTTTTTTTTTAAATGAGGTTAGTTAATCAATTGCAAAAATAGATTGGCGGGTTATCAACGTCAAAATGAATCTCGACGGGAAAAACTAACAGAAAAACATAATTTCGCGGATGTTAATACTGTAGTGAGTAATTAATGAACATTTAGGATTGGCGGAGACGTTAGCGCCTTTCTTAGTAACAACAAAGGGTTGTTACAGCACTAAAAATGTTACATAAATACTGAAATTGAACTAAATGCAACTAAAAATTAACTGAAATAACTGAAAATATTCCTAAGGTATATGGTTAAGCCCAACTCTCACGTTCTACATGTTAAGGCTATCTTATTAAGCAAAGTCAAGCTTAATAAGATGAATCTTTAAACTTAGAATAAAATTTAAATACAAAATAATCATAATAAAGGATGGAATCTATATACTAATAAAACCAAGGCTTCATCCATTGAATAGCCCATTTATCCAATGAATGAATTCTTACCTAAGTCTAAATCTAATTTCTTAAGAATATTCCTAAAGTTTTAAGGTAGAAATTTAGCATAGGAAAGGTTATATTTTACTTGGAATTTGATTTAATAGGCTTAAATGATATTTATTTGATTCCAAATCACCTATATTACTGATTTCATTGAATAATTTAGGTTTCTAAGGCTTAAGAATGCATAAACTTAATTTTGGACAAAATGACCATTTTGCGCCTATTTAAGGGTCTAAATGCAACTATTTGATTTAGGATTCCAAACTGAATTTTATTAATGTCAAATGATTACTTATTATCTAATATGAAGATAGATAGTAAATACACTCAAATTGGATAATAATTAAGCATAATGAGCTCAAATTAGTATTTTATTGCATTTGGGGTAGATTAGTAATTTTACTTAGAGAAATATAAAATTTCTATTATACTTATGTTATTTATTGCCTAAGAATTTCATAGAGTCTAAGATCATCAACTTTTGAAATTATTTGTCCAAATTAAGGCCAAAACAAGATTGGGGTTCAATTATGTAATTTATGAGGTTTATGAATGGTTCAAAAATTTAACTTTTTCTAATAAAGTTCAAATTCAACAAATTCAGTGGCTATAGGTTCCTTATAGCACACTGAGTATAATGATTATGAGTATACTCAATTTGAACCTCATTTGCTCAACTTATGCCCTAATTAGGATTTATGGTGATTAGTGAGTGATTAGTGAAATAAATCCCAAAAAAAAATTAACTTCACTAGGATGTTCTACTCTACTCTAGAAGTCTACAACAATATAAATTTCCAAATTTAGATATTTAATTATGCTAATATTTGCTAATCAAGTTTTGGTCTGATTATGATTAATTAGGAAATCTAATTATCAAAATTAAAATATTATTGCAATTTACCATTCTTTTGGTTCTCCTGATTAGAATAGTATATTGGATGATCTAATTTAGAGTTCAAATGATCAAGTTATGGCTAATTGAAGATTCTAAGTTAAGGGTGTAATTAAGGGGATCCTAAATGTCATTAGCAAAAATACTTGTCCAACAGTAAATTTAACACTACCAGAATTTTCCACATAAATTTCTGAGCAAAATAATTTATATATTTGCTAAGCTTGGATTATTAGATTGCAATTTAACAGTAAGTAAAGTTCTGTGATTAAATGATTAATTAAAATTATAAAAAAAATATTGTGATAAATTATTATCAGCTAATTTCTACATAAATTAGAAAAGGTGCATAGGCCAAGGCGTGGATTAGCGGGCCAGCCCATAGGCTGGGTTGCGATAGACGGACAGGCGGGCCTAAACGTGCTCAAGGGACCAGGGGGGTTAGGGCGCGGGCCTGGGCGGCCAAACCCATCCCTGGGCAGCTTGGCCCGTGGCACAAGCAAGGAAGGTTCAGCCCATGCAATGGACAACTGGGCTCGTGGCACGAAATGCGCACGACCCAGCCCAACAAGGGCGGCGCAAGAGGGTCATGACTAAGGCCCGAGGAGGCTTCCTCTTCTTCGCGCGAGAGGCTTGTTGACAAGGGGAAAACATGGCAGACGTTGGTTTGGCGCACGGGTCTCCAAGCCAGACAACCCTACGTCCGCAGAGAACTCAGATCGACCAGATCATAGAGCTAAGAAATGAACTCGAACTCTCTCCTTCCAACCGACGGTAATTAGACCTAGGTTTCTAGGGTTAGGGTTGTAGAGAGTTTTGAAAATTGCTAACAGGGAAGGGTCGAGCCTAATGGAGTTAGATAACACTTTAAGACAAGCAAATTCACATAATTAACTATCAACATAGATCATACGATGTTACAATTACAGTAGATTAATGGAATGAGTATAGGAATGGAGGAGTACCTGATGAATGCAGGGATTGTTTAAGGCTGAATGATCAAGTAAGCAAAGCTCAATCCTCTTTGATCAGGCCTCGGGATTTAGGTGAAGAGGGAAAAAGGATATAGGCACTGGTGGTGGAGGGAGAGGCCACGCGCTGAGCCACAGTCGCCGCGTGTCGCACGAGCGACACATGCAGGCGTGACAGGGATGATTGGTCCCAGGCCGATCAAACTGGCCCGGCACAATTAGTGGGCCCGGTTCAAGCCTAACGATGGAGAAATCGGCCCAAGCAATGAACGGGCCTGGCCCAATAAGAAATGGAAACGGAACACGCAGGGCCCAATTGCTGCTACGGGCCCGACCCATAGGGCCTGGATAACGACTCGGTTTGCTAGAGGCAGCGGGCCTCAGCTGAATTATAATTGCGGGCCCACGGGGAAAATAATTAAATTTTTAATTTTTTAATTAAATTATATCACAAATTCATTTAAAAATTTGGACTATTAAATAAGCTCCTGAAAACTTTCAAAAATTAACTCCTAATTAATTGAGGGGTGAGGAAAGGGCGGAGTCAAATTTTGATTTCGACGAGTATTTAATTTTCCTATTTTCCAGAGTATTTTAAATATATTAAAATATTTGCCGAAAATTCAACGATATCCAAATATTTCCAAAATATCACTCCTAGCTAATTTGGGGGTGATGAACACAATGGCAAAGTCAGGTTTTCGATTTGAGATCAATTTAGATAGGTAATTTTTCCAATTATCGGGATTTCCAGATTTAGGATTTTAATCCAAATGACATCTGATTTGGATCACAACTTCATGGTGCGCTTCTAATGACTTATTAAGAGTGATAGAATCAAAATTAGAACTTAATTTTGTCATAATTGACTAGGGTAATAACCTTGGGTTGTTACAGATTTCTAGAATGTGAACGCCATAGCACATTGTGGCACTAAGGCTATACGGTCTTCGAGAAATGCTCTGCCTTAATAATTTCTTTGATATGTGATGCAGCGCGCCGTGGAGCTTGACTCTTGATGAATTGGCGCAGGGATACCCTAGAATGCTTAGATTGCGCTGCGGAACTTTACTCTCGATGGGTTGGAGCTGCGGCGCGATGTAGTACTTCGCTTGGGCTGACCTGGCGTTGCAGCGCGCAGTGGCACTTAACTCTTGATGGGTTGGTGCTGCGACGCGCTGTAGCGCTTTGCTTGTAGTGACCTGGCATTGGGGCTCACGGTGGTGCTGAGCCGGTGCTGCGGCGCGCTATAACATTTTTGCTCTCGATGGTTAGGTGTTGCGGTGCGCTGTCGCGCCCAGCTCCTTAAGTGTGCATTATTCTTCATTTTGTTCTTTTGCGCATAGTGGTCACTTGTGCTGAAAAAGTAATAAAACACACAAAAATGCTTAAAGTAGCAAATAATTCATTTTAAAATACTAGTTTTTAACTTTTACATATATATATATGGTTCATCACATATTCACACTTACATTCTTACTCGTTCTCAAGTAAGTTGATCAAATAGTTTCATAATAACTTGAAGTTAAATAAATGAGAACTACATTTTTGCTGGTCTGATGTAACGTAGCCAAAAGAAATTCAGTTAGGTTCAAACGGTTGGATGTGATTTTAATGCATTTCTTCACTCTCTTTCAAACAAGGAGTTCAATGAAGTAATAATTGATTGTTGTCTCAATGGCATCAAATATTATGGGGCATCGTTTAGTTGGTCCAGTGAGAGAAAGTTTGCCATATTTGATACATTCTTTATTATAAATTGGTGCAACAATATATTTCTAAATTTTAAAAAGTTTCATTAATTTTACTGTTCTTGAATACAAACTCATTATTTTTAAATCTTGGAAAGATTTGTTAGTAGCCTCCAATTTTTTCAAGTTTCAACTTTATTTGGCTTGCTGAAGATGATTATGAGAGCATTATTTCTAGTTCTTGGAGAGAGCCCTAGTTCTTAGAGAGAGCCCTGTCTGTAATTTATAGAGACTCAAAAAAAGTCTATCTAATTAGAATAAAAAATATTACTGGGAACATTTTTTTTAATAACCTTACAATAGATGAAAATTTTGTTTCTAATCTTGAAAATATCCTTGAGGCAAGTCTCTTGGGAAAATAAATTTTGATTTTCAAATGCTAGACCTACCCTGATCCAGAGGCATGATGATGTTGAAACCTTTTGTCGGTAGAAGTGCAGTCTAAATTTGATATTTAAAGAAAACAGAAAATACTAAGTATTTCCATAGCTTGATTAACAAAAGAAAATAAACTAAATTGAGAAAATTATTACTTTTAAGGGGTTTGTTTTAAAGGATAACTATTTTATTGAATTATTAGATGTTAATGTGATCTTAATTCTCATTCTTTAAATTTAATCCATTAACTTTTCTTTTTAGATAGCCTCAGTATATATGAGCATCACTTCTAATTCTAATCATTACATTTTCAGGTTGCAGTTATTTTTGCTTGTCTTCAGGTTTACTCCAATGGGATTAATAATATATATGACTTTGAAATTGACAAGGTATTTGTATTTCTTATGTTTGATAGAAAAAACAGTTATATATATATATATATATATATATATATATATATATATATATATATAATTTATTTAACATGTAGATTAAATTAATCATAAATTTGAATACAACAGGAGAACATAAAGAAGAAAATAAAGCAAAAAATAAAACTCTGCAAGATCCGAAAGGCTAAGCCCGTGAATGAGTTCACAAAATTATTAGCAAATTTGTTAAATCTGGATGAAATATTGAGGATGAGGACCAAACCCATACATAGAGCACAACATTAGAAGATTAGTCTCAGCATAACAATAACAAAGAAAAGCTGTAGAAAACCCCAATCAATAGATGCACTATCCAAAAGGAAACATAATTAATAAAAGAAAATTGCTATCCATTTCTATAAACTAAACCAAAATATCTTATTTAGGGGCTATCGTACTTCTACTATGATGTTGATCGATAAAGTTTTTATAAACTAACATACCAAAGATTATTTTCTTTTAGCGTTAATAAATTTGATCTTACTAAAATTTCTTTTGATAATTTGTAACAAACATGAAATTCCTCTTCTTCATTTTTAAAATTGTTGCAATTTTACTCTTTCTTGCACACTAATTCCATGTTTATATTCTATTATATATATATATATATATATATATATATATATATATATATATATATAGATGTATGTATAGGGAGAGAGAGAGAATATGGAATGTGTGATAAAGAACGACTGAGATAGGCATATGTGGATAGAGAATCAATATAAAGAGATGAAAATATAACTAAAATATTCTAGGAAATCTTTATCTTTAAACCCCTCTTAAGCCACTCGTTTCAAGTGTTAAATGATGGGGGAAGCACTAAACATTTTTTTTTTTTTTTTTTTTAACGGATAATATGTTTGACTCTTATGGTGTGGAAATCAATTGGATCACCAAATGAGCCGATAGGAGGTCTGGCGCCCAGCAGACAGGAGGACTGGCCCTCAAGCGGTGCAAGGTTTTCACTACTAACAAGTGGTATCAGAGCATCATTCTTCGGAGCTAGGGCTTGTTAGCTTATGCGGGAGCAATAACTGATGAAACGAGGCACAAAATTGAAAAGTTCAGTGAATAAACTTCACCTTTCGGAAATGCAAATGGAGGATTTGCTTTATTAAAAGAAGTTACCATGAAATCAGACACTATGTTGGATGAAGATTTGAAAGTTCTTGATAGAACAACACTAGGCTTGATTCGCTTCTCTTTATCCTCCTATGTGGCGTTCAATATTGTGAATGAGAAAACTATGGTGGTTATCATGGCAGCCCTTACTCGAATTTATGAGAATCTCTCAACTTCCAATAAGATATTCCTGATAAAAAAGTTATTTAACATTAAAATGATAGATGGTGACTCAGTGACAGAACATCTGAAAGTTATAAGCCAATTGAGCTCGGTGAAAATCAACTTCAAAGTTATTTAACACTAAAATGATAGATGGTGACTCAGTGACAGAACATCTGAATTAGTTCTACATTGTTATAAGCCAACTGAGCTCGGTGAAAATCAACTTCGATGAAGAAGTTAGAGCTTTGTTGATTTTGTCTTCCTTTCCATATAGCTGGGATGTAATAGTGACTACAGTTAGTATTTCTTCTGAAAATACCATGTTAAGATTCGATGACATTATAGGGTTGTTGTTGAAAGAAGAAGTAAGGAAACGCTCAAACGGTGAAGCGTCTACTTCAGCATTAAATGTTGAGATCAGAGGACAGAGTTCGGACCAAAAGTTCAATAGAAATAAGTCTAAGTCAAGGAGAGGGAAATCAAAGCCAGCAAAGGAAAAGATAGAATTCTAGAATTACGGGAACTCATGACACTTCAAGAAGGATTGTTATGCCTTAAAGAAGCCAAGAGGAGGAGATAAAGAAAGGAACCCCTCCTTAAATATTTTAGCAGATGAGGATCGGGATGCATGATCATATCCCTTGTTAGCACTGAATCTTGGGTGGTGAACTTAAGTGATTCCTTTCATGCAACCCCAAGCAAGGAAGCATTCAAATTTTACAATAAAAGTGATTTGGGAAAGGTATACTTGGGAGATGACAAAGCTTGCAACATCATTGGAAAGGGTGATGTGGATATCTATTTGCCAAATGAATCGGTATGGAAGTTGAAGGATGTCAGGCATGTCCTTTATCTGAGAAGAAATTTGGTTTCTGTCAGCCAGTTAGCCCATGAAGGCTACAACACGAGTTTCATAGGAGATTCCTAGAAGGTGAGTAAAGGTGCTTTGATAGTTTCTCAGAGCAGCATGGGTGGAACACTTTACTAGATTAATAAGGTGTCTGACTCCATTGCGCAATAAAATAGCTTAATGCACGTCTATGGAACCAAAGGATCGGTCAAATGAGCAAGAAAGGATTAAAGTTTATGATATCTAAGCAGAAGATTCCAGGGTTGAAATCTGTGGGTTTGGACTTCTATGAAGATTGTGTGTATGTCAAGCAAAAAAATATCAGTTTCTTAAAGAGTGTAAGTGTGGAACCCCAACCCTTCTGTGATCATGTTAACACTCATATTATCATGATTACGGTAGGGTGGTCACTGTAATAAATTCTTATTTATAATCAGATTATGTTTCCTTCCTAATATGTCGATAACTATAGGATTTCCCACATGTCTGAACTGAATTTCACTAAATGCACATACAAGAACCTTAGAGTGCAGAAGCAAGTAAATATAACATCTGTTAACCATGATGCAACAATGTAAAAAAATAATCCAACTCTGAGTAAAAGCACAGCAAAAAAAAATACATCCAGATCTTAAATTATTAGAACATTTGAATAAAAGTTTAACTGAAAGGAACCACTCATCCTCACAAACAGAAAGTAAATACTATCTAAGCATTAGCAGCATCAGAAAGGTCCTCCTCATGGCTAAGATCCTCACCTGAAGCTATCTCCATGAATAACACTGAATCTGATATGTTGGTTTTTACATGCCAGGGCCCCAGTTAAGAAAAGCAAACCTTGTGTTAGACAATTGTTTAAGTATATTTTAGGCTGATTTAATGAGTTCTACATTTTTTAAATATCACATTTAAACTGAATAACAATAGCAATAAGCATAAGGATCAACAACAAGAAAATAAGAAGTTATCAAAAAGAAGTATGTATTTATAAATAATATATTTATAACTTATCAAAAGAAAGTATGTAAGGAATATACCTCAAATCAGAAGCTGCAACAAGGTTATATGTATATATATATACTATAAAGTAATTGGAACTATTAAAAAAAATATCTTAACATACTTATAATCATTTGAATATGTGTGAATTAAATTAAAAATAAAACTGAGTTGTAATACATATAAGCACACCAAGTTCAATATTCAATCAAAACTAGCATCCTAACATGTATATAAGTAATAGTAAAAGACTCTTAAAAAGATGAAATAGAAGTAAAAGTGCACAAAAATAGATAATATCATGTAAACCTGCCATATTAGATGTCTAGCTAATAAAGCTACTGTAACTATACTAAAATTATAGCTATCATGTCATGCAAGTCATTTAGCTTCTCAAAGTTAAAGTGGAAAAAATAAACTATTAAAATGGTAAAAAATACATATGCAGATTTATTTTAGTTATTTTACTTTACTACTATGGATATATCCAAAAGTGGCTATGGAGTTAAGCAAGTCTACAAGACTGAGGTGGGTTTCCAAACTAGACACAACTCTCCCCAATGAGTACATGTTAAGTATCCTTATTTCTTTTTATTGCTTGTCCATTAGCAGTAATGTGTATACATAATCACCCATCCTAATAATGAACCCGATGCGAAAGTTATCCTAATTTTCAATATTTTCATTTTATGCATCAAATTCATCTTATATGATATGCTCAAGATAAAAAAGCTCAAAAGCAAGGAGTGCAATGCAACAAAGTCAAAAGTAAGCAAGACTCTACTAAAATATATGTGATATTTATTGTTACCTAATTTATTTTTTTTATCTATTCTAAGATAATACAAGTTCAAAATCTCCAATATCCTATTGTCGAGTAAAATCTCATATTCACTGTCTTATAAGGTTAAACATTAGAACTCAATAAATTCTAATTCAAAATTAGATAATATCATTTACTAAAGTTAAAATAATTAATCAATCGACCTAATTGATGTATTTTATTTAACCCATAACCACTCTTGATCAAAATAATCAAGATTTAGGAATTTAGAGTTAAGCTATAAAATTAGGGTTCAAGCCTTAATCCCAAGGTGCTAACAACTAAGGATCCAGAGTTTTTCACAAATTCTCACTTTAAAGATTTCAAAATCTTAAGGAATGAAATTTCATTAAGATGGGGTTGCAAATCTTAAAAAGGCTACAAGATTAAAGTCAGAAGATAAAATAATCAAATTTATAATTTCATAATCTTAAACAAACTTCAATATTATTGAGTAATTTTATTACTCAATAGAACTGAATAAAACTAAGGCTAAGAAAGAAAATCTAAGATTACCACACTTAGGATTTTTTAAAGATTTTACTTGTGAATCTACTTAAAGATTTACTTAAGAACATAATTAGGAAAAGCTTAACAAATGTTTAAATTGATTATAATTGATTTATTAAACATTGACTAGCATTAAAAGAGATAGAAATGTGAATTCTAAAGCCATATTTGGAATCTTAATATTTCAACTAATTAGACTTAGGGAAATATACAGTTTAGCCTTTAAACTTAATTTCACAAGTCTAAATGATCTTAGATTGATTCTTAATATTCAATTAACTGATTTTAAGGAATGAACAAATTTTCTAGACCTTAATGGCACTTAAAATAATTATTAGTCAAAATGGCCCAAATACTCATATTTAAGGGTAAAAAAATGAACTTTCAATTTATAGAATTCCAAATTGAATCTACTCAATTCCAATTGGTTCCTAACTATCTAAGAAGATGATAAACACCTTAAACATCTAATTTGAACTTAAATTAAGTCTGATGAGTATTAATTAAGATTTAGGTCATTAAGAGGCGATTAACCAAAATTGATTATGAAAATTGGTTTTGATCCTACGAATAGAGTCTACAATACTTAAGTAGTCCATATATACTAAGTTCATTAAAATCAAATCTTAATTAAGCTAATTATTTATTAATCAAGGTTGAGGCCGACTCGGCCCGTCACTTTGCTCCATCGTCCCTATCTTCTCCCCGACATACACGCTTAGAATAAACCCAAATTTTGGGTCACCTAGGCACTTTCATGCCATGGTTTTGATCGATGCATCGAACGCACTCAAAATCCCTTTGTGGGAGTGCTTGATCTGTCTGATTGGACTACACCTTAGTTGGTCCTAAACCCAAAATTTTGGTTTACTGTGGGGAGTAAATTCTCCCCACAGAGGCTAAACCACGGCCGGCACTTAATCCCGACACCATTAGGGTGTCAAGGTGGGTTGAAGTTCTAAGCTGGCTCGGCTTGAAAGTAGCTGGAACACTGGACCCTTACTCGGGCATCAACATTGTTCAATATTATAGCAAACTTGAGCAAACGATAACCAACTGGCCACATCCAAGTGGTCCACACTATATGGATTCCTTGGAATCGATATGGAATGCTCTTCACTGGCAATTAGGCACCTAATTGGGGTGTTATGTGTCAATGAGGGGTCAAGCAACCTCACTGGACGGAAACCCCGCTCAGGCAGTGCTTTTCACTATCTAGAATGTTGTCGATCCCATACAGCTTCTTAATACCTCTACTATTCATCACAGCAAGCAATGAAACAAATTCGACTAGAATTGAGCTGGATCAACTCAATGGAGCAGTGGATTACCTGTACTGGAGACTTGCAAAAATCGGAGTTGACCAGAAGCTAGGGACAATTCTAGGGGCTAGTTCTACAGGCAGGAGTTTCTATAGGTTCACAAAGTTTTATTGGGGTTTGAATGTCAAACCTCACCCACTGCATGGCTAAAGGAGGACAAATGAAGATCACTGATTGCCACTGGGACGGTAGGGAGATTGAGAGGGGGCTGAAGGGAATTGGGAGCTTCAAAGAGCGCAAAGAGACTCCTTAAAGTTTCCCAGGACTATTTATAAGCTAGGGGGTTGCTTGGATGAATTGCCATGGTTTGGGCTCAACCCGAGAGCTCGACTCTCAGGATTGCTAATTGTGGGTCGACCGGGCCCCGTGGCTCGTTGCAAGTGCTCCACCATTAGTGGGAAGATGGGTAACGACCTTTGTGACATGGTGTGGGAGTGGGAGACAGAGTTCTGGTGCCATCAGTATGGTTCGATTCATCTGATGGGAGCAATTGCGCGAAGACGATGATGAATATAATTGGGTGCGTCGGTAGCCGTCTGATGCATCAAGTAAGAAGACACTACAGTTTAGATGAGATCGAATGATAACGGTCGATTGCGGATCAGATCGCAGTCGTAGGATCTCAGCTGCGATCCGATGGCTGCAGCGCGATCCGAGCAAGAGCGAGCAAGGGCAGTATGATTTAGGTTTATAAAACACAAAATAGTTGGGATCATTTCTGAATTCGGTTGCCGGCCATTGGGGTTATGAAAATTTTGATTTATTAATTAATTTAATTTTCTTAATTAAGAATATATTCAATTTATGACTAAATGACCTTCAAAATTTTCTAAAATTTCACCCTCAGCTAATTTAGGGGTGAGGAATTCAAAAATACAATCATATTTAAATTTGGAGATCAATTTAATTTAGCTAATTTTCTAGGTCCTAAAATTGGCAAAATAACAATTAACCCAATTTAGGTTCTAATGACTAGATGAGTCTAATGGAATGAGAATCAAAGCTTGGTTTAGCCTAGATTAACTAGGATAATAACCTAGGGTTGTTACAGTAATAGGCCTGAAGTCTCATAAACTAGAGCTTGTGAACACATATATGTGGGGACCATCACCTACATCCTCTCTTGGTGGAACTATATACTTCACCACTTTCATTGATTACCATACTAGGTAAGTATGGGTATACTCTTGAAGCATAAATCTGATATGTTTGAAGTGTTCAAGAAGTGGTTATGTTTGGTGGAATGAAACAAGTATGATGTTGAAGTGCCCTAGATCAAATAATGGTGGGGAATACAGTGAGAAAGAGTTCAAAGAATTCATTGCTATAAATGAGATCAGGTGAGAATTTACTATTCCTAGAGCACCTCATCAAAATGGTGTTGCAGAGTGCATGAATAGGACTCTTACAGAGAGAGTCAGGAGCATGAGGCTACATGCTGGGTAGAGGATGTGAATATAGCCGCATATTTGATCAATCCAGGTCCTTTAGTTCCCTTGAAAGAGGGATACTTGAGTAAGTGTGGAGTGTTAAAGAGGTGAAATTGAATCACATAAAGATATTTGGCTGCTCATCCTATGTGCATATTGATGATGGTTCCAGAAATAAGGTTGATTCAAAAGTAATTAAATGTACATTCATTGGCTATGGAGCAGAAGAATTTGGCTATAATTCTGAACTATTAGAATCAAAAAATTATTATAAGTTGGGATATCACATTCAATGAGAATGAAATGTACAATAATAGAAATGTAACTTCAGATGATGTGCCAAATTACATTGAACTAGATGACAACACAGAGGAAGATGAGAAGGTACATCCAGATGCTCATGATGGTAGAGAATAGATAACCCCTCAGACTCCTGCTACTGAACTAAGGAGATCTACTAGAGAATCATGTACTACACAGAGGTACTCTCCTTCACTATATTATATATTACTAATAGATTATGGTGAACTTAAACTTTATGAGGAAGCACTTCAAGTTGATGACTCAATTAAGTTGGAGTCAGTCATGGTTGATGAGAAGAAGTCACTCGTGTCAAATGAGACATGGGAGTTGGCTAGATTTCTAGAAGGAATTAATTCTCTCCAAAATAAATGGTTTACAGATTGAAAGAAGAACCAGATGGTAGCAAACATGACAAAGCAAGACTTGTAATCAAAGGCTTCCATTGGAAGCATGGTGTGGACTACATTGAGATCTTTACTCCAATAGTAAAGATGAATACTATCAAAGTAGTGATGAACATCATTATAGTCAAAAATATACATCTAAAGCAGATAGATGTGAAGGCTGCATTCCTTCATGATAATCTGGAGGAAGATCCGTACATGATGCAACCATAGGGTTTTTAAAGAGTGAGCTAGTCTACAAACTCAAGAAGAGTCTATAAGGCTTGAAGCAAACATCAAAATAGTGGTACAAATGATTTGATAGATTCGTGTCAGATATAGGGTACAACAGATGCTAAGTAGATCACTATTGTTACATGAAATATTTTGATGCCTCTTATATTATTCTACTAGTGTATAAATATTATATGTTGATAGTAGGATCAAATATAGAGGAGATTAAAAGACTATAAGAAATTTGTCAAAGTAATACAATATGAAGGACTTGGGCCAACAATGAATATACTCGAGATGAAGATCAGTAGGAAAAGAAGTAATTGGTACTGAAGTTATCTCAAGTTGAATATATTGAAAGAGTACTCAAGAGATTCAATGTGAAAGAGGCAAATCCAATTTGCACTCCCATAATAAGCCACTTCAACCTAACAAAGAAGAAAATTCCAAAAACTGAAGATAAAAGGAAACACTTGGAAAAGGTTCCATACACTTCAATAGTCAGGAGTTTAATGTACACGAGGAGTTGCACAAGACCAGATATTTCCCATTTAATGGGAGTTGTCAGCAGGTACATGAGAAATCTCAGGAAGCCTCATTGGAAAGTAGTTAAATGGATTCTTAGATATCTGAGAGTTAGAGTGGACAAAGCACTTTGATTTGGGAAGTTCAAGATAAAGTTACAATAATATATAGACTCTAATTTAGCTAGAGAAATTGATAGTGGGAGGAGCACTATAGGATATGTGTTTACAATGGGAAGTGTCATGGTGATATGGATATCCATGCTTCAAAGATAGTTTCCCTATCCACAATAGAAGCTAAGTATGTCTCCATCACTGAAGTGAGCAAGGAGATGATCTGGTTGAAGAATTTCATGGCTAAGTTGGGCAAAGAGCAAAGGAATGGAAGACCTCATAGTGATAGTATGAGTGCTATCCAGCTTGCTAAGAATGTTGCATTTCATGCCAGGATGAAGCACGTTCATTTACGGTATCACTTCATCTGATCTTTGTCAGAAGATGGCCAGCTAGTGTAAAAGAAGATTCACGCACCAAAGCATCCAGCTGACATGCTCATGAAATCAGTGACAGCGGAGAAACTTAAGCTATGTTCAGCTTCAATTGGCCTCAATGGATAAAGAGAGGGTGGGGTGAGCCACACCACATCTTATGCAAAGAGGAAGACAGTGAAAAAAATCCAATGCTTAATATAGATTGATCACAATCGATCTACAAGTGGGAGATTGTTATGGTGTGGAGCTTAATTGGATTACCAAATGAGTCGAAGGAGGTCTGGCGCTCAGGCTCACTTAAGCGCCCAGCAGACACGAGGTTTGATGCTCAAGCGCACTCAAGCGCCCATCAGGTAGGAGGTCTGGCACTCACGCGCACTCACGAGCCTAACATGCAAAAGTTCTGGCACTCAGGTGCACTCAAGCGCCCAGCAGGAAGAACATCTAGTGCTCAAGTGCCCCTGCAACAGAAATGAGGGCGCTCAGGTGCCCACTGAAATGTTTTCCCAAGCGTGATGTGTCAAGGTTGTTTAGGACATTTTAAGGGCTTGATTTGGGGTCTCCTATATATTCTAACATGAGGGTTAGTGTTGAGTTTGTGCTAAATATCCTATGAGAGCTTGCAAGCTTTGGATGTTAAGACCCTATAGTGAGAACAAGAAGAAATCTGAGAGAGAAGAAGAAGAAGAAAAACTTAGGGTGGTGTCTTTTCTTCCTCAAGGAGATTGATTAATTCTCTATAACTCTGTAAATTATTTTTTCATAGTGGATTTTTTGTGTAATGGTGCGGTTCCGTGGTTTTTCTCATTTTTGAGTATTTCATGTAAGTTTTTGTGTTCATTTGCATGCATGTTTGTGACTGCTTATACTATAATTGCTCTTTAATTTTGTGTTACTATATTTCGTGTTTGCTTTGGTGATTCTTAGCAGTCAAACCCCGATCCTAGGGTTTTCTTTGGTATAGAAGATTTCTCAGTGCAAGGTTTTCACTCCTTACACAACCTCTTTAGCCTAGTCAATTATTTCTTCGATAATCACCTTCATGATAAATGACCATTATGGCTATGGCGGGAGTTCATCACTGGTGATGTTCCTCCATCGTTGTCATCAATACTTCAATGCATTTATCGATATGCTCGATGTATTTGATTGTGGTTTGGTTCTCTCTGTGATTGGATCAAACTCTCATTTTGATAATGCTACTCTAACTGCATCAATTAGTTGTTTAATATCACTTGAAGAAGGAAGTATGGTGCTTTTATTCTTTGTTGTGAAAATCCATGTGATGGCACATCATTTAAAGTTGCTCTCCTTAAAAAATTATTGCTAGGTCAACCAACCAAGTCCTCAATAAAGAGACTTTTTTTAATGTAACATGATTTGTAGTTAATTAGTTGGTCTTTTGTTTGCATATACTTATTCATCAAGCTATGCAATGGTTAAGGCTACACTTGCATTGTTCGATCATTTTGATGGAAGGCTTTTAGATTCAACTTTTCAAGTGATCTTCTTTATTTGATTTGAGTGTTGGATGTCTAATTAAACTCCCCCTTCATTTAAATATTGATGAGGTGATGTAGAGATTGATTGTGCCCTCAGTTGGCTATATGGCAATTGTGATTGATATTAATAAGGAATAAAAATTATTGGTCTAGATTGGCACTAACTCTTCAAAATTCTAGTAACCTTTTTTGTAGGAAGACTTAACAAAGAATTATTCTCACTATCAGATAGTGGGATGTGCTATGCATATTTTCTCCAATAATTTTGAACTTCTTGGTGATAGTTCACTCTGATGGATCTAGTTCCTCCTCATTTTCTTCATATTGATATTGTTCCTAAAGCTCAAAAAAGCATAATGAATCACAACCCCTAGCAGTTTCTGGTTATAAAGTCACACCAAACACACAAAATATGACAAATTGTAACCTAAATATGGTTCACGTGATTTTATAAGTGTGATTGGAGCCTAGGCGTGCCCCCCAAGTGCCTAGGCCTTGTGCTATCCGGAGCATAATTTGCTCTAGTGCCTGGGCGCACCAGAGCACACCATATTAACATTTGTCTAGCAATTCCGGGCATTGCCCGAGCGCCTAATCTTCAACTAAACAAGTGTACGCATTAGAAGGCCATACGTCTGGGTGAGCCTAAGCACTCTCCTTCAAGCTGGCTTTGGCTGAGTGGATGTCTGGGCGGACCCATATGAGTTTGGGTGCCTCCAAAAGTGTTGGATGTTATCGGCACACACGGAAAAACCTCGGAGTTAATACAACAAAAAGATATCCCGCTACGAATGAGAGAAGAGATTACAGTTTGCAACATCCTTTGCCCATGGTTGCAACACATTTGAATAAATTATTGGCTATTTGAAGTGTGCATAGTTGTTTTAACATATATTTTCCATCCTACACCTACACCTACATCTACACCATCAATTAAAATGCTTTACATATTAAAGAGCTTGGCAAAGAGTGCTCATTGGATACATCAATCATAAGTTAAAAAATAGGGATGTTGAGTTCTTAGCTTCTTCATAAGGGAAGACAAATCCTTTTTCCCTAATAAAAAACCACCAACTGTTTATACTTCAATAAATTTTATTTGTCATGCTTAAAACTGTTATTTATCAAAACTAGTTTAAGGATTTATTATTTATCAAAACAGTTTTTTTTCTTGCTTTTTTCAGATTAGCAAACCTTATGTTCCACTTTCTTCAGGAGAGATGGATATCAGAACAGCTGTTGCAATTACTTTTGGCTTTGCTATTATGGTAAACTATTATAGTACTTACTATTAAATTGCTATTCTCTGCTTAACAATAGTTCTTTGGTCCCATAAAATTTTAATTGAAATATGAAAGAACAATCTTATAATACTCTATATTGTTTTCAACATGACACTAACTCACCTTTAAGGGCAAAACACAGAGCTTTCATAGTCTGCCAAGACACCAATGGCTGGGCTGAACAGGCGCTTTGACAGGCTGAAAGAGCCCGTGCTAGGCTCATTTGTCTACCATTGATTATTAAAGAAAGAAGCAAAGTTATCAGAAAACACATGAAAGAGTCAATTATTCAACGTAAAAAAGGTGCTTGATTACAGGCTTATGCTTCGAGAAATGACGATGATTTATTAATATTCGAGCATAATATTGGTTTCCCTTCCTCATTAAATTAAATGCGTAATTTCGTCTCTATGGAAAGCAAGCTCCGACATTTAGTTGTGCCTTGCAGCTACAAAATTTACTAAACAAATATAGATAGTAAGAATTTGAATTTATCATCAAAATGATGTTATGTAGTGGAGAAGAGCAATGCCTAGATGCGCATGAACACTAAGAGGTGGATAGACACATCCTCATACATGGTATAAACTCAGTTGAGTGTAAGTATACTGTATAAATTTGGTAAAGCATCACTGGGGAATTGAGCTCATACCCAGGCACACATGGATGATTTAATCACATGGAAGCAATAGTAGCAAAACAAGGCAAAGCATTTATGGGCGGTTGAGTTCGTGCCCAGAGATGGAGAGGTAGTTGTAGAATTGTAGTGCGTGCGGCCAAGTGCACACTGGATCACAATAAAATGTGCGAATAGCAACATGTTTAGGTTTATATATACCCATTGTGTGTGCGATGCTGGACATGTCTTTTGCTAAGCAAGCCAATATGAAGGCTTTGAATTTGGTTGACTGTGAAACTGCTTTGAGGATTGTTAATGGCTAGTGAATTTTTTGTTATGGTTTTTTGCCTTTCAATGGTTTTCTACCATAATATTATGTGTTCACTTATTGCTTTGTTCATGCATGTTTGATATTTGTAATCGTCCTTGTTCGGGCTCACTCCTGGTGAAAGGATTTTTATTGATATTATCCCATCTTTTACAACAATTGCTATTAGAATATAAGAATTGTCACTTATTTGAGTTGTAGCAATGATGAATCATGTGAAATACAGGATTGTGAAGCTCTAAGGCACCAAATTTGCATTTTGGAGTATGCGAATCAAAGATCGATTGTACTAGAATAGCTATATTTTCTACTAGGAGGAGTGACAAAGAAGCTAGAAAACAGTGTGGGTGAGAAAACCATAATGGATGTCTTGAGTGCCTTGGCAATGATGCTTGAAAACCTTCGACATATAAGGTAGATTTTTTGATGGTTTGCTTAACAAGAAGATGGTGAACAGCAATTCATTGATAGAGCATTTGAACAACTTGAATGCTGAAAAAAGGTAGTTGTTTTTTATCAACGCCAAGTTTATTGTTGATATAAGATGCTACTTCTATTTTTTTTCTACATAGGGATGACTTGATGACGATGGTGCATAAATTTTCAAGAAACACAATGTTGAAGTTTGATGTTAATGTTGGGCCTACTTAAACAAGGACATACAAAAGAGATGCAATAGAGATGCATCTACATTTGCCTTCAATATTGAAGTATGGGGAAAGATTTTGGCTTAGGACTCAAATCAAATCCATTATAAGTTAAAAGGAGGGAAGTTCAAAGGGAAGGTCGAGTGTTAGAACCGATGAAAGTAGGGGCATCTCAAAGTGGATTTATTTGCCTCTATGAGAACTGGAGATGAAAATCATGATAAAGAAGGTGCAACAACATCACAACACTGAATTTTAAAGGCAGATGGATCCTATCCAAAGACAATATTGAGCTCTAGGCGGTGGATTTCAGAACTTCATGCCATGCGAACACAAGCAAGAAGTGCCCAAAAAGTTACATTATAGAAGAGATGGGGAGTTTGAGCATTAAGGATTATAAAGCTTGTAGCATTGTGAGACAAGGAGAGATGTGTATCAACATTAAAATTGAATGACATCTAGCGTGCTTCTATATGAAGAGGAATTTGATGTTTAATAGCCTTGTAGGACATGATATATACAATAACATTGATAGAAGACTTTTAGAAAGCCGTAAGAGGGTATAGTGGTGGTTATATTAGGAAGTACAGATGGAACCTTTTTCATGCCCAACAAAGTGTCAAATTTAAATCCAACACCTAAGGTACATGGCATATCTAATTGATGGCACTGGAGGCTCTATAATATTAGCAAGAGATAGTTATAATCTCTTCTTTTTGAAGACTTTGTGAATGAGAAAAAAATATAGAATTAGAGCTTATAAAAAAGATATGGAGATTCTTTATTACAAGGAGACTAAAGATCAGATTCAAAAAGTTGGGGAAGTGCAGGTTGAACCTCGAGCACCAACATTAGGGATAATAGGACTTCTTAGAGCATTATGTGCCTATAATAAGTGAGAGTAGGTCGTGGATGACATAGTGTAATCCTTGGTGCTAAATTAAGCTCAAAATCTAACAAAACAATGTAATGATAGCAAGACAACACTTCAAAGGAAGTGAGTGATATGTGAACCCAATGCTGCAAGGATTTTTATGCGAGTCAACACACGCACATCATTGATTCCCATGAGATCCTTTATTTAATAATGGGACTTGAAATGTGAAGATGAGATGCTTGAGGCTCAATAAGCGTCCAGGAAATATAAATGGATCTTTATCCATATTTTAAGAAGATGAAAAAACTTGCACTAAGTCAGGAGTGAGCTATGGAGCTCAGAGAGTGTTAACATTTTATCATGGCTCTATCGATCAAGCTTTGTCCAAGGTTGTGCATGGGCTATTTTCGCACAGCAAATGTTATCACATACATTCGCGGCGTTAACTCTCACGCATGCACAGACTTTGAACAAGACGATCAATGAGCTCTATGAGGTTTATATGATAAAAATTGTTTATTCATATATTTATATAGGGAATAAAAAGTTTCCAATTATTTCATTCACACAGCATGCAAACATTCTAGATTTTGAACATTCATTAATTGATAAGAATGGCACATTGCTTTATATTCAAATAACCCTATATGCTTATACCCAACCCTCCTCAATGAGGGTTTAGGTTATTATTATATTTGAAATACTATGAGAGAAGCAAGAGAAACTACGCCTTTGCATGGATTTTATAAAGAAACAAAAAGAGTTAAGAAAGGGTACAATACTAGGGAACTACTGTCATATTCTCCTGGACCTCTCCTCCTTAGTTCTCCTTAGCTCTCTAATCTTTGTTCTTCTCCTTTTTCTTGGCCTGCAGCTTTTTTCTATCCTTGGGTAGGGGAATCTCCTTTGATAGATCTCAGTAGCACTTTTAAGTTAGGAACGGTTCCACTTAAAATTAGGAACCTCTCTCCATCTCCAATCTCAGCGCGCTGTAGCACCAAGTTCTCTGTCTGATAGGTGCTGCGACGTGCTATAGCGCCATAGTTTATGTTTGAAGCTCGCTGTGGCGCGCTGTAGCGCCTTACTCTATAAAATGAGGCGATGTGGCGCATCGTGGCGACGCGCTGTGGCGCGCTTAAAATGTGGCGCATCCTTTGATAGATCTCAGGGCATTCTTAAATTTTTCTTTCTTCTTGATATCAAGTTCCTTGTCTTGAAATTCCACAAAAAAATACTTGTCAAAGTACACCAATGGCCTTTTGAAAAATAGGAATTCTAATACTAATTTATCTATATTTATTAGGTTCATCGCACCCTCACACTTAACTTCTTGCTCGTCCTCGAGTAAGCAATGAATACCCCCTTTTGAATACTTAGAATTATTTAATCCTGCTCATAACAATTCTAAAATACTTCTCTATAGTCTTAAGGCTATTCAACAAAGTGATGATTGAATAGGAGTACTACTCATTTGTATTTGATTCTGTATTCCCCTACTCTTTCCACTTTCTCCTCTTTTTTCTTAAAAATAATGAGTGATGTTGAGAATAGATGATTTTGGAAACCCTTCAAGTTCTTACATTGTTGGTGTAACTGAAGGTTGGTGTTCTTGAACATTTTTGTACCATATGTGCTTCTTCTGTAATGCAGGCATATTAACTCTTTTGGAGAGATATTTTTATTCATCCCGATATTTCTTTTTAGTGGCTTGGGATATATATTTTTCTTCATCCCATTTTTCTTCTTTTTGATTTTTTCTTTTTTTCAAAGAAAAGACATTTTTCTTCATCCCATTGTTCATGCAATGGATTCAATAAATCCTACAAAAGCCTGGCACATTCTTAATTTCACCATTCTTTCATTTATCTCATACAAGTCTTAATTTCCCCCACACTTAATTTTATAGCATCACAAGTTTTTAATAAAAGATACAAGGTAATGATTGTTAGCAGGTTTTACTGAAGTATTTACAAATGATGGTTACCTGCCTTCTCAATCAATTATTTGTCAAACACATTAATTCAAGAAAAATTCCTAGATTGCTAGTAAGAGCTCAATTGTGAAGACCTAAATTCACAAAAATTGATATTATTGATTTTTATAAGGTGTGAACACTTAATTATAGTGATTCTGGATAACCAATACATAAGGAAAACTAGTAAACAAACTAGAAAGAAAAAAACTACAAGATAAAAAGAGAAGTTACAACCTGTTTTATTCATCATCCTCATCTACTTCCTCTTCTTCTTCTTCTTCTTCTTCTTCTTCTTCTTCTTCTTCTACCAAATCAGGCCCAGGGATGTTGGAGGAGGTTCAAGCATTAGAGGTTGTGGAAAGACAGATTCTCCTGGACCACCATGTAAATTCTAATTTGTAAGCATTTCCTCAAGAGTTGTGTGAAAGTCTTGGTTGTACCTACATTGTTGGTAAATAGCAGTTTTATAATATTTCATGTCTTCTTCCACATATTTAACAGTATGTTTATGATACTCCCTTAATCTAATAAATTTCTTTTGGCCTACTGATGCTGAGGCTTCTCCTTCTTCTCATTGCCTTCTCTTCAGTGTGCAGGTTTCTATGTGTCATAGGTGTGCAGGGAGAAATTAGGGGTTCATTATTACTCACTTTTACCCCGTGATAGAGGCAGATTCCGGTGATAAGAGAACCAAAGGAGAGAGCTGTGAAAGGCCTGTTTAAGGCTTGCCAAAGGTGCTCAAGGATGATCCCGGGGATATGAATATCTCCCGATCGTTCAATTGCATATATAAGAACAGCCCTTGCTTGGGTTACTTCACTCAAATGCCTAAATGACATTATTCTACTGGATACAAGGACATGCCATGCATTGCTTGTGTTTATTAGCAAAGTACGGGAATGTTAGATAAGTTATATCTCCGGTTGGCATCGCCGTGAGTGAGAGCCCTAGCTACAATCGTGGGATCAAAATTTACATTCAAACATTCATTGTAGGAGCAGCTTCCTACCGCTCCAAGCCCGTAAAATTTATCAATTTGTTCAAGCCCGAAGTTGACAGCCTTTCCTCGGACAAAAACTTTTCGTTGATTCGCATCTATTACATTGGCAAAGACTTCCTGGACAAGGACTAGATGGGTCCCACTCTGCGGCCCCACCATATTTTTCCACCCTCTATTTGCTATATGTCGATATAGCTCACAGGGTAAGAAAGGGCAAACCCCTTTTTCGGGATAAGTTTCTTCTTTGAAGTGATTTGGATATAACACTACTATCAAAACTACCTCCAGATGTTGAGGCTACAGCACCATTGTTAACCGTTGCTTTTCTCCCTGGCGCCATTATTATCTAAATACTGAATGCTTAAATTTAACAAGAGAAGATGAGAGTTCAATGAAATGCAAGAGAGCAGCCCCATCTTTCCCTACTATATAAAGGCATTCCAAGTGGCTTACAATCTCACCTAATTCTCCACATGGGGCTCTTCTAATGAATGGTCAAAAAACTATCATGAAGCCACTTAAATGCGAATTGATTTATAACCCTTGAGATGACCAAAAGTGGAGAAGATTTCACTATCAAAAATGAGATTACAATGTTTTTAGGGTTTAAAAATCCTTACCAAAATCTTAGAAGTTTTATTCTTTTCTATGAAATAGCCACCACACACCCCAAGAAACCCTAGAGACCTCACAATGTTGTTCTATCCCTAAAAAAGGGCTTAAAAAGTACTTATAGACGCTTCAAAAATAGGCCTACTGAACCTCGGGAGCCACGGCGCACCGTGGCGCCCTCCTTACGAATGCCCAGGAATTGTGACGCTCTGTGGTGCATTCCTATTGAACTTCCAGGTGTTGCGGCGCGCTGTGGCGAGTTCCTATCGAACACCCAGCAAGCGCTTGGCGCTGCGGCGTGCCATGGCGCCTTGCAAGGGTGTTGTGGCGTGATTCCATAAAGAACTTCCTTTTGTTAAAAATCTCCACCTATGATCTCATGTGCACCACATGAGAGTTGAATCAACATGCTTTTTTGTATGGCACCTACATAAACTTGGTTGCCTACGTATTCCCCTCCTAAAGGAATTAAGTTGCCTGTAGTTCCGACAAATGAGAAGCCTATGGATGCTTCTCCAAATTTACCAAAGTTTTTCAATAAGTTAATTTTTGAATCGTGAGCACTTTTGTCAACATGTCCTCTAGATTATCTTTAGTGTCAATATTCTACAATAAGATCTCACCCTCTTCAATGATATTCTGAACAAAATGGTGTCACACATCTATGTGCTTTGTGCAAGCATGATAGACCAGGTTAATAGCTAAAAATATCACGTTTTGGCTATCATAATAAACTACTACCACTTGTTGCTTTGAACCCAAATCTTTCAGCAAGCTTTTTATTCATTTAGCTTTTTTGAATGCTTCAATAACTACCATATATTCAGATTCTGTTAAAGACAAAGCAACTGTGGGTTGTAGTGTTGATCTCCACCCAACCGGACCTCATGCTAACGTGAACACATATCCAGTCGTTGATCATCTTTAATCGAAATCTATCGCATAATTAGAATCAACATATCTAATACATAAGTCAGCTATTGAAGATTGCTTCTGAAATAATAATCCAGCACCAATTATACATTTTAAGTACCGAAATATTCCCATCACTGCTTGCCAGTGATCCTTCCCCAAATTGTGCATATACTGGCTCACAACTCCAATTGCTTGGGCCAAATCTGGTCTAGCACAAACCATCATATACATCTAGCTGTCAACTGCAGTAGCATAAGGCACTGAGTACATTTCTTTCTTTTCAAACTCCATTTTTTGACATAGTTCTGCAGATAAATAAAAGTGAAGTACTAGACGTATACCTACATACTTTGTAGAGTTATCAATTCTTAACCTCTTCAGCACTTTTCCAAATACCCCTTTTAAGTAAGCTAAATCTTTCCTACCTTTCTGTTCTTACAGATTTCTATTCCCATTATCTTCTTCGCTGCTACCAAGTTCTTCATTTCAAAGTTCTTCAACAACTGCTCTTTCATGTGATTCATCTCAGACTGATATGAAGTTGCCACCAACATATCGTCGACATACAAGAGTAGGTAAA
Organism: Gastrodia elata; assembly: GCA_016760335.1. Classification (NCBI taxonomy): domain Eukaryota; kingdom Viridiplantae; phylum Streptophyta; class Magnoliopsida; order Asparagales; family Orchidaceae; genus Gastrodia; species Gastrodia elata. The sequence continues at coordinate 34,661,102 of CM028676.1, forward strand.
TGAATTTACCTTGGGGTAACCTCTTAAAATACATGCAGTGATCAAATTGGGTACTACTATACTCCCCTTTATGCATAAAATGATCAAACTTCTTATACCATTGTCTCAGTGATTGCTTTAGGCCATAACGAGACTTGTCCAGTTTGCATACCAAGTATCCTTTTCTTGGCTCCATATAATCTAGGGGCTGTGCCATAAAGATTTCTTCTTCTAGTTCTTCATGCAAGAATGCTATTTTTACATCAATCTACTCAAGTAGCAGATCAAATTGTTCCATCAAAGCTTAAATCATGTGAATCGATGAGTGTTTGACAACTGGGGAGAATACTTCATCATAGTCGATCCCTTCCTTCTGAGCAAAGCCTTTTTCCACTAGTGTAGCTTTGTAGCGTGTATCAGCTTCTGAAGATTCATGTTTCTTCGCATACACCCTCTTATAACCAATAGCCTTTCTACTTAGAGGGAGTTTCTCCAACCTCCACGCCTCATTTTTATGAAAAAACTCAATCTCTTCATCCATTACCTGCTTCCATAACTTTCTTCTGAGCCTGTCACCACTTCTTTGTAATGGGATGGAACCTCATCCCCAAATATGAACAATGTATATTTGACATAGTCTCTGAGTCAGGCTAGTTGTTTTGTTGTATTCCTTCTCGGTCTATCACTTGCAACCGACTCCTGAACTGGAGTCTCACTAACAGTGTTAATTTATTCTTCCACATCACCAATGTGGTCTTCATATGTAGGAATATCCTGGATGTGATATGAAGACTTCTGTGAAGCAAAAAGAGTGGCATCAAACCTCACTTTTTGCCTTCTTACTATAGTCTCTGTATTATCCTTCAGCTGATGTGAACTCCTGAGTCTCAAGAAAAAATCTTCATCAAATATGACATCTCTGCTCACCATGATCTTCCTATCAACTGGATCAAACAACTTGAAGCCCTTCACTCCACATCGAAAGCCCACAAAAATTATCTTCCGAGCCCACAATCCTAGCTTATCTTTGCTAACATGATAGTAAGTTGGGCTCCCAAAAACCTTCAGTTGGTCATAATATATAGTAGAATATCTATATCACAGCTCTATAGGAGTTTTCTTGTTAAGTTATGTAAATTGTAGACGGTTTAGCAAGTAACATGCATAGTCTAGGGCCTTTGCCCAATAAACTCTCTCCAACCCAACATTGGACAACATACATCGCGCCTTCTCCACCAAGGTACGATTCATTTGTTCTGCTACCCCGTTCTGTTGCGATATTTCTCTCACTGTGAAGTGGTGTTCTATCCTTAAATTCTGACATTCTTTTACAAAAGAATCAGAAGTATATTCTTCATTATTATCTAATAGGATCCTCTTAATTCTTTTGTCAATTTGGTTTTCCACCAATTTCTTCCAATTTATGAAAACCATTAGCACATTTTCTTTGCTCTTCATTATATATACCCATACAAATCTGGAGTAATCATAATAAAATAAACAAAATATTTACGACCACCAAATGATGTTATTTTCGTTGGTCCACAAACATTTGTGTGTATATACTCAAGTATATCTTTAGTGTTGTGGAGGCCAACACCAAATGGTTTGCAAGAAGTTATACATTTTATGACTTTGTTACTTTCCAATGCTCTCAGTGAAGTCTCTCCTGCATGTGCCAACCTCATATGCCACAACATCATGGCATCATATGAATCTTTTGCCACAGTTACTGAATTTGTCACTGTACTTCTCTGAAGGTAGTAGAGGTTCTGTTATATAGCTCCTCTCAAATAAATTATTGCACCCTTGTTGATCTTTAGGACCCCTGCCTCAATCAGTATATTAAAGCTCTTGGCTTCTAAGACTCGAATAGACAAAAGATTCTTTTTGATCTTTGGTACATATCTAATTTATTTTAGTTTTTGAACTGTTCCTGCATGTATCCTAATCAGCACACTTCTTACTCATATAATCTATCACATAACATCATTCCCCATTGTGACTGCACCACTGTCCATTTCTCTATATGAACTAAATTAATTCTATTGAGAACATATGTGATAGGTTGCACATGTATCCATAATCCAACTGGAGCTGTCAGCTCTTAATCCCATATAAATAGTAATAAGAGATACCTCTGAGTCTGAACCCTCCATCACATTCTGAATCACATTAGCCTTTGCCTCGGAAGATTCATTTTTTCGTTATTTTTCTCTTAACTTTGGACTATCTTTCTTTCAGTGCCCTATCTCCAAACAGAACGCACACAGATAGCGCCCAATGCTTCGACCTCTGGATTTTTCCCTCTTCTAGAAATCATCACTCTTCTTTGGCCATTATTTTTTTCTTTTATGATCTTCCTCTCTGGAGTGTAAGAGCTTCTGCCATATTTGATTTGAAAGACTCTTTATTTCTTCTTCTAAATTCGCAGTTCACAAGGTTTGTAGTCACCTCCTCATACTTCAAGGCATCCTTCCCATGAATCAATATCATGGTGAAGTTCTCAAACTCATTTGGCAATGAGTTCAACAAAAGCAGAACTTAGTCTTCATCATTCATAGTTTCATCCAGATTTAGCAAATCCTCTAATAACTGCACACTTGATCTGGACCAATAGAGTCTTCTTTTCATGTGGAGTTGATTATCCACACTCTTTGTCAGGTACTTACTCTCTATAAATTTTCATACCTTCCACACAGAAGTCTCCATCATCACTGCATACTTGATCTCCTAGGCTAAAAGTTTCGAATTGAACCGCATGCACTACAGTTCATTTTGATCCAATCCCTCTCCAAAAATTCTTCCAGTTTTTCTTCACCATCAAGAACATTTTCCAAATTTAGTGCACATAGTGCGTCTGTCACCTCTCATTGCCACATACTGAAGCTATTCTTTCCATCGAACTTGACCACATCAATTTTTGTTGAATGTGTCACAACTTGGTGGAGAGATCTCTCCACCACTGATGATGACGAAGTGCCAACCACTTCTTCTACTCTATCTCCCATGTTTTTCTTGGTCTTATAAAATTCAACCACAAAGATACACAGCTTATAACAAAACCCTAACACTCAAGCACAACCAAACAAACCTCTCTCCGATACCACTTGTTGGGATTTATGGGGTTCAAACAATGTATATGTTGAGTAAAATCAAAATAAAGCAAAGAAAAACCACATGCAAACACAATCACCTATGATCCAGCAATTCTCTGCATCCGGATCCACCTCGCCAATGATCCAGCACTTCTCTGCATCTGGATAAACAAACAGAGACATAATGGCAATTTGAACCTCATGCAGATGAATGGGCACCAACCATTTCTCAACCACCTACACAGCCGACCACAACACTACATGCCAACTCTCCGCTGTAACCAGAACTGCCAAACCACCGCTGCAACACAACTCAGAGAATCTACACAGCATAGCCACGCAACATCGATAAACTATAATAGACATAGAATTTTGGGACCACATAATCCATAAACAAACACCAAAGCTTCCACTGCGGGAAAAAAGAATACTCAAATACAAGAAAGCCACACCGCAGGAGCTGAAGAGAAAATCTGATACGCAAATGAGAAAAACTAAAGATAATCAGACTCGGCCCACATCAACTACAAACATAAAAAAGATATTTTGAAAATCTTTCTGAAAAAATCACAGGAGCTGAAGAGAAAAATTGCAGTGACTCACAAAACAAAGCCTAAGACTGTTGTCTTTTATCTATTTACAAAGAATATTTCAGGTGCGGGTATTACACAGCATGTAACTGGCAATTCTATTCATTAATTACCTGCTAATTATATTGATTAATTATGGAATTTAATTTAAATGATGTTTGATGTTTATAGTTATTTATTATAGACTGCTTTTTTCTTGAATATTTCAGGCTTTTACCTTCGCATTTGGAGTTGGTTCATGGCCATTGGTTTGGGGCAGTTATATATATTTCTTAAACTATTCTGCATATTCTATAAATGTAAGTGCACTTTTCCTTTTAATTAATAAATTTGGCATTTCATAAAGTTTCGTTTTCAACAAATTTATACGAATAATAATCTTTAGACATACATACTCACATGCAATCTTCTTCCTCCCATACTTATAGAACTAACACCTTAATCTAAAATTTACAAAGTTAGCACCTTTCATAAAACTAAGGTAGGTGAAGACTTGCTAACGCCTTAAGTTAGTAAATTATGAAGATGTTGGAGATTTGATCACCATTTTATAGGCGCCAGCCCTATAACATTCATGGTTTATTCAAAAACAAAAGCACCACAACCTAGCCATACTCTATGTGAGTTCTTATAAGCAAGGATGCTAACAGGAAGGGAGGCTAGAGTATAGTTTTACATTGTGTAGGGGAAGAAAAAAAGGTTAGTTTTTTGAGGAAAAAAGATTCACAATGATGCAAACTTCCACACAACTTATATTTTAATTGCTTAAATGTTAATACCAAAAATGTGTTTTTTACTCTTTAGCCATAGGATCTTAAATTTGTAGTGAGCTCTTATATTTTGTCATATGGCTTGTTGTTTAATATATAATGGTTGTTTATTCATTTAGGCATTTGTTCATGTTAAATAATCATTGTTTGACTTGTTAAATGGTATAATGACTCTTGTTGAATGTTGCAAGTCATTAAATGGAAACCCTAAAGTTTGTGAAGTTATCAAAATTTTGTAAAAGTACTCTAATTTTCATATGAGTGGGTTGCTATATGAAATGCAACATTTTAGTTTTAAGAGTTACCAATCATAATTTTAACAACTCATTAAAAAATGGTAAATAATTATTAAAAAAATCAAATTGTCATTAGCTATTCGTATTATTTGATTTATTAATACCCTTGTTTAGTAAACTTTTAATAATTTGCTCAATGAATGATCCTAGGAAAAAAAAATTTCTACTTAAACATTTAGCATTTGCATTAGAAATTTTATTTTCTTTTACTTGATTAAGATCTTAGCTCTGCATATCTTTTTGATGCAATGTGGTAGGATTCATATATGATGAAGGATTTTGGACTATTGAGTTTTGAGAATTAACTTTCATAATGGAATTGGATAGGTATTTGAGGTGGGATCAAGTTAAGGAAATTGGAGAATAAAGAAACAATGAAGGGAAGCTTGAGTATACAACAATTAAGGAAAAATTCCAATGTTATGCGCACATAAGGCCAATAGAGTTATCCTCACCTTGTTTCTCAATGATTACGTGCATCAACAAGAAGATTCATGAAAGACATAAAATTCGTATGTCAGTGTTTGCACGCAAGTGTACGTGGTTCGAAGTAATATGAATGGTAAGATCCCGAGATATATCATCCTCTGGGAATAGTGTTTAGATTTGTTACTAGAGTATGCTTAAATTCAATAATGTTTAAGGGATCAAAATGTTTTGGTTTAGTCATAAATTACGATTCCAAGATTTCTTTGATTTTGAAACAATTTTCGAATAATTGGGAGAGTTGAGATTAAACATGCAAAGTATCAAGGGTTCATGTAAGTACTCTTCTTCTCAACTTTATGTCAAGTCAATTAGATTAATTTTTATTTCATAATCAAGAGATTTAGTCTTCTCTAGTGGTGTGAAGACCCACTTAAGTAGTAATAAGTGAAACTCTTAAAACATCAAGGCGCCTTTTCAGATAACGGTGGAGTTTCTGATAAGAACTTCAAAGTTAAGCGTGCTCAGGTGGGAGCACTCCCAGGATGGGTGACCTGCTGTGAAGTTATCTTCTAAGGGCAAAACCTTGAGGTCTTTCTGGCCAAAGCGGACAATACCTTGGTGCTTAAGAATTTGGGCTGTTACAAATGGTATCAGATAGGAGCTAAGTGTCATACAGGGCAAAGTATCATTTCATGTGAGCAGCCTCTTGAACACATGATGGTTAAGGTGCTACATGGTTGTGGGTACCTCTTGAGCCTGTAGTGGTCACCTCTAGTTCTATCTACCCAATGGATGGTTCTTGGATCTGTGTGTGGATGGATACTGACGAGGTCATCAGTTACTTAAGTTGGGGAGATTGTGAAGACCCACTTAAGTAGTAATAAGTAAAACTCTTAAAATATCAAGGCGCCTTTTTAGATAATGGTGGAGTTCTTGATAAGAACTCCAAAGTTAAGCGTGCTCAGGTGGGAGCACTCCCAGGATGGGTGACATGCTGGGAAGCTATCTTCTAAGGGAAAAACTGTGAGGTCTTTCAGGCCAAAGCGGATAATATCTTGGTGTTAAGAGTTTGGGCTGTTACAAGTGGATTTACTAAATGCACTAAATCTTATCTAGTGCTCAGAGATGAACACTAAAAATGTTCAACTTCAGCACATATATAATCATGTGATTATTGGCATATGAATTCATCTCTTACGTCTATGTGATAAATTTTATATTTTAAGTTGAGTATCACATAAACTTGATTTCACTAATGGCTTACACACATATACTCTTTATTTAGCTAAAGAAATGAGGTGTTAGGGTAAATGAGCTTATGCCACATCACTCATAGCTCATAGCACTCTAGATCCTCGCATAAATCAAGGGTAAGCTGTGGAGCTAAAAAAGATGGTTCTCGAATCTCATGCGTCTACTCTTAATTTAGCCAAGGTAGTGAGTTGCAAAGCTAAATGAGCTTATGTCACGTCACTCATAGCTTGATGCTCTTGACTACCTTTCATAAATTCAGACTGAGTTATGGAGCTAAGATAATGTTTTGTTAACTTTCCTGATAGCTCAAATGATCAAGCACTTGCTCAAACTTGTACATGGGCTGTTTTCTCATGGCAAATGTTATCAAGGTCAGTCACGGTGTTAACGCTCAAATAAGCACATATTTTGGGCAAGGCGATCATTAAGCTCGATGAGATTTGCATTTGAATATATATAATAAGATTTATATGTATAAGAACTCGCCATTCTTCAATTGTTCATATAACTAAACATGAAAATATTTTGAGATCTAATTAACATTCTATTGATAAGAAGAGTTCAAACATTACATTCATCATTTATACATGCTTTTACCTAACCCTCCCCAACGGAGTTTAGCCATTAAAATATAAGTACAAGGAAAGCGACATGAAATGTTGAGCCTTTGCATAGCTCTTACAAGGAAATACAAGAGATAAAGCATGAATATAATACTATGGAACAACTTTCATGTTCTCATTATCTTCTTCTTTCTTCAATCTTCTTTTCTCCTTGTGCTCTATGCTTCTCCCTTTTCTATGGCTGTAGCCTTCTCCTCCTCTGGGGTGGGAAGCTCTCCTCAATATTTCTTATTAGAAATAACAATCATCACCCAGGAGCATGAACTAAGAATTGGAACTTTTCTAAGTTTTGCATTCTTCCTTTTATAGACCTTCATTCAGCCTCTTTGCATAAAAAATAGCCAGTCGACTTCCTCTTGAAAATTAGATTTCATTTATGATTTATTCCTTTATTCTCTTGATGATTAAGGAGTTTAATGCGGGCAATTTCATTCATGTTGTGGGAAAATGAAGAAAATTAAGTTTTTTGGCTTTTCCAATGCTAACTTGGAGCTATTTATCAAAGCAAATTGACAGCAAGCACTATGGCGCTAAGCTTTCTAATCGACGGGCGCTATAGTGCCATCTTCTTTCATATCTCCTTTACATCTCAAATTTATCCATTCTTTCCTGAAATGCTACAAAATCACACATCAAAGTACAACTAGAACTAAAAAAAATATAAATTCTAACACTAAATTCCCTGTAATTATTGCATTCATCACACCCTACACCTAACTCCTTGCTCATTTTTGATTAAGCAATAAATGAATTTTTGGAATAGTAAGAATTACACAATCTTGCTCTTAATTAAAATATCTATGAAACTATTCTTGTAACTTAAAGTACAATTAACAATGTGATGATTGATTAAGGGTAACCTTCATTTGCTTGGTCCAGTATTAGATTGTTCTTTCCACTATCTTTTACCTTTTTCCTTAAAACATTATGTGACTACATGAATAGATGTTTGGGGAACTTTAAGGCTCCTTGTTAAGTAAAATTGAAAGATGGTGTCTTTTGAATTTTTATGTCATATGTGTTTCTTCTTATGAAATGCAATGCATACTGCTTTTCGAGAAAGATATTTTTCTTTATTCTTATAATAATAATTGTTTTTTTCTTTTTCAATTTTGCAAGGGAGATATATTTTTCTACATCCCATTTTCTTCATTTTAATTTTTTATTATTCAAGAAAGAGGTAATTTTCTTCATCCCATTGTTCATGTATTACATTCATTAAGTCTTATAGAAACCTAGCACATTTGTTATTTTAACTAATTTTTCATTTATCTCATAAGAGCCTTGTCCCCCCCACGCACTTAAATTCATTGAGTCACAAGTTTTTATAAGAGAATCAAGGTAATGGTTTAAACAGGTTTTACTAAAACTTCAATGCGTAATTGTTACTAGCTCAATCACATACATAATGGATTCATGAAGATTTCTTTACATGTAAATCAAATTCTAGAGCTTAATTGTAAGAGATGTAAATTCTTAAAAAGTAATTGTATTATTTTCATTATATGGGAATAATAAGTTATATAGGTGATGAAATAAGCACAATAAAAAATAAACAAACACAATATAAAGAAAAATAAACAAACAAAAGAAAAGAAAAAGATTACAACCTGATTATTTTGGGTTGCCTCCAACACAGCGCTTAGTTTTACGTCATCAGCCCAACAAAATTTTTTCCCTTCTACTTGATCCCTTCCATAGAAACATTTATGAATGTCCGATGTCGGTTCAGCGAGAATTGTCCTGACATTAAGTATTCACAAACTGCATGATCCTATTGAGCAATTTAAAAAGAGAAGGGTAACACATATAAAGGTCAAATGATATTTCTCATTCATCATAATTCCATAATAAAAATGGTTGTATACTTCTTACAATGTTCATCTTTTTAAAACAAAAAGATAAACTAAAATAAAAAAAGAGTAAATAAGCGTCATAGATCCATCAGCAATTTGAAAATTTATGATTTAAAATTCTCATTTGAGTTCTTCTAGAAGAATCTGACCTGATATTGTAAAGAAAATAATACTGGAATTGGAGTTTCCAGTAATTAAAGAATACTCTAAGTACCGCAGTAAACAATAAAATATTACATTTTATAATATTAGATATGCGATTAGCGAAAAATGTATGTGATAAAAATGCAAGAAAAATAAGATAATAACGCAAAAGGGATAATTAATTTCCTGCAAAAAGTATTACAACGTATATGTATGTTACTAATGTTATTTTTCCAATAACCAACATATATTATTGATGTTATTTTTCTAATAATCAACTATTTATATTATTGATATCATTTTTTAAGTAACTAACTAACGTATGTTAGTGATATTATTTTTCCAATAACTAACCACTTACGTTACTGATGTCATTTTTTCAGTAATCAACCAACATATATTATTGATGTCATTTTTATAAAAGGATTTGGATTTAGACTACCAACCAAGCATTAATATGAATTTGACTTAAAGCAAAGCAAAGCACCAGTAAAGTGCAAAAAGTAATACAAGTATATATACTGGGTACTTTTTTCTTAAAATTCAAAATGCAAGTTGATTGAATATGTATAAATTTTTATATTTACATTAGCCTTTTTAGTTAATAATTAGAAATTTATGAAAATAAAGTAGTATGATATTTTAAGAATATTTAATATCTTCTTTTATATTCTATTTTTCTTTCACTCTCTTTTCTTGATAGAAGATAGAATATTAAGTTACTGAGAGTAGCAATAACATTTATAATAGCATTTCTATTATGATTATTTAATAATAATAATGATAAAAATAATGTACGAAAAAAAAAGACAATAGGGAAATGACTAAATTGAAATTGACAGAAAATAATAATAATAATAAAAAAAAAAGAAATACAAGTATATATACTGAGTACCTTTTTCTTATTATTCAAAATGCAAGTTGATTGAATCTGCATAAGTTTTTTATATTTACATTAGCCTTTTTAGTCAATAATTAGAGATTTAAAAAGTAATACAAGTATATATATTGAGTGCCTTTTTCTTAAGATTCAAAATGCAAGTTGATTGAATATGCATAAGTTTTTTATATTTACATTAGCCTTTTTAGTCAATAATTAGAGATTTATGGAAACAAAGTAGTATGATATTTTAAGAATATTTAATGTCTTTTTTTATATTCTATTTTCTTTCACTCTCTTTTCTTGATAGAAGATAGAATATTAAGTTACTAAGAGTAGCAATAATATTTATAATAGCATTTTTATTATAATTATTTAATAATAATAATAATAATAATGTATGAAAGAAAAAGATAGTAGGGAAATGACTAAATTGAAATTGACAGAAAATAATAATAATAATAATAATAATAAAGAAAGAAATGATGGAATAAAATTGACAAAATAGAAATAATAGTCATAATATAACATTTGTAGAGTTATTATTTATTGATTAATGATAATAATAATGATGCTAATGACATTTTAGGGATAATATAATAATTATTATTATTATAAAAAATAAAGAAAATAAATAATAAAAAAGCAAAATTTCTCTTTTCCTCCTCTTTTCCTTCTCCTCTCACCTAGGGTTAGGGTTGACAGAAGCCAAATAAAGGCCAGAAGTGGCTGAAAGGGGCCTGAGGGGGTGGACAGAGTGGGGAGGCCAGAGCAGAGGAGGCGGCTGGCTGGCTGGTGGTTGGCTAGGCTGAGGCTGAGGGAGGTTGGGCTACTATTTGGGAAGAAGGGTTGGTTGAGGGGGGTATAAATAAAGAGGAGGGAAGGAGAGGGAGGGGGATGGCCGGCCAGCTGGTCAACCCCCGACCAGCCAGTGATAAGGGCGGCGCGCGTGTAAGGTTGTCTGCATATGTCTGCGTCTGGTAGGCTCCGTTGAGCGACATAGCATGCGCTCGGTCAAGGGGGTAGGGGGGAATGGGAAACAAATGGAAAAATATGGAAAACTAAAATAAATAATTTTAATTAAATTTTACGCATTTTTCATCGTTTGATATCTAAAAATAATGAAACTTGATATAGAGGTGTGTTACGATGAGACAAACACCCTCACGCCAACTCTTTTTTATTTGGAGCAATGTTTTATTTTATATTAATTTTTGAAGTTTGAAACTTTACAAATTAATCACGGTCGAACCGGAGCTCCGAATTTGATGAAACTTTTAGCATATCTCTTAAATAATATAGTTAACACAATGACACAAAAATCGATGAATTTGGACATATATTTAATTTTCTTAATGTATGGAATTTAAATAATTTAGAAATTAAAGCAGGAATTTTTGTTATCTAGATTTCTCCTAAACTAGAGCATTTTGATCTAAAAACTATTTCTATCCAATGGTATTTTATTTTTTTTCTAATTTGAAGTTCCCCTAGATCCTGATTTTTGAGTCAAAATTTGATCTAATTTGCAAAGTAATGACTTGAGTCATTACAAACTTCCCTACTTAAGAATGATGTTTTCCTCGACATTATAAGAAAAAAATATAAAGCCTTAAGGGAGGTTTTGGGGTACCTTGATTCTGAAATAATTTTGAATAATTTCTTCACATATCATCTTCTTTTTCTCACGTGGCTTCCTTTGCAGTAAGGTTATGCTATTGAACTTATATCATCAGGATCGTTCTGCTTCTTAATTTTTGGCGGTCATTCTCAATGATTTTAAGAAGTTATTTGACATAAGTTAAATCAGGCTGAATTTGGACTATCGAATTTAAAATTTGTTGAGTAGATTTCTGGAGGCATTTGTAGAGTGCTAATATGTGGAATACGTTGTGCACGACTGTAAATCTTTTATGAAGTTTGATTTTATAAGCAGAGCTTCCAAATTTGCAGTTACTTTGAAAGGTCCAACATATCTAGGGCTCAGTTTTCCAGTTACCCCAAAGCGATGTATCCCTTTCATAGGACTAACCCTTAGATAAGCACAATCACCAATATGAAATTCTAGCATCCGGTGTTCTGAGTTGTGGTATTTCCTTTGTCGGTCTTGGGCTGCCATAATTTAGCTCTTGATTAGCCTTATCTTTTTGTTCGTTCCTTCAATTAACTCAAAACTATAAATTTGTACATCGTCAACTTGTGTATAGGATAGAGGAGTACTGCACTTTCTCCCTTATAAGGCTTCATAAGGGGCCATCCCAATGCTTGACTAGTGGCTATTATAATATGCAAATTCTATTTAAGGTATGTGCTTTTCCCAACTACCACCAAAATCTAAAATACTCGAACGAAACAGATCTTCAAGTATTTAATTAACTTTTTTAGTCTGCCAATCTGTTTGTGGATGGAAGGCAGTGTTTAGAGCTATCATGGTTCCTAAATCGCTGTGTACCGCTTGCCAAAATTAAGAAGTAAATCTGCTATCTCAATTCGAGACTATGATTTTTGGAATTTTATGGAGTTTGATTATTTCCTTGATATAAATTTGGCTAGCTTTTCAACAATGTCTATTTGCTTAATAGGAATAAAATGGGCGGATTTAGTCAAACGATCTACTATTACCTAAATTGCATCAGCTCCTAAATGACTACTGAGTAATCCCATGACAAAGTTTATAGAAATGTCAGATCATTTCTATTCCAGAATTTTTAATGGATGCAAGAGCCCACCTGGCCTTTGATGTTCAACTTTTAGTCACGCTTCTTTTGAGTCATAGCCACCAGAATACTTCTTTTTTATCTTAATACATTTTGTTGTTTCCGGGGTGAATTATATACCCTGAGTTGTGAGCTTTGCTTAATATCTATTTTGAATTGATGGTAATAGATACTAAGCAAAGCTCACAACTCAGGGTATATAATTCAGGGGTGAATTATATACCGTGATAAATATAAATCCCTTGATGAAGTTGTAAGTCTGATCTGCATCTATTTTCTATGCCTGTCTTTAGATTTGAGTACTTTGGATCTTGTCCTTGAGGGATAGTTATCTGATGCAGGAGTGTAGGTTCATCGTACTTATCTTGAGCAGATCGTTTAATTGCTTATTAGAAATGAGTCTTATCCTTAGTTTTTGGAACACTTCCACCAAGGGGCTTGCCATAATTATTTCAGTCAGAGACACATTTTTGCTGAGGGCATCAGCTACAACGTTGGCCTTACCGTGGTGATACGTGATATTAAGATCATAGTCACAGATTAATTCAAGCCTTCTTCCTTGCCTACAGTTTGGTTGCTTCTGGGTAAAAATATACTTTAAGCTTTGGTAGTCTGTAAATATTTTGCATCGTACCCCATATAAGTAATGCCTCCAAATACATAAGGCAAAAACAATTAATGATAATTTCATATCATGAACTGAGTAATTATTCTCATGCTTATTTAACTGCCTTGAGGCATAGGCAAATACCTTCCCTTCTTGCATTATGACACATCTTAATCTAATGTTGGATGCATCAGTGAATACTTGATAATTAATTCCTTCTTGCGGTAAGATCAGAAATTATGCGACAATTAGTACTTCTTTTAACTTCTAGAATGCTTCTTCATAGTCTTGGCTCTAGATGAAAGGTATCGCTTTCTAAATTAACCTTAAGAGAGGTGAGGCTAATAGCAAAAATTACTTAACAAACACTTGTTAATAGCATTATTATCCCAAAAATCTTTGAATTTTAGTTATAGTGGTAGGTTGTCGCCATTCCTGAATGGCGCTTATTTTATTCTGATCAACCTTTATTCCTTTCGCACTAATTACATGACCAAAAAAGGAAACAGATTTAAGCCATAATTCAGACTTTGCGTACTTCGCATACAGTTGTTGCTCCCTTATAGTGCCCAACACGAATCATATGTGATTTTCCTGATCTTTTTCACTTTTGGAGTAAATAAGTATGTCGTCGATAAACACGATCACTAATCTATCCAAGAGTCTAAGAACTTGCTGCATTATATATATGAAGATTGATGGAGCATTGATTAATCCAAATGATACTACTAAAAATTCAAAATGTCTGTAATGAGTTCTGAACATTATTTTTGGAATGTCTTCTTCTCGTACTCAGACTTGATGATATCCTAACTACAGATCTATTTTTGATAACACTTTTTCCTCAGAGAGTTGATCGAATAGATCGTCTATTTGAGGTAGCAGATACTTATTATTGATTATTATTTTGTTTAGCTCTCGGTAGTTAATGCACATGTGCATCGATTCATCTTTCTTTATAAAAAGAATTGGAACTCCCCATGGTGACATGTTGAGTTTTATAAGGCCTTTATTCATTGTTCCATGTAATTGCTCGTGTAGTTCTTGCAGCTCTTTTGGGGCTAGATGGTAAGGTGTTTTCGATAGTGGCTACGACCCAGGCACTATGTCAATAGTATAATTCGCTTCCCTTATTGGAGGTAGGCCAGGAAACTCATCTAGGAAGACATTGAGGAATTCTCTAACTATTCTGGTTTTAGATAGATGGGTGTCTTTTTCTGCTACCTTTATCATAGAGACTAGGTAAGCCTCACACCATTTGTGAATTAACTTTTTTGCCTTAAGTGAATTGATTAGTGAGGCGTTAATACCCAATCTGCCTGTGAATTCCACTGGTTTCCCTTTTTCTATCGACAATCAATGACTGCTTCATGCATACTCAAGCAACCAATCCCTAAAATGATGTTGAAGTTCATTATAGGAAGGATTTGTAGAGTAGCTTCATATACATTTTCATTGATAGGAAGGTTGCAAACATAAAACTGTTGAGCGCTCATAATGGCACCGGGGGGCAACCCAATATCAAGAGTGTTAGCTAGAATGCAACACGGTAAATTGAGAGCCCTTACGGAATTGTATGAAATAAAGGAGTGGCTTGCTCCCATATCGAACAGGACGTTAAAATATTTGTTATTAATTTGAATGGCACCTATTTAGAAAAGAAAACAACTAATATAAAAGGTTTATGTATGTGTGTAGAGAGATTTTAAAGTAAGGAAGGTAATGTACCTGGGACCACATTGTTGTTGTCGAGTTCCATGTGTGAGGGCGTACATCCTTGCTGGAACAGTGGGTCGAGGGACCTGACCATTCCTTTGGGTAGGTGTCGCTGTTGTTGCAACTTATCTAGAAGTAGCTCATCTCTATTTATTATTGGCAAGGGGGGTTGCTGGTGCTGAGCTCTGGTTTGGGGCTGATCTTGCCCGAGGAATAACATCTCAGTCGATCATCTTCTTGGAAAAATAGAAACAAAAATCGTGACTGGAGCGCCCGCAAGTATAACAATGATTCTGCCCATGATAGCACCTCCCAATCGGGTGAGGTCGATCACAATTTAAACTTTTGTTGGACCTGTGAGCTTCAACAGACATTTTGTATACCTTGGCTAGTGGTATGCCTTAGCTTCGACAAACATTTGGTATGCTTGGCTGTGGACCTGGGAGCTTCGACAGACATTTTTGTAGGCCCACAAGGCATCATGTTATTTAGAGAGCCAATCTCTTCTATTATGATTCACAGTTTTATTTAATCTACTTCAATTTCCTATTTGAAATTTCCACTTGACCACTCGTTTGTGGGTGATAGGCAATTCCTATTTTGTGTTTGACCCCATAGTTCTTAAGCAGGATTTCTAATTATCTATTACAAAAATATTTTTTGCCATCGCTAATGAGGACTTTAATGGTGCAGAATCTTGCTAAGATATTTTCCTTAAGAAATTTTATGACAATTTTAGCATCATTATTCACACAAACAATTGCCTCTACCCTTTTGGACACGTATTCGACACCTACCAAGTTGTAGCTATTCAATTTTGACATAAGAAAAGGGCCCATGAAATAAATTTCTCATACATCAAAAAGTTCAACTTTAAAAATCTTATTAAGAGGCAACTCATCTCTCTTTCCAAAATTCCTTGTTCATTGACATTTATTACATTTTCTAACATAGTCAGTAATATCTTTAAAAAATGATTGCAAAAAAAAAACAAATTACAAAACCTTGGCTATCATTTTTTTAGTCCATGATGTCCTTTGTAAGGTGATGTATGACAATGAAACAAGATTTACTTACTTCTGCTTTTAGCACACACTTCCTCATAATTTGATCTGCACAACATTTATAAGGAATAGGATCATACCAAAAGTAATTTTTAGCATCATAAGAAAAAAATCTTTTGTTGATATATCAAATCCATTGGTATGAACCTCCCACAAGATAATTAGCAATGTTGGCAAATCAAGGTGGTCTTAATAAAGCGATGACGTTCACCTGTTCATTAGGGAAATTTTCACATATCTCCTTTGTTTTATCTAACTAGAGATGAGTTAATTAGGAAAAATGATTTGCACAACATTATCACTTCATTTTTATCCTTAATTTTCAAGTCAAATACTTGGAGAAACATAACCCACCTTATCAATCTTAACTTTTCTTTTTTAAAGCAAATACTTAATGGCTGCGTGATCAATATAAATGATAATTTCTGTGCCAATTAAATGAGCTCAAAATTTATCAAAAGTAAAGACCACATCCAAGAGTTCCTTTTTAGTTATTGCATAATTTTTTTGTGCATCATTTAAGGCTCTATTAGAGTACTAAATGGAATGGAATGTTCTTTCTTTTGACTAAGGACTGCCCCTATGACTGAATCATTCACATCACACAGGATTTCAAATGGGAGTTCCCAGTTAGGGGTAAAAAATTTTGGAGCATAAATTAATGCAGCTTTTATGATACTGAATCCTTTTAAACATTCAGCATCAAAATTAAATTCAATACTCATGCCCAAGAGTCTGTAAAGAGGAAGGCTTATTTTTTAGAAGTATAATGAATTATCTATAGAAACCCATGTGTCCCAAGAAACTTCTTATCCTTTTTATATTAGAAGGTGACAAAAGTTTTTCTATCACATCAATTTTCACTTTGTCAACCTCTATCCTCTGTCCAGCGATTACATGTCCTCATACAATCTCCTCCTTATCCATGAAATGACATTTCTCCCAATTTAAAACCAAGTTTGCTTCTTCACATTTCTTAAGCACTTTGTTTAAGTTAGATAAGCAATGGTCAAATGAGGATTCCAAAACTGAGAAGTCATCGATAAATATATCTAGGAGTCTTCTACCATTTTGGAAAATATGGCCATCATGCATCCTTTGAAAGTGATAGGTGCATTTCATAATCCAAATGGCATTTTTTGGAAAGCAAAAGTGCCATATGAGCAAGTGAATATTAATTTTTTTTGGTCCTCACGAGCTATCAAAATTTGATTATACTCGAAATAACCATCCAAGAAACAATAAAAAGGATTTCCAGTTAATCTATCTAACATTTGATAAATAAATGGCAAGGGGTAATGATCCTTACAAGTTTCTTTGTTCAACCTCCTATAGTCAATACACACTCTCCACCCTATTGCCTTCCTAGTGGGAATTAGTTTGTTATTTTTGCTTACCACAACTGTTATCCCACTTTTCTTTGGTACAACATGAATGGGGCTAACCCAAGGACTATCATAGATGGGAAAAATAATTCCAATATTGAGTAATTTAACTATCTCCTTATGCACCACTACCTTAATATTTTGATTAAGTCTTCTTTTTGTGATTCAATTGAGAGTTTCTATTCATCTTCCATTAAATTCTATGCATGCAAAGCGCAAGGCTAATTCCTCTAATATCATCTATGCTCCATCCTATTTCCTTCTTATACTTCCTCAAGATGGCACCTAATTGATTTTTCTATTTAGTTTCAAGCAAAACTGAAATTTATTACTAGTAAGGAGGTTCCTTCCCCTAAATAAGCATACTTCAAATGGTTGGGAAGGGGTTTAAGTTTCAATTTGGGAGGATCCTCTATTAAAAGGGGAGTTTTTGTTTTTTCCTGAATTAATTCTTCTACTTCACTCTCAATTTCATCTTCCTCCATATCATCACAGATATTAGGTTCCTCTTCCAGAATATCTCTAGGCATGATAAATTCTCTAAAATATCAGCTCTCTAACAACTCTCCTCAAAATTAGTTGAGTGTTTCATAGTGTCTCTAATGTTAAATCTAACTTCTTCCCCATCACAGTGTAAATTTAGCTCCCCCTTATCTACATCTATAAGGTTTTTATCGATAACTAGAAAAGGTCTCCCTATAATAATAGGTATCTCTTAATTTTTATCTTTCATATCTAATATAATGAAATCAGTAGGGAAGATGAATTTATCAACTTTTACAAGAATATTTTCTAAGATTCCAACATGAATTTTCACAGATTTGCTTACTAATTGAAAAATGATCGAGGTAGGTGTCAAACTATCATTTTCTAATTTGTTAATGATGTAATAAGGCATTAGATTGATGGATGCACCTAGGTCACAAAGTGTCATGGAAAAAGTTTGGAATCCTATTATGCAAGGGATTATGAAACTACCTAGATCCTTTCTTTTAATAGGCATCTTCTACTGTAAAATTGCACTGCGTTATTCTATTAATGATATGGTTTCCCTTTCATCAATTCTTCTTTTCTTAGACAGAATATCTTTCATGAATTTTGCATAGCTAGGCATTTGTTCCAAAGCTTTAGCAAAAGTTATGTTAATGTGAAGGGTTTTGAAAGTTTCTAAGAACCTTTGTAACTGAAGATCTACTTTTTCCTTAGCCATGCATTGGGGAGAGGGTATAAGTTGGTTGATCTTTAGTTTTTCTTTTTGTGTAGTAATTTCAGTTAAACCAATTTTTTTTTCCCTGTGTGTTTGTTTATTTACTCATCTCTTCCCACTTTAATCATGTTTGAATTTATTTCAACATCCTTATCTTTTTAAGGTTCGGTGATTCTTTCACCTCTTATATTTATGAATATCCTTGCTCATTCTCAGAATTGCTTATAGCCCCTACCAAAATAAGTCTTTTAAGCTTATTAATAATATCTCCCAGTTGCTTTTCTATTCTTTTAACAATGCTTTCTTACCTTATAAAAGTAGCTTTGTGTTTATTTAAATTAGCATTAGTCTTATTCATGAAGTCAATTGTGGAATTTTTTCATTCACTCGGAGATTGCTCCAAGTAATCATTATTACTAGAATTATTAGCATTCCTCTGGTTTGGATCAAATATGTGTGAATGGATGTTGATATTGTTACAAACCAAATTAACATCTCTCATGTCCCAATGAGGTGAATGGCCACTACTCTCACAAAGGGTGTCAGGGTGGTTCCTCTAAAGATCCCATAGCCCACTTCTTGAATTGCACTTATTTGATCCAATTTGTTGTTTAACATAATGATTTTATGTTGGAGTTCAGCAATTATATTGGATTCAACTATATTCTAAACATCGCTCCTGTTCGAATTTATCCTCTCAGTAGGTCATTGGTAAGCATTAGTAGCCATTTCTTCCAACATATCGTAAGCCTCTTCTTGTGTTTTTCTTCTTAAGGAACCCCCGATGGTTGCATCTATCAATGTCATGGTGGGTGAGTTCAGTCCATTGTAAAACCTCTGAACTTGCATCCACTGTAGAAATCCATGATGAGGGCATCCTTATTCACTCCTTAAATCATTACCAATTATGGTATAGGGTCTCACCATCCTGCTGAGAGTAATTAGTGATCTCAATTCTCAGTCTGGCAATTTTAGCTAGTAGGAACTATTTAGCTAGGAATTTCCTTGCTAAATCGTCCCACATGCGTATAGAATTGCTAGGAAGAGAATTGAGCCAACATTTAGTTCTATCTCTCAGTGAGAATGGAAATAGCCTTAATATCTAAAAATGTTGCATATCTCCAAAAATTTATATCAAATTGCTTCATCAGTAATTCCATTATATCTAAAAGTGTTGCATATCTCCAAAAAGTTAGAGATATGCGTGTTTGGGTCCTCAATCCCTTGCCCACTGAATTGATTGTTTTGGACCATTTGTAGAGTTGATGACTTTATTTCAAAGTTGTTCGCCTTTACATTAGGTCAGACTATAACATGAGGGATTCCTCTAATAGTGGAAAGGGTGTAGTCAGTTAGGGCTCTACCCTTATTATGTTCATGAACCTCTCCTAGGTTATCTCCTAAATTATCCATGGGTTATTGTACGAGATTGGTTTTAAGTTGTTGTCTTCTTAATCTTAAAAAAGTTTGTTCAATCTCAGGGTCGAACAAATAATTGTCAAAATTTCATCTACGCATGCACAACTTAAATCAAGCAGGAATTTAAGCACAACTCAAAGATATAAATATATAAAAGAAAATAAAACAGTACATATAAAAATTAAATGAACATTTAATTACAGAAAATGAAAAATATATGCATGCAAGTGTGAACCGTTCCCCGGCAATGATGTCAAAAACTTGGTAGACCTAAAATTTGTATGTCTGTGTTTGCATGCAAGTGTACGTGGTTTGAAGTAATATGGGATGGTAAGATCTCGAGATGTATCATCCTCTAGGAACGATGTTTAGATTTGTTACTAGAGTATACTTAATTTTCAAGATGAAGTTGGTTGGCATTCTTCTTTTTATATACCTTTATTTAGCCTCTTTGCATAAGAAATAGCTAGCCAACTTCCTCTTGAAAATTGAATTTCATTTTTGATTTATTTCTTTATTCTCATAGTAATGAAGAAATTTAATGCGGGCCATTTAATTCATATTGTGGGAAAATGAAGAAAAAGAGCAAGTGTACATGGATGATAGTGAACTAGCCCCTCAATTCACCTATATCTTCCAAAGAATGATGATAGTGAACTAGCCCATTCTAAACATAAAATTACATTCTGTACATATTATAAATAATTTTAGCGGAACCCTTTTTTTTTTAATCAAGATCTATTATCTATTTTTGATAGTATCATAAATACTGACAGTATTCTGAAATCATGAAATTTGCAAGACTTAAAGTAGAGCATAAAATATATAATTAAATCAATGAAATTTATGAGTTTCAAACTGGAGCAAAAAATATGTAATTTAATGAGTATATATAAGTGTACTTCATGATATTCTGGGTATCTGCTTTTCTTGCTAAGTTGATCTCTTATAAATCTGTGTATAAAATTTTTTGTTAGAAAATTGATGAATGAATTTTCATAATAATATTGATTTTTATTATCTCTCTCTGTTTCTCTCTCTCTCTATTAGTAAAAATAATAAATGTAAATAGCAATAAAGAGAGAAGATGATAGTTTTAATGATGAAGAAGTATGATAATGTAGATAGTAATAAGGATAATAATAATGAGAGAACTAATGTGATAATAATTATGATAATAATATTATTAATATTGATATTATTATTATTTATAATTATAAGATAAGAATATTATTATAAGATAGAAGTGCTATTATTTTTAGAGACAGACAGAATATATTAGTAAGAAAAAAATAATATTATATATATATATATATATATATATATATATATTTGCTTAGAGACAAATAGAGATAATAATAATAATAATAATAATATATTATTATTATTATTATTATCATCATCATCTATATGATAATTTATACATAAGAGCACTATCATTATTCATCTTAGGAGAGAATATGATAATGAGAAGGAAATAATATTGTTAATTCTTATGATAATATTATGCACATATTTATTTAGAGAGAAAATGTTATGATAATAATAAGATAATAATAATAATAGTATCATCATTACTATTACTATTATTCATACATTGGTAATAATAATAATAAGTATGATAATTTACTTATTATTATTATCATTATTATTTTAAGATGATAATATAGGGAATGTTATAATAATAATATTAGTATTATGAATACTATTATATGATGATAACAATAATACTACGTAAGATATATAGTTATTATTATTATTATTATAATTATAAGATGATAGTTGAGATAAATTAATATAATATTATTAAAAGATAAATATTATTGTAATAATATTTGATAATAATAATAATAATTGTATTGCTATTATTATTATTCTACATATAATAATGAGTATATTAATTTATATACTTATTATTATTATGATTTATTATTATCCTTAATGATAATAAAAATATGGTGATATAAAATTATTTATTTATTGTTATTATTATTATCTTAATGATAATAATAATAATATTTAAGAATTTTTATTATTATTATTGTTACTATCAATAATAATAATAACAATTATTATGATAATATTAATTATAACAACTTAATGTTTTTATTATTATTACTATTATAGTATATAATATTATTATATAATTATAGTATATAATATATTCATATATATAATAATAATAAATAATAAAAAAGAGTAGCATAATAAAAAGAATATATAAAAAATTGCATATGTTTGCGTGCTGCCTTTCTCGAGCCAGGATAATGGTGTATTATATTTTCAACCATATAATGTTTCGTATTAAGTCATTCATACACTTTGTTGATGGTTGTTATTATATTCAAATTTTATTAATGGTATATGTTCTTCCCAATTACCATCAAAATCTAGAATGCATATTCTTAAAAGATCTTCTAATACTTAATTTGCTTGTTCTATTTGGCAATCAGTTTAATGATGAAATGCAGTACTCATAATTAGATTAGTTCCCAAATCTTGATGTACTGATTTTCATAAAAGTAATGTAAATCGACTGTCTTGATCGGATATTATTATAAAAGGATATTGTGTAACCTGGCAATTTTTTTTTATATATTCTTGTCAATTTCTCAATATTAGATGTCTTCTTGATTGGAATAAAATATGTTGATTTTGTTAGCCTATAAATTATCACCTAAATAGTATCAACTCCAAATTTACCTCGAGGAAGTTCAACTATAAAGTCCACAAAATGTCTGTTCATTTCCATTATGGGATCTGTAATGGTTGTAGAAGTCCTCAAGGCTTTTGATATTTAGCTTTTACTAGATTACATATGTGATAATGAGTTACAAATTTTGCAACATCTTTCTTTAATCCTAGCCACCATTATGCTTGTTTTAAATTTATATATAATTTTGTACTTCCTAGATGTATTATTTATATTGAATGATGAGCCTCGATTAGTATTTGATTATGTAATTTAAGAGTATTATAAATTTATATTCTTATCTCATGATAAATTTAAGCATCTTTCAAATGTAAATTCATTTTGAATCCACTTTCTATATCTTGTTTTGATCTAGAGTATTCTTCATCTTTATACTGAGCATCTTTGATTTGTTCTTCCAAGGTAGGTTTGATTGGCTCATTACTGCATATGGTATTTAATTATGAGTTGAAGGCCATCTATACTCATTATATTAAGTTTTATCATGTGAAGAATCTCAACATATTTTTTGCTTAAGGCATCTACGACTACATGTGTCTTTCCTGGATGATATTGAATAGTAAGATCATAAGTTGTTATTAAATCCAACTAGCATTTTGTCTAAAGTTAAGCTCTTTTCAGGTGAAAATATACTTAAGACTCTTATTATTAGTATAGATTTCACATCTTACTCTACAAATATAATGCCTCCATATTCTTAAAACTAAAACTGCTGCTACTAACTCTAGATCTTGAATTTGGTAGGTTTTCTCATGAACTTTTAATCATTTGGATGCATAAGCGATAACCATTTTATTTTGCTTGAATACACCTCTTAATCTTCTTTGAGATGTGTCTGTATAAATTTGGTAATCAATTGCTTCTTGTGGCAATATTAAGACTGGTGTTATCATTAAAACATCCTTTAATTTTTAGAATGCTTCTTTATATTTTGAACTCCATAAAGGGTATTGCTTTTTGTGTAAGTCTTGTAAGTGGAACAACTATTTTTGAAAATCATTGAACGAGTCTCCTATAATACCCAACAAGTCCAAGAAAGCCTTTTATTTCTATTATTATTATTGGTTGAGGTCATCCTTGAATTGCACTTATCTTTATAAGACCAACTTGAATGCCACTACTACTAACAATGTGACCCAGAAAAGTTATTAAATTTAGCCAAAATTCACATTTTGAAAATTTGACATATAACTAATATTATCTTAGTAATGTCAGTACTAAAATTTATCCAAAAATACTTATAAATTTTCTTGCATTAAGTCCTTAAATACTGACAGGGCATTTGTAAGACTAAATGACATAACCAAAAATTCAAAATGTCCATACATTATTCTAAAGGCTATTTTTGGTATGTCTTCTTCATTTATCCTTAATTAATAATATCCTGATCGAATATCAATTTTTGAAAATATCGTAGCCCTTAATAATTGATCAAATAAAATGTCTATGTGTGGAAGTGGGATACTTGTTATTTACGATTACTCTATTTAATTCTCTATAATCTGTGCACATCCTTAAGGTTCCATCTTTCTTTTTAACAAATAATATTAACGCACCCCAAGGGGATACGATTGGATAAATAAGCCCTTTATCCATTAATTCTTGTATTTGTATTTAAATCAAATTCTTTTCAATCTTTTTCAACTTATCTTCAGGTTCCATTGGTGAGACTATCCCATTAAAGGTGGGTGGCTTTAGTTTAAGATAAGCTTGAAGGATTCCATTAGTGAGAAATTTTAATTTGAGGTAGGTTATATTGAGGATATGGAAGTATGATAGGTGGCTTGGTTATGAAATAGGGTTGTTACCAGCTCAAGTAGCTTGTCGGTTATATCCTCAATGAATTTATTTGAGTTGGGATTGATAATAGAAGTTTCTTGAAAATTCATTTATAAAAATAATATATTATAATAATTATAATTATAATTATATATATATATATATTATTTTTCAAATTAATTTTGATTAAATCTAGATTTTATGTTATCATTATAAGTTTTCTCAACTCCAACTCTGATATCAACTGTGGGGTCCCCCATTATTGAATCCCAACAGGGGTGCGAGTATTGAGGTTATGTTATCTAATATGTTGAGGATTGTAGTCGGGATTTAGAATAACAACATAGCAATCACAGATATAATTTTAATATAGTAGCATTTATAAGAGTATACTTTTCCTTAAAATACAGGAAGACAACAATAAAGTAAAAGTACTGCGGTTGACTATTCAATATCGTTCTATTTCTTCAGCGATATCCTGACCTGGCATTTATAACAAAAATGCCCATGTTTAACACTCGTTTGAGAAAACTTTAAGTATTTTGGATATTATTAATTACATTATATATAAGCAAAAATCATGAATTGAATTTGTAAAATGCAGGGAAACAAAGTAATAGGAATTAAGAAGACAATCTTTCATCTTTTGAGGACTATCGTAGCTTTTTTTGTAAATCAATATTGGACAATAATTGAAAGAGTAATGAAAGTAGCATGTCACAAGTAAGTCACACTTTATCAAAAATTGAATACTTCTATCCCAAAAATTAACAAATAATTTATAGATGAAGGAAATGAAGAAAATGTCCATCTTCATAGTAAATATTATATATTATGAAAAAGGAGCACCTATGGCACTTAAAAATCTCAAACCCTTATATATATATATATATATATCCTATTCAATAATTGAACTTAAATCCACACCAAAGTCAATAAAATTTATGAGAGAAAATTGAGGTCCTTAAATCTATATTTTCCTAAAGACTGAGCTTTGTAAGAATACATGATCTATATGGGAAAATGGTACTCAAACCTATTAATAAATCATTATTAGAACCCTTCCTAATTTTAAAATTTCATGACAAAAAGATAAGTACTTCAAATCCTAGTATGAACACCTAATTACAATGAATACATTCTTTAATTCATGTTATCCAAGGATGAGCAAGAGTTTAAGTGTGGGAGTGTGATAATCAATATATTTATATTGAAATCACCCCAATTCTTTGTGTTACTTAGTGTTAACTAATTTTGATCTACTTTGGTATGTTTTACTTGTATTTTGATTTCATAGTAATTCAAGGCATTCCATGGTTCTATCATCAAAAGTTAGTCAAGGAGAGCAGCCAGGCACTCAGGCGTGCCTTGGCATCTCAATTCATTTACATAAGCAGTAACTGTTAAAGCCATCTCATTTAGGAGCCAACCAGTAGAAAGCTTGCGTTCACACAAGCCCCAGGCGCCAATCAGCCCTTTGAGACAGAATACACCAAATTTAGGTGCTCCCTCAGTGCCATTGAAATAGAGAAAACCGCACTTAGGCGTACCCTGAGCACTATATTGATAGAACCACCCATGCTCCGGTGTGCCTTGAGTGTCCATTAAATAGAAAGAGATAGGCTCAAGTGTGCCCTAAGCACCAGCGAGACAAAAACCTTGCTGTCCAGCACACCTTGGCTCTGGATAAATAGAAGATCTAGCACCCAGGCACCAGATAGAGAGGTAACTTTGGCATTCCCTTGGAAGTGAAAGTAAATTATTTAAGCCAAACAAAAACTTTATGGTAGGGAGGACCATTTGGGAGAGAATAAGGAGTTCCTAAGAAAATATATAGCTACCACAAGAAGAAAAGAGAGCAAAACTACAAAGCTTCCATCTAGAATCTGAAGGAGGAAAAAGACAAAGGAGATGAAGAAGAGAACTCTCAATGGGATGTTCCTTTAGTAACTTTGAACTCTTTCTTTCTTTTCATTTCTTGTAAAACATATTTTTGTGAAATTGTGCATGCTTGCAATCTCTTAAATCTTTTTGTTCCTATTTCATTTTTTGTGGTAGCCTAAATCCCTCCCCCCCCTCCCTTTCAGGGAGGGTTAGGCTTGACTTATGTAGTGAATATTTTCATGTGAATTTTGAGTATGAACTTGGGATTTGTTATGATGAATTCATTTTTCTTTATGTTGTAATTCTTCTAAGTTACATGTTATAAAATTGATATATTTTAAAAGGGCATTTTCACATCGCACAATATCTTCGATCAAATCAAAAGTTCTGATCAAGATGTATGTGCACATGATTTTTAGTTACTCAAGTATTACTAAGGCTTTGATCAAAGAAAAATTTTAGATTGAGAATTTATGTGCTGTTGAGCATATTAGGACTTCCGTATTCCACTCATGTGGTCTTTTGCTTAGATATAAGGTTAGACAGAGTAAAGGGTTGTCGGAGTAGATGGATCTACATGCTTCCCTTTGAATACAAAGATGTATATGTGCATATGAGAACATAGATGGAAATCAAGTTCTAGTTCCACTAGATAGGCAAAGTCTTAAGGAAACTTTCATTTAAATGTAAAGGCTTAAAGTCAAGGGTCTCATACGAGATCAGCTGAAGATGAACATAGGGTTTAGTGGCTAGTGACCCATATACATGAGAGATCACTATGAGATTTAACTATCTGTAGGCCCTTGAAGTAGAAAATTAATATTCTCATGAGATAGTCAATTCAAACTCAGCAAGAATTGGATTTATTGAACTATAGTTGATCAGGTTATCTCTCCTTGACCTTTTAAACTTGATTAGATACTCATTAATTTTATGGTTATTTATTTGTAGCATAAATCTAGTTCAGTAAACAAAACCGATATTTGATTATTTAAGCATTAGCAGATGAAATAGTAACTAGTAACCTTTATTTAATCCTTGAGGATGATAAAATTTAGAATTCATCGATCCTTTATTGTTTCAGACAACGTGCACGTATGTGTAAATAAAAGTCACAGCATTTTTGTGGCCTATCACACTGCTCAAAAGTTTTTTGGATTATTATTTAGTGGTCTGATATTAGGTTAGTAAGACTTATAAAAATTAGGTGTTAACTAAGTCCATGACCCTATTGAGGTGTAACAAAAAGTATAAGTAGTAAAATTGAGAAGATAAACATCCATTAGCAATTCAGACATTAAAAAAATAAAGTCCAAAATTACACTTCTCACAAAAAGAAAATAAAAAATGTCTAGAAAATTATACTTAAATTTTAAATATATTTTAAAAGATTTATATTATTATAGGAAATCACAAATTTTACAATTAATTTTAAGCAATGTAAATATGCTGAAACAGTATCTGCATTAAGAAAAGTTGAAACATTAAAATTAAGAGTATTGTACTGAGCAAAAATTTAATAGTATCCTACAAATATTGTCATTGAATAGGGTGTATATATGATTGTATGTAAATATGTATGTATATGTATGTGTGTGTGTGTGTGTGTGTGTGTGTGTGTGTGTGTGTGTGTGTGTGTGTGTGTATATATATATATATATATGCCTATAATAGAAATATAGATAATTGAATTTGTTCAAATGAAATAAATGCTAAGTAATAAACGCACTGTAACTAAATGTAATGAATTCAAAATGAAAGCAAAAATTGAACAATCACTGAAGACTATAAAAAAAATTGAATTGAAAGTAAATTCAATAATCTCTAAATATTGTAACTAAAATGTAAATTAGTCTCTAAGAATGTAACTAAATAGAACTAAATAGCTAATGAAAGATGTATTTGAATTTTAATGCAACCGTAATATATTTTGGTTATCTTATTTAGTTGTATCATTTTGTGATTAAATAAAAACTAAGTGCTCAGCCTGGAAAGTTTGCCCAGTCATTTGAATGTGTGGGTCCTTAAACAAGTACACCCTCTCAAGATAGTCTTCTTATTCCTCCTAAGAGCCTACCCTGATCAAGTTTGTCTGAACATAACAAGATCCACCTAAAGTTAACCCACTAATGTTTAATTTTTTTTATTTTTAATAACTTCATCTAAAAAGATCTTCTTTTATTCATTTGATTTTAGGCTCAAAAGTGATACAGCATGAATATTTTCAAAAAAAATAATTATAAATATGAAATCCTTTGTATTATTAAATTTTCTAAGTTATTCTATCATTAATGATTGATTTATTCATAAGTTTCCATTTTTGTTTATATGTTTATTTTGAAAGTATCCAGATATCATAATTATTCAATATCTTGATCTGCAATTTCAGACTACCTGATTAGATTGATTGATCCATAATCTCTTAAGGCACATCTAAGTGTCTAAACATTAAATATTAAATTAATTACTAAATTATTATGATTCATATTGAATTTAGAGGTTATTAGGACACTGACTGAGGGTCTTAGCTCGATTAATTGCTTTTCAAAATCTTACTAATTTATCCTTATATTCGTTTAATTATTACGACACAAACTATCTGAATTATAATTTATTCTAATGCTTACCTAACTTGTATGTTCTGATTTTCTTAAGTCTAAGACATATGATCTTTGGCAGGATAAAATTAGAGAATGTCTAAAATTTTAATCTAATTGCTGATTTATACTGTTTTATTTCATAGGATGGAACCTAAGTTCATTGAGAGCATCCCCTAGGGTTTACTATGTATGTTAATTCTCTATTTAAAATTACATTAATCCTAAGATAATGAGTGCTCTATGATGGCTTAAACAAGTATAGAACCTTATTCCAACCTCTTTAGATCACTAGAATGCTAAATTTCTAGTGTTACATGTCATTAAACCAAACACCTACTTGCTAAAATTATGTACTAAATTTTGTGCATCTAGACTATCTTATGACTGATTCTAGATGGCTACACCATCAATGAACCAAGTGTAATTGTCTATACCAAAAGGCCTTATTTCTAAAGTTTCCAATTGTTAGGGAATTACTCGTTTAACCATTATTGTGTATCACTGTGCACCTTGACCATACCGAAGGGTGGTCAAGCTAGTTTGGGCCTGCCTGTGATCAATAATTTTCATCCTGGCTCATGGGATGGGTTTCAAATGTATAGAACATCATAATAGTGTCTTAAGTAAATTAAATTCCCAACATTTCTCACTTCATCATCAACACCAGTCTAGATTTTCTTGAACTTGAATGGTTTGTTGTACCCCAAACCAATTGAAATTATTTTTAAATTATTCACAAAAAGTTTGCGCATTGACTTAATATATGGAACATTTCTTGATTTCCGTTTAATTCAAGAAATTAGTAAAGAGTCAGACGGATGTATCTTGACCAAAAATCAAATGTGAATGTTGGAGTAGTCGAAAGCTCCTAACCTTTTGTAGCCAGATGAAACTCTTATTTAGAATCCAGAAGGGCTCTTGAAGGTCTAAGCGGCTGGATTGAGTTACTGGCTCATCAACACAGTTCTCTTGGGTGCACTGGGTCTAATGAGCTGAAATGAGGAATTAGGGAGGAATGTGGATTTAATTGGTCTTAAGGCGAGCTGGATAGGTTTGAATTGAGAAAACCAAAGCCAAATTAAAGGTGTTTTATAGGCTCGGGGAGCTCATTGGGTTAGAAATTAGTTTCTTGGGTTTACCGAACCCTTTCCTGGGTTTGAATCAAGCCTAATTAGCACGCAAAAGATTTTTTCCACCTCAGATGAGTCCTGGGTGGTGATAGGGATCATGGGATCAACTTCTTAGATGCCACTTTACAACACAATTTTGTCTATCATGGATAAGATAGAGATAATGAAGAGTAGTGGTGGATTTAGTCGCAGCCATTAGATCACAAATTTAGATCTAATGGTTAAGATTTATTTAAATCTTAGATAGATTTTTCATCGTCTAATCTTAGATTTGAATGGTGCAATGACAAATATTGCGTCATACCACACAATAGACTTTTGCAATTCCAAAAATATTGAATTTAATGATAATAATTGATATTTAATTTAATTTAATTCATAAAATTTAATTTAAATAAAAAGCTAATTGTATTTTGTGAATATTTTCACCCATTTATGTCCAAATTCTAAAATCGCTCACCCCTAGAATATTTTGAAATGAGGAATCCAAATATGCAATTTGTATTTAGGTTTGAGATTAAAATATCTTTCCTAACTTTCTGGTACCTTTTTGAATATTTTGACTCCAAATTTTTAAAATTTGATACTAATAAAGTTTAGATCCTAATAATGAGATGTTTAACATAATTAGGCTCAATTAAGTTAAAGTAACAATCATGGGTTGTTACAGACTCCCTCTCTTTAGAACATTGTCTTCCTTGGCATCAATAACAATAGTGGTTAGGGATGATGTAATATTAAATGAAAAAAAAGAGCCTTAAAGTACCTCAAATATCAAATAACCTTGGGTAATTTTCCCACATATCTTTATCTTTCTCCTAGGTAGATTATTCAACACAGTGATTTTGCCACTGGACTTTGACCATACAAAATACAATGGCTTCTTAGTTGTTTAGTGTCTCTTCTTAATATCTTGATAGGTTATGCAACAAATGACATATTTTGTTGAAGTTCATTGGTAGGGATGGAGATTTATAGAGTTGGCTTTTACATATGTTTCTTAAGGGAAGATATATAGAGTACATCAAGGACTAAAGGAATGCAAAATCTTCATGTAATTTTAATTATTGGAAATATATCTAACTTTATCCAAACCTTAAAAGGTCCTATATATCTCAGGCATAGCTTATTGGTCATTTAAAAATTTTGAAGTCCTTTAATTTGACTCCATTTAAGATAAGTAGGATCACAAACTTGAAATTCCAGTGCACGGTCTTTGATTTCATGATACTTTTTCTGTCTATCCAAAGACGTCAAAATCCTATTCTTTATTAAGTGGGTATTTTTATTCATCTCCTCCATGATCCATATAATTATACATTGACAATCTCAATCTAGGCTAATGGGGTATTGCATTTCTTGCCATACATAGCCTCATACGGTGTCATGCCAATTTTAGATTAATAAGTATTATTGTAAGAAAATTCAACTAATGTCAAATGATCTTCCCAAAGTGCCTCTAAATTTAATATGCAAAGATGTTGCATGTGGAGACCTGATTTCGGATTAGTGGGAGCAAATCCAGCAGTGGTTTGGGTAGTCCCCTAGCCACAAGATCATATTGAGTGATTTAAAAGACATAATATGTATGCATCAAACATAACTCATTTATCTATTAATTTAGAAATATCACAAAGTTTTGATCACAAAGATCTAAATAAAATAAAAAAAGTTACAAATTTTAAACAGTCTCAAAAGTAATAAATCAGAAGATAGCAATATCAGCACTGCTTGATTCTTACTGCATTTCCACTATGATGAGCTTCTGATCTGGGCACGTTTTAAAAGTGCAAGCATTTGAATCTCAGTTAGTTGTGAAATCAAGTAATAATAGATGTCAATATTGTAATTATTAAATAATAAGCAAAATAATCAATAATTTGACAGGAAATAAGAAGTTGTGCAAATTTATTCCTGTAAACCAGTTTCAATTACATTAAAACTTTAGCATAAAAATAATTGCAGTCATAAAAATAAATATATAATTTTAGCATTTGATATATGATGCAAAAATATAATTTTTGGGCAAATATGATAAATCCAAGATTTATGGCAAAATAAAAGAAGACAAACATACAAAAAAACACTTAAACAAGCATACTTTAAAGTGAATTTAATGAATTTCAGGAGAAAGCTGGAGAAAAGAAATCTGAAGCAAAAACGTAAATTCTGGAAGAACATCGCTGTGGCGCACCGCAGCACGCCACAGCGGGCCATGGCGATCTACTGATTAGGCTCACCTGGAACATATATGCAAGCATAAAAGGATAACCGCTGCGGCGCACCCTAGCGCGCTCCAGCGAGTCACGGCATCATTTTTGGGGAGTAATATTAAAACTTTGGGACAACTAATTGAACAGTGACTCTCCACTTTCACGAAAGATTAATCACCATAGTACGCCTTGGATAATGAACAAAAGCTGCAGACCTGGAAGGAATTAGTTGCAGCGCGCCATGACGAGCCACGACAACATTCAAAAAATATTAATGAAAACTATATGGGAAGTAATTGAACAACAGCTTTTCGCGTTTACAAAAGTTTAACCACCGCAGCGCGCTCCGGCGGAGCGCAGCGACATTTCGAATAAACGATGTAAATCAAAGAGATTGAATGTGTGAATAGTGTTTGGATTGAGGCTGCCACAGTGCGTTGCAGTGTAACATTGTTTGGATTGGAGCTGCCACAACGTGCTATGATGATTCTTCAGTAGAACAGCAACCTGGAACTAGTTTTGAACTGAACCTGATGTGATCGCTGCAGCACACCACAGCTGTCAATGCAGAAACCTCCAGAAAGTGTATTAATAACAGCATATGGAAGGGCAAAAATTTCTGACCTTTGGGCTATTCCCTTTTTGAAAATAGAATTAATATTTAAGTTTGCAGAATTCCAAATGATTATTAAAATAAAACATAATAGCCTGCATTGAAGGAAGGGAAGATGAAAGGTCACTTAGGATAAAGGCAAAAAGGCTGAGAGTTTCCCTATTAAGGAACATTTTTAGGCTATTCAAGGGTTCCCAATTTTGACATTTATAGATCCAAATTATAAGCTACTATGAAGAAGAGAAGGAGAACTCTCCAAGGAAAGAAGTTTAGAATCACCTTACTAGTTCAAGAGGAAAGATAAGCTGAGGAACTTAGAGAAAATGAGAGAATGGAGGAGAAGGAACCAAGAGAACCCCCAAAATTAAGGGCTATTCCTAGTACCATTTCTAAACCCGATCTTATTTTCTTTATTTATGAACCGATGTCAGGTTCATTTTCTCTTACATCTCTTGCTGTATTGAAACTGTGATGGAAGGCTAAACCCACCTTAGAGAGGGTTGGGATGTGATTATGTGATGAGTAAGGTATAAGGTGTTGTATGTTTAATTTGTAATTGATAAAATTTGAGCTGAACATTTTATTTATTTTATTGAATGCTTGGAATGATTATCAAATGTAAATCTTAATTAAACCAAATATGGAATGAAAATCTTTGTATAAGACATTAAAAGACTTGTGCTCCAATGCTCACTAATTGGATTAGAACAGGGAGTGAGTGCAATAGAGCTGAGAGCTACATGACAAGTTTTCATGTCCATTAGCATCATTCGTTAAGCTCATTTAAGAAGTTGAAGCTTGTGAGCCAAGCCCCTCTCCAATCATGCTCTGCAGTTCAGTAAAGTAGGAGGGAGAGATCATCAATCACCCATAGATGATGTGACATAGTCCATTGGGTCCAATGAATCCTCTCCCTTAGCTAAATCGCGTGTGTAGCGCATGCGCTCATTGGTGGGAATCAAGACTTGCGATATTATAAAACTAAAAGATTATTTTGATAACCTAGACATAGAAAATCAGAATTAACTTAAATTAATCTCATAAGTATTTATGTGCAGAGGTAGAACCCCTAGGGTGTTCTCCTTGTGCACTAGAATTGAACTTGTCATAATTAGAGGACCAATCTAAGGAAGGCAATGTTCACTTAATTGATAAGGCATAGTATAGTTACTTTGTAAATTGTAATGACATGATTATAATATCGAGACCTTACAAGTCACATAATGAAACCCAACTCTCTCTTCTTAAATCAAATAATATCTTCAATTAAATCTTTGTTTGTTAAATTAGGGATCAAACCAAAACCAAAATACGAATTGTCTAAACATTATTGAACGTAGATAAAACTTAGTATCAGAACTGTTGTTCCCTGTGGATGATATAAATCCAGAACTTACAATTCCAAATTATTACTTTGGATTACGTACACTTGTGTGTGAGCGCAAACATGTATTTACAGTCTGTCAAAATATAAAATAAAAAAGGGTCCATTTTATGTTACATATCCCAGCTTTCCTCTATACCTGGCCCCTCAAAAGCTTATCAATATATGCTCTTTATGCCTCCCGATGTCGGACATCCCCATCATAGCAGTTATCTAATCAAATTAAAAATAGATCAACAGTGAACCTGTGCTACTCAATTATCCAAATTTTTCATATATCATTTTATGTGACTTTTAAAAGTAATTTTATCAAATTTTTGTGATGATGGCACAAAAGCATATTAAACAAGAGTAATAAAAGACATCTGGTACCTTTTGTTAGTGCGTGAATCAGAAAGTCAAAAGTAAAGTATCTGCACGATTTTGTACTTGATAATCAATTACTCGAAACCTTAATAGTTAATTTAATTAATAAAAATAATTATTTATAATTACAAAACAAAATAATATTTATAATAATTATATAAGAGAGAAATAATCATTCTTTTATTCATTCTCTCAATTTCCCTTAAAATTTATCATTTCTTTTTCTTATATAATAATAATTATAATAATAATATTATTATTTTTTAATTATTATATAATGATAATTTTATTAACTTTATAATATATATGCATATATTTATAATATGTAGCAGAGTAATAAAAGCTTTATTATTATCATTATTAATAAAAATGATAAAAATAATAATATTATTAATATTATATATATATATATATAAATGATTAAAATGAAAATTACAGAAATTAAGAAATATATATATAGAAAGAAAATGACTGAAACTAAAGTTGCAGAAATTAGAAAATATATATATATATATATATATAAAGAAAATGATTAAAATGAAAATTATAGAAATTAAGAAATATATATATATATATAAAGAAATAAAAAATTATAGAAATGAAATAACATAAATGGAAATAATAAAATAATAAATAATAATAACATTATTATTATTAATAAAAGAAGAAGAAAACACATGAAAAGAATAAAAAAAATTTCATCTTTTTCTTATTTCTTACTATTGCTGATGCTTTACTAAAGGTTGGCCGGGGAACCAGTGGTGGTTAAGAAACAAAGAGGGGAGTGGGGGGGGGGGGGGTGAGGAGGTGAGAGGAAAATGGGGGAGGGGAGAGGAGGTGGGAGGATAAATAGGAGGATGAGGGGGGAAGGGGGTGTATTTATAAACTTTTTTTTTAATTTTCTCTCTCATCTTTCTCTCTCCTCCATTATTTTAATGTGAGAAATTTGGCTTCTCTACTTCTTAAATATTTTGAGTGTTCAAATTGGCTTTCTTTTTCTCCTTCATCTCTTTTTTCTCTCTCCTATTTCTCTCTTTTTTCTCTATCGTATCTCTCTCCTCTATTATTTCCATAAAAAATAATGAAATTTGACGCAGATGTGCATCTTGATGAGACAAACATAATGGTGTCAAAATTTCTCGATTTGGAGCGATCTTTTATTTATATTAATTTCTAAAGAAAAAAACATCAAAAATTAATTATGGTTAATCTGGAGTTCCAAATTCAACAAAACTTTTTGTGTAGTATTTTTATAATATTGTTAATCAAATGACATAAAAATCACTAAATTTGGACATATATTTAATTTACCTAATTTATTAAATTTAAATATTCAAAAAATAATTAAGGAATATCCGTTGTCCGGATTGCTCCCAAATTTAGGCATTATGATCACAAAAATATACTTTATCTAATGATATTTTTGGTTTGCCTTAAATTTAAAGTCACTTAGAATCTTAATTTTAAGTCGGGTTTAGTTCTAAATTGGATGGTAACGACTTGGATTGTTTCAGGCTCCCCTACTTAAAAATGATGTCGTCCTCGACACCACACAAATAAAACTTAATTATGGATGAGATTAGGGCAATTGGGATTATTCTTCCCATGACATAATGAACAATGTCGAATAATTTTTCCTCATGGAGTCTTATCTTTTCCATGTGGCTTATTCTTCTAATGATTTTTCTACTGTACTCTTACCATTGGGATGTGACGACACTGTACTTTTTGACTATCTAAACTCAATATTTTGAGTGGTTCTTCTTTATAAGTTAGATCTAGTTGGAGGTTGGTTGAAGGAATCAATACTGGCTGGAACGATTTTTGTTGACATCTACGTAATGATGCAATGTGGAATACGTTGTGAATGGTATAAAAATTTTCTGGTAGTTTGAGCTTATAAGCTACATCTCCAATTTTAGTGATTATTTTGAAAGCTCCAAGATTCATTGGACTTAACTTCCCTGTAATGCCAAATCTGTGGACTCCTCTTATTGGGCTTATCTTTAGATAGGCATGATCTCTTACCTGAAATTTTAGTGTACGATATTTTGCATCGTGGTATTTCTTCTGCTTATCTTATGCTGTAAAAATTCTTCTATTGATGAGACTAATTTTCTCATTTGTTTCTTTTACTAATTCAAATTCGTAGAGTTGTACGTCTCCTACTTTTGCCCATGCCAGTGGAGTGCTACACTTATTGTCGTACTATGCCTTGTAAGGTGCCATGCCTATGCTGTATTGGTGGCTATTATCGTAAGCAAATTATACATGTGGGAAGTTGTCCTCCCAATTTCCACCAAAGTCTAATAAGCATAAATGTAAAAGATCTTCTAGTACTTGGTTGACTCTCTTTATTTGTCTATCAGTTTGAGGATGGAATGTCGTGCTCATGGATAAAGTGGTTCTCAGATCTTGGTGTACTGCTTGCCAAAATCAGGAAGTGAAACTGCCATCTCTATCTGGAATTATAGTTTTAGAAATCCCATACAGTTTGACAATTTCCCTAATATATAATCTTGCCAGTTTCTCCACTGAGTCTATTTGCTTTACTGGGATAAAGTGGGCTGATTTTGTTAATCTAAAACTATGATCCACATGACATCTGCTCCTAATTTTTATTTTGGCAATCCCATTATGAAGTCCATGGAGATGTCTAACCATTTCAATTTTGAGATTTCAAGTGGGTGCAAAAGTCCACCTGATCATTGGTGCTCTACTTTGACCATGCTACAAACATGGCACTTAGCAACAAATTTGGTTATATTTCATTTGAGTCCAGGCCACCAGAAGGCTAATTTCAAATCTTGATACATTTTGTTGCTTCTAGGGTGTATTATATAGCCTGAGTTGTGGGCTTCATTTACTATCTAATTTTGAGTGTAAGAATTATTCGGGACCCAAATTCTATTGCCATTATAAATATGAATTCATTTTTCTAGCTGTAATTATGTTCTATGACCATCTTCTATTTCTGCTTTCAACTTGGGGTATTGCTCGCTGACTTTTTGAGCGTCTAATATGCTTTGTACGAAGGTAGGTCTCGTAGTATTAATGTTAAGCAATTTGTTTAATTGATCTTTAATGATGGGTCTTATGTTAAGCTTTTGGAATTCTTCTTCAAATGGACTTGCTGAGATTAAGGCGTTAAGTATTTTCTTTCTACTTAAAGCTTCTACGACTAAGTTAGCTGTGCCATGATGATATTGAATATCCATGTCATAGTCGTTAAGTAATTCCAACCATCTCCTTTGACGACAATTTAGTTCCTTCAGCATGAAGCTGTATTTTAAACTTTGATGATCTATGAATATCTCACATTTTACTACATAAAGATAGTGCATCCATATCTTTAAGGCAAAAACTAATGATGATATGTTTGATTCTAAATTTTCAAAGTTTGGTCATAATGAAGTTTAGAACCTAATGATGATATGTTAATCTTAGTTAAGCTCAATGACACTAAGCTAAAAATCTTGGGTTGTTACATGAGTGAATAAGCATATCTTCTTGTTAGGGGTGGCTTCATATATTTCATCACATAAAGAGTCATTGAACATCCTCAAAGTAGCAATTTAGGTTTATTTCCCTACTAAACGGACAATGAACCATTTTGAATATGTTTGATTCTACTAATAAATCCTCTCATGCTGAAACCAGGTTGAAAGCAAAACATAGCAAGTCTTATAAGATCAACTATTTAAGAATAAGGCTAGACAACCTTTTCTAACATAAGCTCAACATATTTCTATCAGACAATGATAATTTTACATGCACGTATGCAAAAACATATAAAAAATTATGTTTGTACCAATAAAATTGTACTTCTTAATCTAACATAATTATTATTCCAATATGAAGATATTTTATGATTAAATCAATCATCTAATGATCATAACAAGATATTATAAGCCTAGGAAAATAAAGCTAATTATTACAAAAAATAACTTAAATAAGCTTTCAATTTTCTTAAACATGTAATCAAAGAGATATTTCATGTGTTAAGTGATACAAGAATCACAATGTAGCAAATTAAAATTCAAACAAAAATCAAGGCAAAATCAAGATTTTAATGAATGAGTGGCACTATGCTATACCTATTAGAATAATAGAACCTCGTAATATCTCAATTAGAATGGATTGTATTTTGAATAGCTTAGAAAAAATAATGAAAATGACTCAATATGATGCTTACTTTTAAAGTGCTTATGGAATTTCAATTTTCTAATATGGTAACGATACTTATTCTAGGATTTTAGAAATTTTTACCAAATGGAGGAATATAAAAACCTTTTGGAATGTTTGGCAGCATATTTCGCGATCCGGGATCAAAATGTTTTTTATTTATTTATTTATTTAATAAAAATAAATTAAATAATAAAGAAAATATTTATATTGTGATATTTTTGCTCCAATTTGTTTGAGTTTTTGACAACAACGTTAGGTCCTTAAATGATCTATCTATGCTCAAATGAATTTCGTAATGATGCGGGAGCATATGTTATTTAATGAAAATTTGGCTCAAACTTACGTGGATCATGCTAGGGTGCAGGTGTCCTCGTGCTTAGGCGCGTGTGCTTGGGTGCCCTATCGAGCCCTTTAAAAATAGTATAGAAAAAGAAATCACACAAATAATAAAAGTAATAATAATAATGATGATAATAAATATAAAAATAAAAATGAATACTGTTAAGGGATATCACATATAGAGCCTACAGTGCAAGAATAAGAAGTCTTCTCCTAGAATGACCCACTTATAAGGAACATTGTCTCACAAATGCATAATTACCCGAGGTAACAAACTTTAAGTACATGAGCATTCAAATTCAGCGTAATGCAAGCAACCCTGTCAATTTCCACTTCAAGAATCGATCCCTCTTGCTCCACATGCATGTGGTCATGTGGTGCATGCGGAGCATCGAGGGCTTTAGTGTGACCAAGGTGCATGTGGTCATGTGGTGCATGCGGAGCATCGAGGGCTTTAGTCCAAGGTGCATGTGGTCATGTGGTGCATGCGGACCATCGAGGGCTTTAGTGTGACCAAGGTTTGATAGGATCAACAGAAGGAATTAAATGGAGCTGAACAACGAAAAGGTTGGACATGAGCTTCCAGACGCATGAGTATGCTCGCCCAGACTAGGGCGCTTGGAGTGTGCCGGAGCCATTTCATCCGACAGAGAAGAAATGGAATGTGTTTCTAACTCAGATCTCTATGTATATTCTGATTGTTTGTATGTATGCGTTGATCATTCATTCACAAAACTTTCCTTATGTACAAATCAAATATGCTTTAATTGCGATTAATATTCTTTCATTTGTTTTAGGCTTGAATAAATACAATCTTTAATTCAGGACTTGAAATTTAAACTAATATCACATATTTTTATTAGAATAAATTTAATGACAGCATACCAATAGGGAGTTTGTTTATTTATTCATTTAATATCTCTTACTGATATTGAGTTCCTATAATGCTAATAAACGATTATCAACTTACTATCATGTATTTTTTTCTCCTAGTTTCCCTTTTTAAGATGGAAGAAAAGAGAAATAACTGCTGCATTGTCAACTCTTGTAAATCTTGGAATAATCATTCCGACAACCACTTTCCTTCACGTACAGGTACTGTATATTTAGAATTTTCTTGAAGAAACTGCTATAATGCTTCTAATAATACCTCTTTCAATGCCCCATCATCATTAAAAGCTTTAAATCTAGTGTTAAATTAATTTTAATTGAGATGCACTTATCAAAAAGCATTTAATTACCTTGAAAAAAGATATGAATATTTTTTGAGATATTGAAGCATTTTCCCTATCTTCAATTATGACACATTTATTTATTTTTTGTCATTAAATCTTACTATTATCATGTTATTAGTATTTAAATAAAATGAGCTTCAACTAAGATATATATATATTCGATGAAAAAACAAATTAATGACTTCACTTTTTTTTTTTTTTTCTTGAGTCATCAATAAAAAGGATAATTATTAATTATAGCCTCCCAGGTATGAACTCCCATAGCTAACTGCAGAAGCTTTGCTAGTGGAAGCAAAGAGGAGTTGAGCGAGCACTCACACAAGTATACTAGGAAGCAAAGAGATGTTGAGCGAGCATCACCCTCCACACCACTATTACTATTATAATTTCTGCTTTATTAACACTCGACAATTAGCATTACTAAATCATCAGCTCCCACCATATTATCTTAAGTATCATCATCATTGCTCTAATCATCATGCCTGCTCTCAATATCAACATCCTTTTTTGTCATAATTACATCAACATAACTAATCTAATCTATATTATTTATCTCATTAATATTATTAATACATTTGAAACCCGACCACTAATTTTATCATGTACATCACCATCAATCTCCTAATCTTCACCGACCACATCACTACACACCCACTATCATAATGACATCATCATTGTTACCATCACCATCACTTGAATAGCAAATCTTCTACCTTATCATCATCACATACCTAACTCTTCTACAACTTTTACTAAATCATCTCTTTATAGTTCTGACAATATAGAAATCTGAAAGTTTAATTATTACTAAAGCAAATTACAGCACCGGGTTAGGAGGTTACAAAAACTTAGCAATTAAAAATCCAGAATCCAACTCCAAAAAAGAGAGCACAGAGAAAATCTTAAAAGGCTCTCTTATACCAAAAACTAAAAATCTAATAAGGTAAACACAAACAAAATGCAGGAATAGTTCAAACATAACCATGCAGGCAAAAGTTTCAGCAACCGCATGTTTGTTTGCATAATCACAAGATTCAAACATAACAAAATCTAGGTTGTAATCACGCGCCTTAGACGGTCTCCTTGAGCCGAACATATAGCCAAACCACAGATTTCAAGCTGCTTTGAAATACACCTCAGAGATCTTCCAATTAGACTGCATCCGAAGAACCATCTGGAGCACTATCCTCCAAAACCGCGAGAGAGCTAGGCAAGTTGATACTATCAGCACATCTCCAAATGACTCTAGGAGAATTCCAGTTTAAACACACAACAGTAGCACACTGAA
The DNA here is from genome assembly GCA_016760335.1 of Gastrodia elata. NCBI lineage: Eukaryota > Viridiplantae > Streptophyta > Magnoliopsida > Asparagales > Orchidaceae > Gastrodia > Gastrodia elata. The sequence continues at coordinate 34,702,868 of CM028676.1, forward strand.
CGAAAATGTGGAAATTATGAACACAAAGCAGAGCTTGTGTCAAAGGACACATTGCAAACATATACTGCAAACACTTTCCTCATTCAAAATAGAATTTCAATTACCACACAACCAAACATTACAGCACTAATAGATGCATAGATAAAGGTAACAAATAAAGCCAAGCACTTCCAGAATTCCTTCATATATACTACATCAGCATAAAGCACCACGACACCAATCAATAGAAAATAGAAAATAGCTCAACATAATAAACCAATAGGCCCACAACACAATAGCCTCACAAACCAATAGAGAAAAGCATCATAACCCAATAACAAATAGAAATTCTTCACCTCATCACAGGTGCAGGCACAATCATACATCACTATGGCACAATCCAGCATAAAGCTTAAATCATAGCACCATTACACAGAAAAGTAGTAGTTCTAGAAACACAACCACACTCAGCAAGGATTAACTTTACCAACCCACATTGAATCAGAGCACACATCAGGTTAACTGAGGTGAAACAAGTTAAACCAACACACTGCCAGTAAAATGAAGGCCACCACTCCCACATCTGAGCCCAACCGATCCTCGTATATTTTTAAAATGATTGAAAAATGGTTTCTACCAATATTTTTCTAATTTAACTTCTTCATATGAATAAGTTTTAAAATATCCACCTCATAATGAATTCTGTTGAAGACCTGATAATGTTGAAAGCCTTACTAGCATGTTTAAATTGATTTGAGAAGTTCATAATTCTCAAACCACTAGAGCGTCAACTAAATTACCCATATGGAGTTTATATTTTTTTAATGATTAACACCTTCCTGTGGCTTTATAAAGTGGATATCTCATTGCAATGAGCTTGAGAAACATTTGCATCGATTTTACTTCAAACCTCCTGCACTTTTTTGGGTCTCTAAGAAAACATGACTGATTGATTCAATATGTTCACAACAGGAGCATTTGGACGCTAGTTGGAACCCTTTTGGACACATAACCACATCAACACTAACCAAACCCTTGATTCTTTCCCTTTAAACAAGACTTTATTCTCCATATAAGTAAGGTGTAGCTTAATAAGATTAGCTACCATGATCAATTTCTCATTAAAATGAGAGCTGTAATGAGAAGAATTATGCTTATGAAGAATGTTACTAAAGTTCCACCATTTGGTCAAAAGTGAATACCCGCAAGATAGCTTCTAGTACAATTAGATTTTACCACTCATGAGAAGTGTGTTTGGTGATATAATCTCAATTCCATTTTATGGAATCCAAGATAACATTTTTAATTCTTTTGAATTTAGATATATGATCAAGAAACCAAGATCAAATCTTATTTATCAATTTGGTCACACTGGTACTTTGAGAGTTGGTAACCTACCAAAAAGTGTTAAAAGTTTATAAGCCTTGCCATCACCCACTTATGAATTTTATCAACTAGGCGAGAAAAACAAATACCATTAGTACTTTGATTAGAAATAGGAAAGCCCAACTATTTTGTAGGTAAGTTATTTATTTTAAATCTCAAAATCATAGCCTGCTTTCCTTGATTCTTAATGTCATTAGAAAAGAAGATTACATATTTATCTATATTATAAGATAGTCTTAACACTTTAAACAATCATGTAAGGAGATTAAGTTGTTACTAGTATCTTTTCTAGCAGTAAACACATTGTCAACGAGTAGAAGATGAAAGCAAGTAATGTTTCTTTTCCCAAAGAGCTAGAGCAAGTTGTGTGCACAAGCCTCATCAAGGATATCCAAAAAAGTATTCAAAATAAAACATAAGAGCATGGGAGAAAGTTGACAGTCTTGCCTAATACCATTATTAATAATGAATAAGATTCCCCTAGAGGAGCCATTCAAGCTAATGAAGAAATGACATTAATGATGTCCCACTTAATGTAAACAGGTTGAAAACTTCCTTTAACTAGCATATCAATGATGAAATCCTTGTTATATCTATCAAATACCTAATTTGTGTAATTTTGATTTAATGTTAGCCCTTTGCTTAGACATAATATTAGGTTTAATAAGGTGGATTGGTGTAGAGACGCCCAAGCCGCTCCTTATTGGTGTAGAGATGCCCAGGCCGCTCCTTCTGATCACACAACTATATAAGTGAAATTGTAAACAAATCTCGTTCCAATTGTACTACATAGGGTAAAGCAGATAGTATGTTTGAATGTCCACCATTTAGATGTTGAGGTATGATGTCATGAAGCCTTATTAGGAGATCGGCTAAAGAAAACCTTAAGGTTCAAATGGTGAGTGATTCATTTGCGTAAAAGATTAAGATTACTAGTGGGTCAACATTCTGGTTGCCTCATTGAAACAAAAATATAAAATTATATCAAATAGCTAAATTATGATTCAGTGTGCACTAAAATCAAAATCATGGAAAGCTGGCTTATTTCTCCCAAATCTCTTTAAATTGATAAATCCTCATTTAAGCCATTAAACTTTTATTTTACTATATTTAGATTAATTTAGAATTAGAAAACCATATTTCAATTATCTTAATAGAGAAGGAAGTAATTGGTAACCCATACATCAAACCCTAAGGAAGATAATCTAGAACTCCCATTCTTATATTACTTCAAACCGTGTATTCTTGTGTGATTAAAAAACATCATATTTGTGGCCTATTAGAAACATTATAATGAAACAAAGATTGTTCACCTTTAGAGGACATGATTCTTTCCCTTTAAACAAAACTTTATTCTCCATATAAGTAAGGTGTATCTTAATAAGATTAGCTACCATGATTAATTTCTCATTAAAATGAGAGTTGTAATGAGAAGAATTATGCTTATGAAGAATGTTACTAAAGTTCCACCATTTGGTCAAAAGTGAATACCCGCAAGATAGCTTCTAGAACAATTAGATTTTACCACTCATGAGAAGTGTGCTTGGTGATATAATCTCAATTCCATTTTTGATTAAGAAAGTCGCAATGGAATCCAATATAACATTTTTAATTCTTTTTGAATTTAGATATATGATCAAGAAACCAAGATCAAATCTTATTTATCAATTTGGTCACACTGGTACTTTGAGAATTTGTAACCTGCCAAAAAGTGTTAAAAGTTTATAAGCCTTGCCATCACCCACTTATGAATTTTATCAACTAGGCGAGAACAACAAATACCATTAGTACTTTGATTAGAAATAGGAAAGCCCAAATATTTTGTAGGTAAATTATTTATTTTAAATCTCAAAATCATAGCCTGCTTTCCTTGATTCTTAATGTCATTAGAAAAGAAGATTACATATTTATCCATATTATAAGATAGTCTTAACACTTTAAACAATCATGTAAGGAGATCAAGTTGTTACTAGTATCTTTTCTAGCAGTAAACACATTGTCAACGAGTAGAAGATGAAAGCAAGTAATGTTTCCTTTCCCAAAGAGCTAGAGCAAGTTGTGTTCACAAGCCTCATCAAGGATATCCAAAAAAGTATTCATATAAAACATAAAGAGCATGGGAGAAAGTTGACATTCTTGCCTAATACCATTATTAATAATGAAGAAGATTCTCCTAGAGGAGCCATTCAAGCTAATGAAGGAATGGCATTAATGATGTCCCACTTAATGTAAACAGGTGGAAACTTCCTTTAACTAGCATATCAATGATGGAATCCTTGTTATATCTATCAAATACCTTCTTCCAATCAATCTTGGGACAATACAAGTTTTTCTTTTGACTGATATTAAACTATTAAGGAATCTCGATGGAGTGAATATTCTGATATGAGGATTTTCCGCCTTTAACATAGCTAGATTAGTAACATTAATGATATTAAGGTAGAAGAGGAGCATGCACAAAGACTAACAAAGTTGTGATTAATTTATATATTGTATTGCATAACGATAGAGGCCTATTATATGCTAGGCAATTGTTATTATTTTTTTCAAAACCAAATTTATGATATAGTGGTTCATCCACCTTAGCTTAGTTCAATGAATGAGAAGTCACATTGCACACGTGCATTTTAGCAAGCTCCAGTTCGCATTGCAAAAGCTAAAAGAGAAACCATCCGGATATGAGGCTGCGTTATTGTTAATGTTGAAGCGATCTTATATGATTTCTCCATGGAATGAATAGAGATATAGCAGCATGAATGTGACCATCAGTACTAAATGGATAAAGGCATAACAAAGAATAGCCCACCTACGTGAGAATTGAGCAGTTTGATGGAGTGATTAATCACTACTTTTTCAAATTGTAAGCTAGAAAAATTCTGAAGAGATTATTTATAGTTCTTATTGCCATGACTAAACATAAATAGATAAAAAACTTGAGGTCATCCTTGTGCTTTTAGAGCCAATGAAATTTTACTCTTTGTTTAGCCCACAACACCTCTTTTCCAATGGTACAATTTAACAATGCATCACTAAAATGAGTCTCCCTCAACAGATCAACATTATGAGGGTGAGAATCCAGGTGAAAAAATAAGAAGAATTTCCCCTTTTTGTAAGCTTCAAAAGAATGCAACCTTTTTCTATTCCAACATTACTAAGAAAGTTTAAGGAGCTTGTTGGTGTGATCCTGCAACCCACTCTTCGCCTAAGTAGGTATTGCAAAATCCTGCAACCCACTCTTTGAAGATCTCTATAGTGTCCTCAGTTAGGAGGAAAGGTTGATCAGAGGACTATGAGGGAAGCACTATATAGTAACTAGACTTAATTAATTCTATCCAACCAAGATTACAAAAGATTCAATTCAATCTATCCATAATTTAACTTTTAGCCCTTTTGTTAATCCATGTGTATTGAGGACCAATTGCTAGCAGATCCAAGAGGCTTATAGTAAAAATAAAATTTTTGAACATGATAAGCTTACAAGTTGGTAAGGGAGAATTCCCAAGCTTTTCATTGAATAGCATACACAATTAAAATCTCTTTTTAGGGCCCAAGGGACAGACATAGTCCAGCAATACTAGAGAGCTATTGACAAAGAGAGTTTCTCTGTATTTCAGAATTTGGAGCATAAAAAAAGTTAACAAACATTGAAAATCCCTTGTTTGTAGTTTACCATCAAAATAAAATAAAAGGGTTCCATATAATCTTTATATGACTCACATTAGAAAGAAATTTCATTTGTATTCACCCTCCTCATCAAAAAGTCTATATTTCATATTCTAAAAAGTATCAAGAATATCAATTTTAGTGATTTTAGGTTCCAAAAGACTCATAATATCATGATGTTGAGAATGAACTAAATAATGTGTATTCACTATTTTGACATTAGAATGATGCCCTAGAATAATATAGGATGCATTGCAAGGAAAACTTATCATTATAAGAAGAATGAATAAAAGGGAGAAAATTGAAACGCTCTAAACACACAAGACGTAACTCTAGTAAGAAGTCGAGATCTTCTTGACCCCCTCCTTCGACTAATTCCGTTATTTTTTCCATTATTCATTTGTTCCTTAGCTTTAGTATTCAAATCAAATTTTTTGCGATACTTAAGGGGTATGTGGCCCAATTTGAGAAAGGGGAACCAAAGAAGAAGTGGAGGGTCCATTCCTAGAAGAGGGAGGAGAATGCAAATTTGCAACATGGGAAGAGGGCGTAAAAGTGTTCACACAGGGGGAGAGTCGCTAATGATTGTCCATTGTGGTTAGAACTATGGGTGGGAAGAGGAGAGCTTTCACTAATAGGGGGAAGAGACGTAATGATAATAAGAATAGCTTTCTCAGCATTACTTGCAATGAGAATCCAACCTGAGGAACTACTCAAAAGATATCAAAGAGGATGACACATCTGCTTTCTTGAGTGATTGCGCCCTTTGGCAAGCTCAAAAAGTTTTTTTCCTTACATAACCAACCCTTGTGTAAATTCACAAGATCCACATACCTTCGCAGTCCAGTCATACAGGACTCTTTGCTTAATGTATTTACCAGTGAGATGTAGTGGAATGCTATTTCATAGAGATGAGTTTGGCTGGGTTTCAACACATGCTCGAGGAAAAGCTAGTCTTTATCTTCTATAGGTAAGAAATTCGCCATAAAAGGTATACTGATCAATATTAGACAGGCTATGAGTTTATCTAGAGCTGGTAGAGAAGATCGGGAAATTGGATTGAAATCAAAACAAAAGAGAATGTGTAGCCGAAGGAACGAAATCCTTAGTCCATGGCTTAAACAAAAAGGGGCAGTTAAAAAAAAAACCACCGGCCTCTATTCAGCAGGTTGGAAACTTCCTCACCATTAGAATCTCGAGAGGAGGCGAATCAATAGGTCCCGTTCTTTTTCATTTGAATTCTGAATACAGGTAACCAAATAAAATCTCTCTATAGTTAAATTCTTTCATTTGATTTTCATGATATAGCAATTAAAATAACGTACAAGTTTTGTGGGGTTGTGCAGACTTTTGTTCTACGAAGACAAGCCAGTATCACAAGGACGCTAATTTTACAAGTTGTTTTCTTGAGTTTTTTTACAGTTGCGCTTGCATTATTCAAGGTACAGCTGCTACATAAACTCATTTGAATTACACACACACACATATCTATATATATATATATATGCTTTATGTAATTGTTCAGTAATTATGGCTAATCGACAGGATATACCAGATGTTGAAGGGGATTCAAAACATGGTGTTCGTTCATTAGCTGCGAGATTAGGTCAAACAAAGGTCAACCATACTATAAGCAGTAATTTATTAAAGAGAAAAATAATTATTCTGTTTGTTAACGCAATCGTTAATCTCGATTAACAGCCTACTTTTGTTTACAACAGGTGTTCTGGATATGCGTTTATATCATTGAGGCTATTTTTATTTGTGCTGCTGTTGCTGCAGCAGCTTATTCCCACTCATGGAGGAAGCCAATAACTGTAAGTTAAAATAAACGATTATATGCAGCTTTCTTAAATAAAAAGAGCCAACAAATATATTCATCCTCTTTAGTACCTCTAATGAAATACAAAATGTGTTAGGGGATTAATCCGATATCAGATCTGTAATCTCAGTCAATAGAGTATTCACATTCAAGATTCTAGACATTCAACTCAGAGTCATTTAAAAAACTTTCATCAATTCAATCAAATTATAAAATATTTAATAAGATAGTTTATTTCACAAATAACCAAACTTAATTATACATAGCCTTTGAAAATATGAAATTTGATATTTATAAGCTAAATTCTTGAGCATCAATACATAAAAGGTATCATGATATATGATTCCAATTATATTACTTTAATTATTTGGATATCACATTTTCATTTACAGATTGTTTCGCATGAGAAAATTTAAAAATTTTGAGTGTAAAGTAATCTTATTATAGTGTAATCAGATTACTTTATTGTGTTGTCTGATAGTTTTTCAAGAAATTTTAAATTTTTTTGTTTGGAATAAAATAATTCAAGAGTGTGGTGTTTTGAGTAGATTAGGGCGCAAGATTACTCTCAAAAAAATTTATTTTCTTTTTTAGAAATATAGGTTTCGAAAACAAAAAGAATAGGATTTGTTCAATCGTTCGATTCGTTGTTGGAGAAGGAGGTTTCACAAACGAACGAATTGATCGATCAATCGTTTAAACGATCGAACGAACGAATCATTTGTTTCATTATCGGAGAAGGTTTTACGCCGCAGTCCCTTGGACTGCCGAAGGCTTCTTGTTCGCGTGCTGTTCGGCTTCTCCGCCGAAACGGGATAATCACGAATTACTCCCGAATCGGGCGTAACTGGGTTACACAATCTCTTTATTTAAGAGCGCTTACACCGTAAAAGTTTTCACCCGTTTTACTTCAAATCAAATGCAAGTAATCTCACTTTACCCAAAAAAGTTTTACTTTTACCTCAGTTTTACTTCAAACTAATCAGCCCCTTAATATATAAGTAGTTTGCTTAAAATTAAAATCAACCAGGTAGGCAAAAAAAAAAAAAAGAAATGCTATTTAGTCTCACTGACATGGCACCCCAAAAAACTCATCTAATAGAATTTGGACATCATTTCATTAGTATTTATTTATTAATATTAAAATAATACAAATATTATTTTTAAAGTTTATATTAAAATGATGTCCAAATCTTATTGGATGAATTTTTTTGGGTGCCACGTCACCACGTCTAAATAGCATTTCTCAAAAAAAAAGGAGACCATAAATTAATATATTTTAAACAATATAATATACTTGTCTCTCTTATGAAACTTTTCAAACTTTGGCATTCAAAATAAATGTTGTAGCAAACAATGTACACCTTATTTTTAAACAATTTTGTTTTTATTTTGTAGCATTTTCCCTAAATACAAGAGAAATGTTATGTACATCATTTTATTAGTATTTATTTATTAAAATAATACAACTATTATTTTTAAAGCTTGTATTGAAATGATATCCAAATCTCATTTGATACTTAAATCAACATGAAACGATTATTTTAACAACGCAAACAAGGAGGTTAAAGGTCCAAGTATGCAGAAAGAAGGAAAAACATAGTTGTTTATCTACCCTAAGAAACAAGGAGGTTTCGGCGTTGCGGTGCGCTGCAGCGGATTTTATTTGAGGAATTGATCGCTATGACACGTTGTAGCAGATTTTACTTGAGATGCGAGCGCTCCGGCGCGCGGTAGCACTTTCTGGCCGAGTGCCAGGCTCTACGGTGCGTTGGGGCGTGGTACGACGGATTTCACTTGAAACTCGGGCGCTACGGTGCACTATAGCACCCGACGGTGATTTTGCCTATGCTAAAACTAAATGTGTCCCATTTTACACTCAAATATTCTCTATTTAGGGCACTTCACGTGCAGTTCCATAAACCGATGGATAGGTATTTCTGAGACCTTTCTTCGACTAATTCCATTATTTTTTCCATTATTCATTTGTTCCTTAGCTTTAGTATTCAAATCAAATTTTTTGCGATACTTAAGGGGAATGTGGCCCAATTTGAGGAAGGGGAACTAAAGAAGAAGTGGAGGGTCCATTCCTAGAAGAGGGAGGAGAATGTAAATAGCAACATGGGAAGAGGGCGTAAAAGTGTTCACACAGGGGGAGAATCTCATTTGATGGATTTTTAGAGTGCCTCGTCAACGGGTCTAAATAGTATTTCTCCTAATTATAATCACTAAATACATGGCAATCACTAAATAATAAAAATGGCTGAAAAGCAATTATAAGAAAACGATAAATTATTCCTATGTATTAGTTTCTTAATGACTATTTTTCTGGAGTTTAATATATCTTTGGTTTTACTTTATCATGATACTTTTGCTTATCATATATATTTCTGGTTAACTTTGAAGTTTAAATTATTAGTCTTAATTTTATTATAAATAACCTCAAAATTTTACTTACACCTTATAAATGTATAACTTATACACACATTCATATGCATATATTTTTGTGCTCCTATATAAGCCTTGCTTTAATGTGCTTTTAGTTGGTTATTACTCATCCTTCTGAAGAGACTAATATATATTATCTTAGCAATCATTCATATTTAATATAAGGGTTTTAGTGTGTTTCAATTCATTTCGGCCTTCATTAGTTCTTCCTAATTTAATCAAATCAAATTGTAAGGTTCTATGTGAGAAGTGCTTTATTATATATGCATTCTTACTTAATCTCAAAGCTAACAAGCTCGATTCCTTAGTTATTATATCAATTATTCATGTTTATGAATTGTGAAGGATATTTTATACTAATTTCATTAGTATTTAATGGCAACATTGTGAGACATAGAATCTATTGAATTTTAATGTAATAATTTAAGGTCCCATATGTAAGTTTCCTTAACTTGGAAGTATCTGGATCTAGATATTGATGGGTAGTCTTTGGTTAGGCTAAATTTATAACATTTTAACCCTATTATTAGGTTTGTTTTAGTGTGAATTAAGTGTTATTGAAATGTTTTTGTGTATTTATTTATGTTTTTGCACGTATTCGGTGATCGACAAAATTTTTGTGTGCTGGCATGTTGATTTCAAGGTGTTATGTGCTACGAAAATAGTAAACCAAACGCCTAGGCATGCATGCACCATTATCATCAAGCTAGCGCTAGAAACTAATAAGATGGGTCCGAAGCCAGAAGCTGAGACCTGGGTGCCCAAGCGCCCCATGCCAGCAAATCATATGAAGCAACACGAGCCCCAAGTGTTCAAGTGCCCTTTGCCAGTAGATCATATGAACAAACTCGAGCCCCTGGCCCATGCGTCTGTGGTACATTCTACTAATGAATGTAAATGTAGCTTAAGGAATCAAATGTAACATGAAGAAAGAATCACATTCTCTTTTGAATTGCAAGCTATCTGATCCTATATCTCCCTCATAATATGAGAAAATTTTTTATATGAATAGTAACAATTATAACTCCAATGCAAAGAATCTTTTGAAATCTAAGTTTGACAAGTGGGAATGAAATTCAAGAGCAAATGCAACTATAAATCGACCTGAGGTGTTGTTCAGAACATAAGAAAACACTTTTAAAAGATTAAAGCACAATTATAATTAATTTCGACATTATCAAGAGCAAGTGCAAGTGTTGACTTTACACAGCTAAAGTGCAGTAACTTGAGGTCGGGAATACCCGTCAAAAATCTTGAAGCTCGACGGGAGGAACCACAAGAGGATCAGGTAGAAGAATAGTAACCAACAGCTCAGTCGGTCGCAAAACCTGCTTCGTACAATCAACCAGTGCCATTCCCTCTCGATTTTAACCAAGCAGAAGATGGATAAAGAGATTGAAAAGTTTCTTAAATTTTACAAGGAATTCTATATCAATATACCATTCACATATGCATTAGAGGAGATGCTAAGCTATGCGAAACTCATGAAAGAAATCCTATCTAAGAAAAGGAAGCTTGAAGACATGGAGAAAATGATACTTATGGAAGAATGTAGTGCAATTACACAGAAAAATATCCCCGCACAAGATGATGAATCTGGGAAGTTTTATTATCCCTTGCACAACTAGGAAACATACTTTCTTTAAACCACTTTATGATTTGGGGGCTTTTGTAAATTTGATGTCATACTACATATATAAGGAGCTGGATGTTGATTGTATCAAACCCACATCCATTTCTATTCAACGGCAGACAAGTCTATTCAAACCCCTGTTGGCATTTTGGATCATGTGCTGGTCAAGGTAGATAAATTCATCTTCCCTACAAATTTAATAGTGCTGGATATGGAGGAAGATAACCATGAAGTACCAATCATAATGGGGATGAAGTTGAGGATGAAATTAATTACAAGGTTAATGAGTTCATCGAAAAAAATTAAGGAGAGATGTGGTAAGAGAGAAAAAGAAGAATAAATGGTAGATTTATATTAAGTCAAAAGATATAAGCTAAGTATGAAAAAAGAAGGATAGTATAGCTAAAGTAGAAAAGGAACTTGATGTTAAACAAGCTATTACTCACCTTGAAGCCAATAGTAGAGCCTAGAAAGAGATATGAAAGGGATACAAATTTTGATGAGCAGCATACGGTCGGGCTGATGACTTTAAGCCAAGCACTGGTTGAGAGTCTACCTCACATATGGTTGGGTTGAGGACATTTAACCAAGCATTACTGGGAGGCACCCTACATTGTTCCTTTTCGAATTTTAATAATTCTTTTTCATTTCAAATAATTAGTTTTGTAAGTTTCTCATGAATTCTAGTGTAGTAATTTAGATTTCTATTATGAATGTTTGTGAGTTTTTATAATTGATGCTTAATTCTTATGATCCGTATGTAAATGAACTATGAATGTACTTAGAAATTTTGGTTGTGTTATTGTCTAGTTTGTAGTATCTTGATGTGGTTTTTCTTATGTGAATCAACTTAGTGAATATTCTAAAGGCAAGTTAGATCAATAAATTTGAATCAAATATAAGTTCAATAACATTTAATTAAATGAGATGTGACTTGAAGTAAAACAACAATGTCTGAACTAAACAAATGTTTTCCAAATGACACTAGTGTTTGGACATGTTTGTATGTAAATTGTTTGTCTCAAATTTTAGTAGTTTCCATTCAAATTGAGTGATTGGAGAAGATCACATACTTGTTGTATATTCATGTCATAGTTTCTAAGTGTCATCTATCCACTCAACGTTAATATTGTTAAATTCAATAACTATAATTATTTGATAGTTTCATATTCTCAAATTAAATTGAATGGAATTATGTGACTCTGTGTTTGTACCACCTTACTTAATTGACTCAAATCCTGCTCTGATACCAACTGTAATGACCCGATATCGGGTTAGTGAAGCTAAACCGACATTAAGCGTTAACTACCCAGGATCCTATTAGGTGATTAATCAAAGTAGCAAAAATAAAGTAAACTATTCATGGCAAGCGAAGAGGAAGATTGGTGTGACTAACAATTTATTTCAACAATTCATTTCATAGCCATTTAGAAGAAAATTAACATTCACTTCCATTCAACTTAAGATAGAAAATGCAAATTATAAAATTATTTGGATTATTACAAGGCTATAATAGAAATGAAATGTTCATTAAACTAAGAGTTATATAAGCAAGCTTCGCTCCATTTGATCTCTCATAAGCACTGATGACCTGTTTTAAAACACCTTGATGGCACACGAAGAGGAAGATTGGCATGGCGTGGAGATAAAATGAGCGAGTTCTTATGCCGAAGGAGGACTAATCTACTCTTTAAGGATCAGCGAGCTCGTCAAGGAGTTGGAAGGGGAAGATGTCAATGCAATTATTGGAGGAGGCACTAAAATCGGTAGCTGCTTTCGATTTTAGGGCATTAGAGGTCGCAGAGTGTAAGATAGCGACAGGACGAGTCATTACTAGGAGATAACCCTTGATTAGCATTAATAAAGTAAATATCTACTAAGATGCCACTTACTTTACTAATACTAATATAAATAGTAATTAAGTACTTAGACATATGATTGTGCCCCAAATTATCATTTGACAATTATAATTCAGAGTACAAATGGGCATGTGCAATAAATAAATAGAGTGCGGAAGCTACCAGAATTAAATTACATTCATTCATCACATTTCATAAATAAATAGAAAACATATTGAATATTATATCTCAAATAACATCGTGTTGAAATATACAGCACATAATTTAATTTTTACAAACCATTAATAACAGTTCTAAAATAAAGAAAGACTAAAATGAATAAATTACTCTCCTAAATAGTAAAATAAAATCTAAACAACAACAGAAGGGTCATCATTATGCTCCTGCTCCTCACTTGGATCTGGCTCCACAAGCTGCTCTAAATCTGACATATTGGTTTTTACATGCCGGGCCCCAGTCAAGAAAAGAAAAATATTGATTAGATAATTTATCTAGTACATTTTAGGCAGATACTTTATTAATTTTTGGATATCATAAATTATCTTAAGCAATAAATGAGCTACAAAGCATAAAATAAAATGATAGAAGTTATAAACAATACATTTATAATTTAAGTAAAATATGAGGTAATTAAACATATCTCAAACCAAAGCTGCATAAAAGATTAATCAAATGCAAATGTAAACTATTGAAATATAAAGAAATATTCTTAAATAGATATGATCAATTTATACATACTGGTTTTTCTGATAAAAGTAAAATGTAAGTAAAAAAATACTGAAATTAGTATTCTAACATGCTTGCACAGAATGTGCTATATAAAACTAGAAAATTATTGAAAATGCATAAATACTGCAAGAAACTTAAAATACTGAAAACAGTAAAAATATTGTAAATGATATAAATACTAAAAATAAAACTAAGCTGAACTGAAAAAATGAACAGTAAAATTATTTCATTTTAATTGGACAAGTGTGCCTAAACTAGTTCTGTCATAATAAAAGCTGGCTAAACATAGCCTCAGAACAAAAAGTCCCGCATGTATCATATAAACCACTAAAGGATAGATTCGAGCCAAACTATAGAATCATACATGTATCTTCCAAACCCTCTCATGATTGAATCCGAGTTGATTCTATCTCAAAAATTTAACTGTAGTGGCAGACTAACTAGGACACATTCCACTTAATTTCTTATATAAATTTATTGATTATACTGATTATTAATGCAAATGACATGCATTTCAAAACTAACATAGAATATTCATCAAATATTCTATATCTCAACTAATGTGTCAAAATAGTAAAGCTCAAGCAGTGTGTACAATTCAAGGAATATAAAATAGTACTAAATACAAATTTGTGATATCATTTATTTTCTAATTTAATTATTCTAACTATTCTGAGATTATATAATTAAGTTGTTATCATTCAATTTAGAATGAAACCCGACTCAAAAATCAGGATCCTTAGTGACTTCAAAATTAGGGAAAACAAAAAATATTGTTGAATAAAATATATTTTTGTGATCGTAATTTCCAAGTTTGAGAGAAATTCGGACAACGGATACCCTTGAATTAATTTCTAAATTATTTAAATTCAGTAAATTGACTGAAATTTGTAATTCTTAATTTTTACAACTTTTATTTCAATCATTTTCTTTTTTATATACATATATAATAAATAAATAAATATATATATATATATCTTAATTTTTGTAATTTTTATTTTAGTCATTTTCTTTATGTATATATATATATATATATAAATATATATATATATTTTTTAATTTTTACAACTTTTATTTCTATTATTTTCTTTGTTTTTATATGTATATATATATATATATATGTATTTCCTAATTTCTGCAAATTTAATTTCAGTCATTTTCTTTATATATATATATATATATATCATAATTTTTATAACTTTTATTTAATTATTTTCCTTATATATATATAAAGCTACTATTATTATTATTATCATTATTATTTTTAATAATGATAATAATAAAGTTATTATTATGTTGCTACATATTATAAATATATGTACATATATTATAAAGTTAGTATTATTGTTATATAATAATTAAAAATAATAAAGATATTATTATTATTATTGTTATTGTTATTATTATAGCTATTATTATATAAGAAAGAGAAATTATAAATTCAAAAGGATAATGAGAGATCGAAGAAAGATTATTTTTCACTTATATAATTATAAATATATTTTGTTTTGTAATTATAATTTGTTTTCTTATAAATAATTATCATTATTAAATAAATTAACTATTAAGTTTATGAGTATTTGCTTATCAAATACAAAAGCGTGCAGATACTTGACTTTGACTTTCTGATTCACGCACTAAGGAAAAGTATCAGATATATTTCATTACTTTTGTTTAGTATGCTTTTACGCCTAACATCGCACAAATTTGATAAAAATACTTTTAAAAGTCATATAAAATGATATATGAGAAAGTTTGGATAATTGAATAGAGGGTTTATTGTTGATCTATTTTTAGTCTGATCAGATAACTGCTAGGACGGGGCTATCCGATATCGAGAGGCATAAGGAGCGTATATTGAAAAGCCTTTGAGGGGACATGTATAGAGGGAAGTTGGGATATGTAACATAATATAGAACTCATCTTTTCCTCAATTTTGTACTTACTGAACAAAATAATGTTTTGCGCTAGATATTAGATGCTAAAATTTTATTTTTATTTTTGTAATAGCAATTATTTTTATGCTAAAGTTTCAATGCAATTGAAACAAGTTTGCAATGATAAATTTATTTAACTTTTTATTTCTTATCAAATTATTGCTTATTTGCTTATTATTTAACAATTATAAAGTTGACATCTATAAGCATTTAGTTTCATAATTAATTGGTATTCAAATGCCCGCACTTTTGAAACATGCCCAGATAAGGAGCTCTTCATCTTATAGGAAAAGAACTAAGGATCAAGCAGTGCTGATACTACTACCTGCAGATTTATTATTTTTGAGTCTGTTTAAAGTTTATAACTTCTTTATTTATTTAGATTTTTGTGATCAAAATTTTATAATATTTCTAAATTAATTAATAAATGAGTTATGTTTGATGCCTATATTATGTCTTTTAAATTACTCAATATGATCATACAACTAGTGGACTACCCTAAAATTGGTGCTAGATTACCTCCCGCTAACCCTGCATCAGGTCCCCACACTCAGGATCTTCAATATCCTACTATCAAGTATAAAATCAGAGTCATGGTCCTATAAAGTCAAAGAATTAGAACTAATCTAGTTCTAATTTAAATTAAATAATATTGCTTACAAAATCTAAATAACAAATAAATCGCCTTAATTGATAAATTTATTAATCCAAACCAATCTTGATTAAAGCAAGTCAAGATTTAGGGATTAAGAGTTAAACTTCAAAATATTGGGGTTTACACCTCTTAATCCAATGGCACTAAAGTCTAAGATTCTAAAATTTCTTAACTTTCATGAACTAAAGGTTAAGGCAATCTTAATAAGTGAAATAAAACTTAATAAGAATCTCTAATCTTAAATTAAAATTAAAAAATAAAATAATCAGAATTAATATATAAATTTAGAAATTTTAATCAAGGATTCATTCCATTGAGTAACTTATTTACCCAATAGAATAAACACTAACCTAAATCTACATCTAAGCACTAAGAAAGAGATTACAAATATTTCATAAAAAGGAATTACCTAAGGGATTTTTTTTATTGAGATGATTAAAGAAAAGTAATAATTAAATATTAAAACTAATATTGATTCAATTAACATTGAAATGTGATTAAGGAAGGCATAATGTAGGTTCAAATCCACAATATGAATTTAACAACTTAATAAAATTTAGGAGAAATATAGGGTTTGCCTTAAAATTAAGCTAACTTGTCTGAATGATCTAATCTTGATTTCTAAAATTAACTTTACTGATTTTATGATAAATGACAAATTTCTATGGCCTAAGAGCACTTAAATCAAAACTTGGGCAAAATGACCAAAATACTCTTCCTTAAGGGTCAAAAATGAGATTTAAAATATTTGGGTTTCAAATTGATCTCTTAATGCCAAATAATTTCTATCTAATATGAAGATTGATACTAAGAACACCTAATTTGGCCAATGATTATGATTAATGAGCTCAAATTAAGTATAAGCTCATTAATGAGTGATTAGCAAAATTAAGTAGGGAAACCTAAATTTTAGGTTCTATTCAGTTTAAGTAATCCATAAATACTAAGTTTGATAAAATTTGAGGTCAAATGGCTTAATTATGAGCTAATTAAGAAAAAGTTCTAAAAATGTAATTAAGGGAGGGGGTCAAAATCTCATTTTCACTAATTGATGTCCAAATCAAGTAAAATTAATGGCTATGAGTTCCCTATAGCACATTGAGTACAATGACAATAAGTATACTAAATTTAAACTTCAATTAATTAATATAAGCCCTAATCATGGTTTAGGGTGATTAGTAAAATTAATTACAGAAAAATAATTTTAACTTCACAAACATGTTCTCTATTTAGTGAGTGATCAGAGATTAAAAACTTGAAATTTGGCTAATTAATGAGCTTAATATTCACTAATTAATTTTTAAAGTAATTAGGCTAAATTAATAAATCTAATCACAGAAACAATTTTTTTTTTCTAGTTTATTGTTCATTACATTTTTCTGATCAAAATAATATATTGGATCATATTATTTAGAGTTGATTTGACTAAGTTATGAATTTATCAATTTAGGAGGTTAAGAGATTAATTAGCCTAAAAGGTGATTAGTGAAATTAATCAACAAACTGAAAAATTAATGACACTAAATTAGTCATTGCATTTTTCTGAGCATTTTGAGATATAACTTCACTATGTTTGGATTTATAGATGCAAAGATATGAATGTTTGAAGTTTTTGCATTTATCTAATTAATTAAACAAAACATAAAAACTCTAATCTACTGTTCTAGAGGTGCGCACGCAGGCCCCACTCAGTCGGCCGCGTGCAAGAAGGCGCGCAAGCGGGACTGATCAAAAACACCCAGATCTGGTCCGACCTGACCCGACCCAACACGGGGATCGACGAAACTACAACTAAACACATAGGGCATCAAAATCGGAGCCGATCCGGTCGTCGCCGGAGGCTAGCCCGCCACAATTGGAAATGTTTCGAAGAGACCTTTCAAACGGTGGCCGAACCATCACCGGAGGTTGCGTCAAACTCCCGCAATCCCAAGCCTTAGATCCCATTTGACGGACTGGGAGGCGATGAAACTGTACATCACTATAGCTATGGTCGCAAATTGATGATCGGATCGAGCTCATTTGAGCTCGATCGATCGACGAATGGGTTAACAAACATGTGAATTAGGGAATCCAATTGCATCGAAATTAAGAATTGGAATAATTCGAAGGAGGAGACGGAGCCTCGGTGAAGTCGGCAAAACTCGGTACGAAGCAGTTAAGGGCGATCTTGGCTCTAGGTTAGGTTCAATCAGTAAGGATGATGATTTGCGTTTGCATGGAGCTTAATTGGGGATTGCGAGGGTCTCAAAGCGGTGAGTGGCCACCTATGGGGGTGGGTTGCTGCCTTGCGCTCGACACACTCAGCGCGTGCGTGCGGTCGCGCGAGAGAGACGCACCCGGATCGTCCGATCACGATGGCCCAATCTAACGACGTAGATCGTGCTGTTCAGATTAACAAGCCTGGCTCGTTAAGCGGAACAGTGGGTACACAGAAAGATGTGATTAATTAATTTAACTAATTTGCATAATTTTTAAAATAAAAATTAGACTATTAAACGAACTTCGAAAAATTCTAAAATTTGACCCTTACCTAATTTGAGAGTGAGGAACTCAACAACAAAGTTAGATTTTAATTTTGAGATCAATTTATTTATTTTAATATTTATGGTATTTTAAACATATTAAAATATTCGGGAAAATCTGACAACTTAAAAATTTTTAAACATCACCCTAGCTAATTTGGGAGTGAGGAGTTCAATGGCAAAGTCGAGTTTTCAATCCAAGGTCAAATTAATTATTTCATTTTCTTAATTAATTAATTACCTAAAATTAGGGTTTAGTCCAATTGATCCTTGATTTGAATCAAAACTTCAGAATTTGCTCCTAATGATTAATTAAGACTAATGGAACAAAAATTATGGCTTAGTTTAGTTAAAATAACATAGGGTAACTAACCTTGGGCTGTTACATATATAAGTTGTCTTGAAAAATCTAGACCCTTCGATCGAATCGGGTGGCTAGGATTCTCCCAAACTTTTTAAATTGGGATCGACCGCTATTTGAATTCCAAAAATTACAAATTTGGAATTGATTTGAGCATTTATATGGGACAAATGTTCTCGAGCAAAAAATATTGAATTTTGGTGAGTATTTTAATTTATATTATTTTTTAAATGAAAAACTTCAAAAATTCAATACGATCAATCTAGGGCTTGAAATTTGAAGAAACTTAAAACATAGCATCATCATTAGATAGTTAATCTAAAACTAAAAAAAATTCAAAGTTTTGATTTACATTTAATTTTTTATTAATTTCTAAAGTTAAAACTTGAAAAATTAATTTAGGATGATCTAGGATCACAATCATGCTCAAACTTTCACAGTTGGATCCTTACATTGGGTTCTATTTAAGAGTATTTTATTTTAGTTTATTTGACTTGACCCAGGATCCTAATTTTTCACTTAATCCTTTTAAATTTGGAGCTTAATTGCTCCAGTAACAACCTCGGGTTGTTATATCTGAGCTCTATAGAATCTACCCAAATTGTTATAAAGTTTGGTAATATTGAAATGTTATATTAATTTTTTGTTGGTTTAAATGATTATTAGCAACTATAATTAGGGATTTTAAAATAAAAAATAACCTCACAAAATTATTGTAATATCAACCCTCAAGTCTAGCCATTTCAAGATTTATATGGAAAAGGACTACGGTCTCATTTCTTCAAGAACAAGATATTCCCAGTAAAGCTTGGATGAGGTGTTAAAAAATTATACTCTTTTTTAAGATTAAATATGTAAATAAACTTAATCCAATTTGCTTAAAGTGCCACAAGGTAAGTCCAGGCTAGGATGGTTTACTTTCCACTCAAGTTATATATACCATTGTTCCAAGTGGAGAATCTAGTTATTCTAGGATCAATCCTAATCTATGTCATGATTATACAGTGAAAATAATCATAATTAACATATTAAAGTAGTTAGCTATTAAGATATTTCATAAGTTCCATAGGTGAGAGTTAATCCTTTACTATTTTGAAGGCATGCATATTCTAAAGGATCAACGGCATTTTACATTAATGTGAGTTGAAACATGATGTTTATAGCTAACTAAGAACCAAGTCAAAATTGAGTAATTAATAAATAAGGTGGAAGTAATAACTATATGGTTAGCTTAATATTCAATTTGTAAGAGGGTCAAGAGATTTTTCTACATTATTTTAGATGGAATTGAACTCAATTATAAAAATATTTATTCTCAATTATACTAATTTCATAAGAATATGAAGGTCACTATTTAGCACAAAATCAGTAAGAAGTGATATTGATACTCTAATTAGTTAAATACTTTTGGCACTTAAGCAAGGACTTCAAGATCTTGATAACTTTTGCTTAATAGACACAGCCTAAGAAATTCATCTTAATCATATGTAAAATCTGATCCATAAATGATTTCCTTACACTAATACGACCTTATCATGTCATGTTAGAGCACTAAAATTGTTGAATAAAACAAGTAATTAGGTTATAATTAAGCTTAACTAAGGTCTAGACAATATACTCCCATTATAACATATTTGAAACATCATTGGAACTTGAAATGCTAAACATCATCATAGATTAACACACCTTTATAAATACATGGAAGATGCCATTTAAGATGAATTTTATTAAAAATCTATGCATGCACATCTACTATCTATGCTATCTTGAAGCTTTCAAGAGTTCATAATTGCCATTTAAATTGTAAACATACCTTGGTTAATCGAGAAAGGTCCTTAATTAAGTTCAAATAAACAAATAGGTCTTTCATCTTTACCTACTTAATATGAAAGTTTTTTTTTCGCAAAAATGATAGTTTGGACTATTTAGAATAATCATTATGCAAAGATTTATTTTAAAAGTTTCTCTCAAAAATTATTTCTCTTTAATCTAAATCTTGCACTGATACTAGTTTGAAAGAAAAAGATGGAAAACAAAAGCACAGCCTCACTAATAAAATTTAAAAAGTTCTCACAAAAAAATCCCCAAAGATAGACTTACATTAAGAAAAATATACACAAAATACAAAAATGAAGATGAGAAAAATTTCCCCACGACAAACAATAAACGATTCTTCAAAATCCCAAAGATAAAAAACGGTAGCACTTTAACTCTCTTCTTCTTCTTCTAAAAGAACTATAAAAAAATTGTTAAGGAGATTAGAAGAAAATAGGAATTTGATCAACTCAACAATCGGTTCGGGACTTGCACTGATATAGTTTGCGCCACCAACACTCGGGTGCATCATCTAGCGTGCTTGGGCACATGAATAGTAAAGATAGTTTAGTGATTGGTCCGAAACATGCGGCATTTTTCAAGAAATTGTCGTGTCAGCTCTATTTCGCCACAACAGTTCAAAGTCGCCGCAATTATAACACCCCTTGATGCGTCCAGATGTGCATGATTGTGACTACTCGACGCTGTGCTTGGGTGCATTTCAATTTACTCGCACCTCAGCGCGCCCTGTTGGATTTGTACCTGAGCACACCTTGGGCACAACTTCAGAACTAGGCATGGTAAGCATGCCAAATGGGCAAACAATCATGCACAACATGAACTTTAAAGCATATATTAAGCTTGTCTAGGCCGATCAAATTATTGCAAGCCAATATATCTTTCCCAATAAGTCAGTCTTTCTGAGGAGGGAACGACTATGTCATACAGTTTGCTTGTTTGGGTTTGGCGATTCAAGACTAAAAGGCTTTAGTGAATTTGCACAAAGGGAATTAAAAAAGAGCTTCTCGTATTATTATTATTATTCTATCAGTATTATGAGGATATTCTGTACTTCAATGCAGACATTCAGCCAAATAGTTCTTGCTTTAATCTTATGGAGGAAAGCAAAGGCGATGGATTTGAAGAATAAGGATTCTATTATGCCGTTCTTTTGGTTTTTATGGAAGGTATTTATAAATATTGTCATAGAAGATAAAATAATGGTTAAGTCTTCAACTGTTCAGCTTTTAAACTCACTGTACTCCACCGAATCATTATCCCGCAAAAATAATACAAGTTTTTTTTCTCATTTCTTGCAGTTATTGTATGCTGAATATTTGATTCTGCCGCTTGTGAGATGAACTGAAGTTTGCAGAGTCTTCGTCATTTACCATTCAACACATGCATGTTTCAAATAGCTACAACATGCAGTGTAATAGTTGGAACAACAAATATTATGATGCAATATAGTCTTACTTACTAATTCCTAAGCAAAACTTTTCCTGATTTAAAACTTATGTCTCTAAGAGTATTTAAAAATAATATAATTTTATCATTTTAGCTAGAAAATTTGATATTATTTACAATGAATTAAAAATCAAACCGATCATTGAAGCACCAAAATAATAGGTTCAAGGTTTGATGCTCGAACTAGGGTTGAGATCATAAATTAATTAAATGATAAATTATAATACCCACCAGCAATTTTATCTTCAAGAAATAAGAAACAATTTCAAAAATTATGTTGCTTGAAGATAATGTGTTATATAAATCATGAGACAAAAATGAAAATAAAAATGTTTAGTTACAGTGGTGCAACAAATTAGACAGTGTAATGTGAAAAAATATAGTTATTTGGAAATGCTTATCAATTTAGCATGAAAAAAATTAAAAATAAAATAATTTTAATATAATGTTTGTGTGTGTGTGTGTGTGCATTTAATTTTTAATGTAGTGAGAACCATATTATCAAGAGTTTATACTTTGAGAATATCTCTAAATTTATGATGTTGAACCTTAATTATGGCACCATACTATTTTGTTGGGATCTTAAGGTTCAGTCAATACGGAACAGGCAGTGTATGTGTTGTGCAAATAACAAAATAAGCAAAGGCAAAGAACATGCAAGCATAATTGCATCACTAGATAAAAAGTTTACGTGATTCAGTGCAAATATTTACGTTTACGGGTAGGAAAACAGAGAAGATTTTACTATTGAAGATATATTACAAAGTTTAGGGTTTAGAAAACTCTTACCCAAGCTTTCTTAGAGCACTAATAACCTATAAGCATACCCACTATATACTCTCTAAAAAGGGCTAACAACGAATTTTTAAGGCTCCAACATTGGGCTTGAAAATAAGCGGGCGCTTGAGCGCGCCTGAGCGTCGTCTGTTCAGCTAATCGGGCGCCAGGGCGCGCCTGAGTGATTAGAGTTGTGTCTGTCTGACTTTAACAATCCTAAGTTGTTACCCAACCTAATATGGGCTAAACCAAGTGTAACAACACTAGTGTTGTTACCCTATAATTAGTAGCTTAATCAATTTCAATTCACTTCTAGTGTTGTTATCCTATAATTAGTAGCCTAATCAATTTCAATTCACTTCTAGTACTCTTATAATAATATTATTTGAGCTTTCATTTCAAGTTTGGTATAATTTGGAGATCGTTTGCAATTTACAAATATTCCTGATTTTTCTAATAATTCTGAGAATGCATATTTTATTTTGATCTCAGAATCAAATCGGAGTTCGTCATTGAACTCATCATCCCCAAATTAGCTAGGGATGGTATTTTGGGAATCTTTGGAAGTCGTCAAATTTTTCCTGAATATTTTAATATTATTTAAATATTAAAAAACTAAGATAATTAAATTGATCTCTAATAAAAAATCTAATTATATTTTTGAGTTTCTCACTTCACAATTAGGTAGTGGTGAATTTTTAGAATTTTTTGGAGTCCGATTAATAAAATTAATAAATTAAATAATTAAATAATGTATTTAAATTTATTTAGTATTTATATAATTAATTATTTCCAATGGCCATTTTAGAAAAGGCGTGGATCCGCTGTGTTGAGTGGAACGACGAGTAGTGTGAGCGTCTATTCCGAGCCATCGAAAGATATTTAGGGGAGATCCGACAGTCCGGTTTTAATCCGCAAGATCTGACCATCGGATCGAAGGCTTATTCCGACGATCCAGATCTAAGGGTTGTACATCGTCCTAGCCACGACCTCAGCTCCAGGTGAAAGACGGTACTCGCCTTAGTGGCTAGGGCATCATCGGGTCGGCCACTATATCGATGCTTGGCTTCCATTATAGGAACGACGGAACGGCCTTGGAAGGACCTTCCCGTCGGTATGTAGGCCGCGCCGTAAGACCCCCGGGTTCGACTTGGAGGTGGAACCCTGGAGGCACACTTACGGGCCTCGACAGGGCCGATGCGCTTCAGACCGGCTGGTTTCGTGGTTCAAGCGCATTCTGGACCAGGCCAGTTCGACCGGGTAGACCACACTTTCTGCCTAACACGTCGCGAAAATTTGAGCTGACACGCGTCGCCCGCTCGGGCCGACGCGTGTTTGACGGCGCATGCAGTTTTCCACGCCCCAGTTTTTCACGCCGCACCATTTCCTGTTCAGCATTTATTTCTTGAAAAATGATATACATCCCCATTTAACTCCCAAATTTTTTTGATGACTTGGATGTTGATGTGGCATTCTACTCCACATCAGCAAAATCATATCATTTAGTATATTAGGATTTATTTAGGGTTTGGAATTTACACTCGGTACTGTAGCCGCCTCCTGTCGCTCGAAGGTGAGTGCTCGAACGAAATGGTGCGAACGACACCACGACGCGAACGACCCGAACGACGCGAACGACACGAACGAAGCAAGCGAAGCTCTTGCTCGAACCTCTTGCTCGAAGGCGACATCCTTCAAGGCGAACGACAACGATTGACAGCGCCTCTTAAACCTGATCGACAAATCCTCCGTCGTTCGTTGTCGACAAGATCAATCCGTTTTGCTCCGACAGCGAACGACAGCGCCTCTTAAACCTGTCGCTCGACAGCGATCGACGCTCCGTCTGACAGCATTCGGCTTCGACAGCGAATGACTCCTCCGTCGTTCGACAGCGATTGACTCTCCGTCCGACAGTGATCCTTCCTTCGGACAGCCAGGTTCGCCCCTTACAGCGATCCTTCCTTCCGACAGCCAGGTTCGCCCCTTACAGCGATTAAAAAAATTTGATTAATTGTGTTTATTGCAGTGGTAACCTCATTTAGTAGTTATAAGTTTGTATTGCTGATCCCAAAAGTTTGTAATGCTATTTTTTTTGTGTGTCGAGTATATTTTTTGTGCTTTTTCTTTTGATGATGAATCTATTGGACTCAATCAGCCTTAAGGCTAAGTTATGAATCAATATTTTTTTACCTTGTTTATAAGTACTAATCACATGAATAAGTTTAAACTATTGATAATTGGCTTGATTTGCATATCCTAGTTTTAATTTAGGTATTATTGATTTCAGTAATTCAGTATATGTAAAATAAAATTTTTTTATAATTATGCTCTTGAAGAACTTTCACTTGGTACTAGGGCTGACATTTGAATTTTTATTTGACTAGAAATCGAATAAAAAATTTTAACATGACTCACAAGTCAATTCTCAAACTTGAAATATTTTTGTGTGTTATGTTAATTTATATTTCTATGTACTAATCATATTCAAGTTCCACATTAACTTAATTGTGCGGCCTTTTGTTGAGGTGCTATCACTGAAGGAGTGCTCTTATTTGCTTGTGCATATTATTTATTGTCAAATACATGCATGAGATATGTGGTTTGGATTTTATTAAATATTTAATTTTTCTTAAATTCTTAGAGAATTTGTTTGATTGCTTAATACTTCAAAAATGCTTCTCCATAGCTTCATACAAGCTCAAATCTTATATATCACATCACTGCCAATTTTATCATCGTGCGCACTTATTTGATAGTACACCTAGGTGCCAAAGTAGTGATATATTGCATGTGTTTGTTGTAGTATTTTCAAGACACATAATCCAGAATACTAATGGGTCTTGCTGTTGTCGCTGATCAAACAAATTCAAATGCCGAACTTACATCTGTAAGTGCATGCTAAAATTTTCTTGAATCTTAAACTTTGCAATGAACTTTTATAAAATATAATAATATACATTTTATTTATTTTTCTTAGGATATTCAAATTGAGGGTATGGAAATAGAAAGATTAAATCAATCTTCTGACAATAATATTGTTGAAAACATTCCAACATTGCCCCAACCTGAAATCGACATGAATTTTGATTCGATTGATGATGCGTTTAAGTTTTACAAAACTTTTGGATATTTGGTTGGATTTGGAAAAAAAAAAGATCAGGTCATAATTTTTATGGCGTTAGATATCATTGTTGCTTTACATATTGTAAAGAATGGGAGAATATTGCTAGTAGCTCATGTGCCAAGTCACATCGCAAACCTATTATAAAGACAGGTTGTCGGGCAAGAATGGTTATTAAAGATCTATGTTTAAATGGAAAATGGGTTGTGTGTGATGTTGAATTAGAACATAATCATCAATTGGATCTACAGATAGTTAAATTTATGAGATGTCATCGAGAATTGCCATTATATATTAAAAAATAGCTTGAAATTAATGATATTGCTGGGGTGCAACTTAATAAATCTGTAAATGTCATGATTACTCATGGAGGTGGACATGAGAAATGTTCTTTCACAGAAAAAGATTGTAGCAATTTTGTTGCAAATAATAGGCAAACATTGTCAGGTCATTGTGATGCATATGCATTAATAAAGTATTTTGAGATGATGCAAAAGAATAATATCAATTTTATCTACAATATTGAGCTATCAGAGAGTAATCAATTGCAAAATATTTTTTAGGCATATGCTGATCAAGAGTTTTGTATTAGTACTTTGGTGATGTTGTCACATTTAACACAACATATCTCATAAATCGTATGCAATGCCCTTTTCCCCATTTGTTGGTGTGAATCATCATGGTCTATCTGTGTTGCTAGGGTGTGCTCTTCTTGCTGATGAAATAACAGACACATTCAAATGATTTTTTTTGTAGATGGCTATATTGTATGCATGGAAAAGCTCTATTTGCAATTATAACTGATCAATGCCAAGCAATGAGCTTGGCAATTTCAAAAATATTTCCTCAAACACATCACAGATTATGTCTATGGCACATTATGAGAAAACTCCCTGATAAGTTAGGTAATAGGCACGATTGTGATATTATCTCATCAAAGTTGAGTCGAGCAGTGTATGATGTACTTTCCTTACATGAGTTTGAGATTACATGGGCTGACATGGTGTCCGAGCACTCGCTACCAGAACATGAGTGGTTCAATTCACTATACAATATTAAAAAAAAATGGGTTCCTGTATTCTTGAAAGATATATTTTGGGCTGGCATGTCTACAACACAAAGGAGTGAAAGTATGAACGCATTCTTTGATGGATATGTGTCATCAAAGATAACATTGATAATGTTTGTACAAAACTATGCAAACACCTTGAGAGCCAAGTTTGAAAAGGAGGCATATGAGGATTTCCGATCTTTCCATACACAACCACAACTGATATCTGCTTTTCTATTTGATGAACCACTATCTAAATTATACACATTAAACATGTTTTATAAATTTTAGGATCAGCTGAAGAAGCTAATGAATTATATGTACACAAGTGTTGAGATAAATGGGCATATTAAGTCCTACACAGTTAGTGAGCTTGATAATGGCAATAACAAAGTGTAACAACCCAAGTTGTTACTCAGGTTAATTAAGACTAATTTTAGTCTTAATTGAGGCTCTAGTTCACTAATTAAGTAATTTAAAACTTATCATTAAAACCTAGGCCAAACTAAGAGTCAACTAGGTCAAAATCTGGATTTTTAGAAAATCCCAAAACCCTAGAAATTGATTTTTTTATCTAAACCTTAGATTAAAAATCTGACTTCGCCATTGCATTCACCACCCCCAAATTAGTTATGAGTGAAGTTTTGGATGCATTTGGAAGTCGTTGGATTTTCATCAAATATTTTAATAATATTTAAATATCCTGAAAATTGAGATAATTAAATACTCGTCGAAATGAAAATTCGAGTGCGTCGTTGCGTTCCTCACCCCTCAATTAGCTAGGGGTGATTTATTGGAAATTTTATGACTGCATTTAATTAGCTAAATTAATTAATAAAATATGTTAAATTAATAAAGAATATTAATATTATTAAATATTGCTAAACTGCGCTGTCAGCAATGGTAAATGTCGTCCGTGTGTTTAGGTTAGGATTTGACGGTCCATTTCGACCGTCCAATCTAAGATCGAACGGTAGCCTCTTCATCCCTGCCGGCTCCTGCCACGCGTAGGGTGCGTGGCGATCGCAGCCCGCGCGAAACGCAGGCTCGCCAGATGGAGCTCGTTGCAGGCACCGCTTAGGAATGAGATTTAAACCTAAATTGTTTCCTCGAGTGGAGATTTTCTTGCTGTTCTAGAGCTAAACAAGGAACCTGAAGACTCGAATCGTCTCTCCCGTTGATCTCGGTCATCAGGTACCTCATTCACCCTATTTCAATTATATTTTGTCTTCGTTCAGAAACCTAATATCTATTTCATAGCCTTATATTGCAAATCAAATGTTCAAATCGATTTGAGTATGATTGTTTGGAAGAATTTTATTGAATTGTATTTAAGTGTTTTATTCCGTGATTCAAACCTAGAATTCTAGGGTTAGCCATAATAAGTGATTCCAATCATCCCTACTCTTGTTTCCACCGTCATCATGAAGTGCTCATCAAGCTCTACCTACATCTATGCGGACCAGTCTCCGGTGAAGCTGATCGAACCTCTGAACCGCGTGCCCTAGGTGCTCCTTTGGCTTCGATCGCGGGATACCTCCGTTGCGGAAGAAGAAGATGCGGGCCCACCCTGTGCCGCGTGTCCTCCTATGCAGACAAAGTTGTGGGTCACGCGGTCTCTAGTCAACCCAATCAGGCAGCGACACGTCGATGCCTATGTCATTTTGCGAATGGAAGTATTAAGTAGTGGGTCCTGCTGCAAAAATAAAATTAAACAGAATAATTAAATTAGAAATCATATAAATAAATATGATTCAGAAATAATTAATCAAATTAAATTGCTAGCTTTAAACATATATAATTATAAAACTATAAGTCCAAACATAGCAAATAAATATACCATTTTGATCAGCAAAATTAGAGGAATAATATGAGACAGCCAAATTTCCATTTGGACTTATATTTTGTATAGTGACATTTAGGATATTAAATAATTCAAATAATTTCACAACTCTTCATTTAAACCATAACTTTGTGATCACTAATTCAAACATACCCAATATGGGTCTCAAAGTGATCAAAAAACTCTAAGGAGTAACTTAGTAGTATTCACTTTGCTGTTTGGATTAGTTTTGGATTAATCACATTTTAGACCTAACCCTAATTAGGTCAATTAACCCTAGAACTTCAATTGACCATAAGTTAGTCAATTGAACTCCAAATTTAGTGATCCAAATATTAATTTAGATTAGAAAAACCTAATTTACAATAATCTACAAAAATATTTAGGATCCAACGGTTAGATTTGCTAATCACCCCTAATTACCCTAAAACTTGATTAGTAAATATTAGCAAATCTAATGATCCAAGTTAAACAAACTAAGTTTCAGAGAACTCCTAGAGTCTATTAGAACCTAATTGTAAGGTTAGATTAGTGATTTGGTGATTAATTTCACTAATCACTCACTAATCACCCTAAACCATAATTAGGCCATAACTTAGCCAAATGGAGTCCAAATTGAGCCTACCACCAGTCATTAGAATTAGTGGATCAATTGTGACATCAGCCATTAAATTTACTCAATTTGGATATTAATTAACAAAGTTAGGATTTTTGACCCTTAATTAAGGAACAGCATCTACCTCGGCACCCCAGAGTTACAACCAACTGTTCACCCCGTCCGCTGACACACTGTTACATAACTTCCTTTGATCGAGGCCTCCCATGTTCAATGGAAATGCGTCAGTTATGGACACCGAAGATTGGCTGCGAATGATAGAAAAGAACATGACTAGCATTAAGTGCCCAGAAACGGAAGTGATCCGACTGGTCACTCATCTGCTATACGGAGAGGTCGAACACTGGTGGCATCAAACACACACCACCAAGTTCGAAGGCATCAACTTGGAGGATATTTCCTATGATGAATTTGAGAAGGTGTTCCGGGTGGAATATATTCCCTTGTCTGAACGCCGCAGTATGGCAGAAGAATTTCTCAAGTTACAGCAAGGGGACCGCACCGTGGCCGCGTACGATGCGGAGTTCCAAAGGCTCGCTAGATTCTCCTCGAGTCTGGTACCCACCGAAGAAGACCGGTGCCACCAGTTCCAAAGCGGTCTTCGACCTTCCATACAGAACCAGGTCGTGCCCTTCCGCCTAACCAATTACCAGGAGCTGCTGGAAACTGCAAAAGTCACTGAAAAGTGTCAACAAGGGGAGGCAAAACAGCTTGCCAGCTCTGCCATGCTATGCCAGGAGAATCCAAAGCGGGCCCGGGTGTACCAAATCGAGGCAGAAGCCCCTACTGCGGATCCCTACAATGGCTGCACCAAGCCACATCCATATGGCAGATGCTTCAACGCGCAACGGGTGTGTTACACCTGTGGCAGGCCAGGGCATGGCTATTGTAACAACCCGAGTTGTTACCATAGCTGATTTAGACTAACCCTAGGTCCTAAACATGATTATAAGTGCTAATTAGGTCAAATGGAGTTAACCTCTAAGATCTAGTCCAAATCAGGAGTCAAATGGATCGAATCCTGATTTCTGGAAATCCATAAACCCTAGAAATTAACCTATTTAAATTGACCTCCGATCAAAAAACGGATACCGCCATTGCGTTCCTTGACCCCAAATTAGCTTGGGGTGAAGTTTTCGTGTCAATCGGAAGTCGTCGAAATTTCGACGAATATTTTAATAATAAAAATATCCCGGAAATCGAGGTGTCAAAATACTCGTCGGATCGAAAATCCGACTGCGCCATTGAATTCCTTGATCCCAAATTAGCTAGGAAAAACATGTTCAAAATTTTCTGGAAATTTTTCAAAAAAAAAAAATTATTTAATTAACGGCGCCGTACGGCGCCGTCAATTTTAAGTGGACGGCGCTAACGGCGCCATCCGATCGGATGGATCCATCTGGACCATCCGATCCACGCAGATCCAACGGCTCGGAGCCGCGATCCGTGGCGTGATCCGGACGGATCTGGGCCGTCCGTGTGTCGCGGGATCGGATGGCCCGGGGCCATCGTCCTCGGCCCCGTCGCCCGCGAGCCACGCGACGCGCCCGCCGCCTGCCTGCCCAACCGGCGGCCTCCCCCGCCTCGGCTGCTCCCTCCGGAGGCCTTTAAGAGGATCTCCCGCTCCCCCCCGTCTCCGGTTACGTGAACCGGAGCCAAACCAGCCCGAACCGAGCCGATCTTCTGTCCGCCGTTCAAATGAGGTACCCCGATCTCCCCTCTCCGCCATTAGATTCGCAAAGTTTCTTCTTGATTATTGTAGATCCTAGGGTTGATTGTCGATCCATCGGACCTGATCGACCTCGATCATGTCCAATCAACCCAGATCTGGGTTTGAAACCATCGGGTCTCGCCTCGTCACCCTAACCGAAACCCTAACAATGGGTTCGACTTTTGCCGGCGCCTCCGACCTCCTCCGGCGATGGTCCGCCCACCGACGTGTAGCCCCCGACGAGGGCTACCGTCGGCCGTGCGGGCCGAGGCGGTCCGGCACCGGGAAGGCCGGCAAAAGCCGTGCCCTAGCCGGTGCCTTCGGGGACCCCTCCGCGGAGAAGACGGAGTCCGGGTCGACCCAAGCCCGACCCGCCTGAGCCGGGTCCACGTCAGCTGGGTGGGGCCCACCAGTGCCACGTGGCGCCTTCTGGGCCTGCCACGTGTCCAGTGGGACCCACCAGCCGAAGCCGCGATGCTTCGGCTTTGGCCGTGCGGCCCACCAGTGCCACGTGGCAGCCAGCCGGCACGCCACGTGTCACGTGGGGGCCCACAGCCCGAGCCCGCGCCGCTGTTCGGCTCCCTAGTGGGGCCCACAGCGCCACGTGGCAGCCTCTGGCCCGCCACGTGGCAAGTGGGACCCACTGCCCGGTCAAACCGCGGTGGTCTGGCTCCATGTGGGGCCCACAGTACCACGTGGTAGCCTCTGGCCATGCCACGTGTCAGGTGGGGCCCACTGCCCAGTCACCCGAGCTAACTCAGCCCCTGTGGGGCCCATAGTGCCACGTGGTAGCCTCTGGCAGTGCCACGTGTCTAGTGGGGCCCTGTAACAACCCAAGTTATTACTTGGCTCAATTAAGACTAATCTAAGTCTTAATTAAGGTTCTAAGTCACTAATTAAGTAATTTAGAACTCATCTCTAAAACCTAGGTCAACTCAGAAGTCAACTGAGTCAAATCAGAAATTCTAGAAAATTCCAAACCCTAGAATTTGACTTTTTATTTAGACCTCAGATTGAAAATCTGACTTCACCATTGCATTCAAAACACCCAAATTAGCTAGGGGTGAAATTTTAGAGGCATTTGGAAGTCGTTGGATTTTCGTCGAATATTTTAATAATATCTAAATACCTGAAAAATCAAGTGATAAATACTCGTCGAAATAAAAAATATCTGACTTCGCCGTTTCGTTCCCCACATCTCAAATAGCTAGGATTAATTTATCTAAATTTTTTTTAAGTACTCATGATCATCTAAATTCAATTAATAAAATCAAAATAAATTATTTTAATATTAATATTATTTAAATTAGGATAACGGCGCCGTCTGCTGCACAGTTGCCGTTACCTTGTTTCCGTCCAATCGAACGGCTATCCTCAATCGTTCGATTGAGGATCGATCGTTCCTCCTTTCGTCCCTTCCGTGAAGGGCAGCGCGGAGGCTGCGCGTGTCCCGAGCGAGGACACGCGGTGCTTCCCATCGTCCAAATGGCGACGAGTTCACCGTCTCGAAGCCTCCATTGCTTAGAATTAGGACTTTAGGTAGATTAAGGTTTCGTTTGAGTTAATCCTGAGGAAGAGGTGCTCGGTCCGGCATTTCCCCTCTCTCTGGCAAAATTCATCTGAATCGCAGGTACCTGACTTCTATATTAGCTTTAATTCATTTCCTCCATTCGATATATTGTGTTCTTCGCTTATTGTTGTAATTAGATTAAGAAGCCGAATGGAAAATCGAACGAAATTAGGTAATGATCTGATTCTGAACAGTATCTCACCTCTCCATTTCATTCGCGCTCGATTTCATTAGTGATTGCACTGAATTGTTTCATTTAAAACTGACTTCCAATGTATTTGACCTTCCGCAATTATTCTAAAACTGAGATAGATGTTTATCAGCTAACTAGGATACTTTTCTAACCCTAAATCGATTTTAGGGCATTATAGATTTTGAGCGATGGAAGCTGGCATGTCTCGAATGCTAGGAAGAGTGAATTGAAGACTTGCGTCCGGTAGGCGTTCGATCTCTGGAGTCCCTGCAGTCGTTAATTAGGATGATGCCCTAATTTGCTCTGTCCGTGACTTAGGAGAAGATGAAGAAGCCTGATAATCTCCTTCGGGTCGTGCTCGGCCCGGGCGAAACTGCTTGGCCCGAAGGCACGCCTTCTACGTGTCCTCGCCGTTAAGTGTTGGGGCCCGCGCGCGTTATATTCTGAGTATATATATATAATTATTAGTAAAGTATTTAATTAAATTAAGTTAATATATCAAATCTTTAAACAATCATAACTTTAAAAATATAAGTCCAAATCATGAAAATAAATATACCAAATTAATCAAAAAAATATGAGGAATAATATGAGACTATCAGATTTTTAATTGGATCAATATTTAACATAGGGATATTTAGGATCCTTAGTTAAGCCCTAATTGTCCCAAATTTTCATTTAATCATAACTTTGTGTGTGTTAACCCAAACATATCCAATATGGGTCTTAAAATACTCACAAAAACCTAAGGAACATTTTAATAATATTAACCTTGCTGTTTGGATTAGGATATGACTAATGATATTTAGGGCCTAACTCTAATTACTTTAATTAAACCTAGAACTTCAATTGACCATAACTTGGTCAATTGAGCTCCAAATTGAGTGATCTAAAAATCAATTTAGATCAGAAAAACCTAATTTACAGTAATCTACTAAAATATTTAGGATCCAACGATTAGATTTGCTAATCACCCCTAATTATCCTAAAACTTGATTATAGAATATTAGCAAATCTAATTATCTAATTTGAACAATTCAAGTTTCAAAAAACTCCTAGAGTCATTTAGAATCCATCTGCAAGGTTGGATTAGTGTTTGAGTGATTAATTTTGCTAATCACTCACTAATCACTCTTAACCCTAAATTGGTCATAACTTAGTCAAATTAGATCCAAATTGAGCCTACCACATGTCATTTTGATCAGTGGACTATTTATAAACCATAGCCACTAATTTTGCTTAATTTGGACACTAATTGACAAAGTTAGGATTTTGACTCATAATTAAGGATTCCTTAATTGCCCTTTAAACCCTAGATCTTGTATTGGTCATAACTTGGCCAATACTTATCAAATTTTAGCAAATTTAAATTCTATGGAAAGCTTAGGCAGTAAAGAACATTAAACTGAAAGAAAAGTTAACTTTCACTTAGTCAAATTACTAATTTGCCCTTATGAGTCAAATTCACTAATTTGATCTCATATGGCTTAATAATCATCCAAAATTAATTTAGTTGTTGTCTAATCTTACATTAGACAGTAAGAAACATAATCCAAAAGAAAATTTCAAAATTAGAGCCCTAGATCAAAATTTGATCTTTTGAACCCTTAAGCAAGGGCAAAATGGTAATTTTACCCAAATTTAGGGTTTAGCATCTTAAAGCCCTTAAATCATTGTTTAATCATTAAAATCAGTAAATAGAATGATTTAGAACTGAAATTAATCAAATCTAAGTCTAAATTAGATTTTGATTAAAATCTCAAAATTTGCTCATTAAAGAAAATTCCTAAGTCCTAAGTGAGTGTTCTCCTTCTTTAATCATTCTTAGACCCATCCTTAGGTCTTATAATATTAGTTAGGATGTGTGTCTTGAGAGATACTCTTAGTAATTAAGAGCCTTGATTCTTAAGATTAGGGATAGATCTTAAGTTAGAATTCATCTATTGAGCAAATTGGGTTACTCAATAGGTGAAACCTTGAGTTTTCTAGTTTATAGATTTTCTTAGTTTATTAAATAATTATTTGATCTTTAAACTCTAGAATTAAGAATAGAGATCTATCATAATGAATTGATTTATCATTAAGACTTGCCTTAACTTAATCTGTGAGATTTGGGTTCTAAACTTAGACCCTTAGATTATACCTTTAGATTAAGTAATTAGACCCCACCATCTGGAGTCTAATTCTTAATCTTTTCATCTTGATTTGGCTAATCAAGATGAGGTTTGGGGTAAATTAAATTACAAAAAAATTTGGTCGATGATTTATTCATTTTAACCAAATAGTCATCTTTTGATTAAGTTATAATTAGGATTTGGCCAGTCCTAATTATCTTCAACTAGTAGGATTCGTGATTCTAAGTTACAGAATGTGTAAGAATTGATGATTCTGAAACTTATGTAACTTAGAGTAGATAGAATGAATAAAGTAGATAACAACGGATATCACCTGTGTTTTAGATAGAGTTTCTTGCTCACTTTGATTTTGATGCTTCGCACTCCTTAATTTTGAGCCTTATGTACTTAAGATATTTTGATAAATATCTTATGTCATCTTTGAATATTCATAAACAGTATTATGTTTTCATTTCACAAGTGGTTTGTAAGGTGTAGCTTGATTTGTATACCTCTTCGATCAACTCGTTCGGGGTCGACAACCTTTCGAGGGTTTAATGTCTGACAGTCTATTGGCCATGCCTAGTTCGAGTGATAGGATGGATAGACTCTCGCCCTACTGACTATAGAGTCAGGATTCTGATATGGATATACTAATTCAAGTACACTTACATTCAGTTCTGTCTTAGCTCATCAGGCTAAGAGTTTTCAGTGACGTTCAGTTCAGAGTTTCTTAGCTCATCAGGCTGAGATTTGCTGAGTATGTTTTCAATTTGAGTGACTTAGATGGTCACTGCAGTTTCCATTTTCAGTTACTGTTTTACTTATATATTCTGCATTGTAGCACTGTTTTACTTATAGCTTTCCTGCACGTGTTATATATATAGGATGTTAGTTGTTTTCAGTTTTATACTGTTCAAATTATGTATGTCACCTAGCATATTCAGTTTGATCATAAGCATATTTAGGTTGTACTTTTCTTACAGTTTTGTTTAGTCTTTTGCTTACTTGTCTTATTACAGTTGCTTGAAGGAGGTATGTATTTACTTCCTATTTGTTTAGTTATAAACTGTTTGTTTATAACTTAATAATGTTCTTTTTGTACGCTTTTCTGCACCTATTTGCTTCAGTTTTTGGTTGATGGTGATATTCAAGTAACCTAATAAAATTGTTTGCCCTAAAATGTACTTAGACATATTGTCTAACTAGTTTTTCTTTTGTTGGCTGGGGCCCTACCATTATGAAACTGATAATGGTAGGCTCTGAGTTTGTTGGAGCAGCAGATCCAGTGGAGAGCTTACCATTGGAGGAGGAGCCCGTTCCTGAGGATCTGTAATTTTAGTTTTCTTTCTTTCAGTGAGATTGAGAGTTTCCTTTCAGTTCATTTAAACTTATTAAATGTTGTAATAATACAGGTTTAAATTTTCTTTTCAGCTCTTTACTTATTCTGTATTGTTGTATTTATACTGTATGGATGGATGTTATACTTTTATTGTTTCCGCACTCTGGGTTCTTGTATGATCATTTAGTGATAGTATTTTTGGATGAATGGCAAAGTCCTTAGTTAAGTTGGATTAGAATGTGTGTCTAATCCAATCCTAAGTGGGGACCTTGTCATTTGGTGACCCCTCCACCGTAATCATGTTAACTTAAGAGTTAACAGGATCACGGCAGGGCAGGGCCACCACAGGCCCACTGTCTGTTAATTAAAGTTTAATTAAATTACTGTTAATTAATTACTATTTAGCCTTAATTAATTATAGTTAGTGGTTAATTAAGTTAGGATTAGTATTAATTACTTTTGAACAATAACCTTAATTAATTAAGAATAATTAGAGATTAATTAGGGTTAATCAAAGGGTTAATTAAATACTAAATAGTAATTAGGGTAATTAATTATTAATGAACAGTAAAGTATAATTAAATATTCTTAATTAGATATTAACAGATAATTAAGACTAATTAAATAGTGATTAGCACTAATTACTTTGCTACAGTAAAATATTAATAAATATAAATTAATTAATTAGATAATAGATTAATTAATATTAATTAGTAATTAAGCCTAATTAATCACAGATTAATTAAAGATTAATAATTTCAGAAGTTATATAAAAACTTTAGGAATGAACAGTAAAATAATATAATTTGAATAAATGAATAGTAAAATAATTCAAATTGTATTTTTGAATAGTAAATCTTAAAAGTTTAATAACTTTTTGTAGGATGATCTAAACATAGCCAATATAGGTCTTAAAATACTCAGAAAAATGTAATGATTCAAATAACGTAATGTAAAAATTTATTTCGGGGTACGTATAATGAGGTAGCATTTTAGGACCTCTTTAGAGCCTCATAACTTTTTACATGGTTATCAAAACATAGTCAATATGGGTCTTAAAATGCTCAGGAGAGCGGCCCCATCACCGTAGTAGTATTAGTTTTCTCATTCGGACATCAGGATAAAAAGTCAACCCTAGAATTTAGAGTTGACTTTGGTGAAAAATAATCAAAATGCCCATGGAATTCAAACGGCCAAAACTTAGTCAAATCAACTTCAAATTGGAAAATTTAAGATGCTAACCAGCCTAGAATTTCAATATCATCATTATAATAAAATAATATTTAGGATCTGAACCCTGAAAATTTAGGTAAATGACCAAATTACCCATAGCCTTATTTTAGTCATAACTTGACCGTTTCTCGCCCGATTTATGTGTACTTACTGTCTATTTTCAAGTTAGACAGTAAGGAATCAATTGGAACTAAGAGAAATCAATTCTAACTACTAAGTCAAAAGTTGACTTTTTAACCCTTAAAGTAGGGGCAAAATAGTCATTTTACCCTAAGATTGAATTAAGAACATCTACCCTTTTAGTTAACATTCCAGAACCCTAAACAAATGTTAAAATCTTTTTAATATCAATCAAGTGAGTAAAATCAACCCTTAAATTAGATTCTAATAATCTCTGTTAAGTCTTAAGCACTACACCTTAAGGACCTTTCTTGAGACTAGGACTAGATCATAGGTTAGAGTTCACTCATTGGGTAAATGGGTTACCCAATGGGTGAAACCTTGGTTTATTAGTTTCTAGACTTTCTTTTATTTTACAACTCGTACTGATTATTTTGTCTTTTAACTTTAGATTTAAGTTAGGAGATTCATCCTATTAAGTTTGATTACTTAATAGGATTACCATAACTAGTAGATCACTTATAGAATAAAACCTAGAACTTAGGTCTTATCCTTTGGATTATGTGATTAAACCTAATTCTCATAGTGTTTAATCCATAATCTATAGGTTTAGAAGATCTTGATCAGATCTTAGTTAGAACGTCTAAATTTACAAAACTAGGATGTATGATTCATTTATTTAACTCGTAGTCGTCTATCTAATTGAACTAGATTGAAACCTGATTAGTTCCAATCCTTTTTAACTTATAAGGATGAATTTCTGGGTTACACTCGATAGTAGGAAAATGGTGATCCTGAACTTGTGTAACTTGGAAAAGTTATCAGGTTAAGTAGAAAACAAATGATATCACCATGTTTAGTAGAGTCCCTTGCTTACTTTGATACTTCGTTGCTACGCATTCCTTGTATTTTTGTGCCATATTTCCTTGAGCATATCATATAAGACATTTGATGCATGAATAAGATGTTTAGAAAATATGGAGACTCCTTAGATTCCTTGTGAAAATATTAAAGTAATTAACGAGAAGATAATGATTTGATGTGTTTGAGCTGCCTCTCAGTGTTCTTTTGATCATACCGATTGTTGCCCTAGCCGTATCGTGCTAGGAACCGCCCTAGCCGTACTGGTGCTAGGATCTTTCGGGTATGACTGTTGGTGACCTAACTGTATCGTGTTAGGAACCGCCCTAGCCGTACTATATTAGGGCCTTCTATGTTGACTGTTGTTGCCTTAGCCGTATCGTGCTAGGAACCGCCCTAGCCGTACTGGTGCTAAGATCTTCAGCCCTGTTTGGTGAGCTTGTGTAGCTCTTTTCTGTATGGCAGATTGTGCACGCATGGTTTTATATGCAGTTGTTGTTGTTTACTTTTCAGTATCCTTATTCTGTCAGCTACTTGCTTGTACTGCTTGTATATATATTTAGAATGTTAAAATCTTGCTGCTATTTATATATACCACTACTGAGTTATTTATTTTTAATTAGTATATTTTCTGTTGATCACCAGCATGTTTAGGATGTAAAACTTTTCTTACAGCATATGATAGTTATGTATATTTATATGCCCTTCATTGATTTGTTTGTATGTGAGGCATGTCTCAGCCTCTTTCCTTTTCTTTGCTTAAGTTATAAATGATGATTTATAGCTTCCCTATTTCTTTGTATTGCTTACTGCTCCTCTTTATTTATATATGTTTCTTAGATGTTGTCAAATTATGATATTACTTAACACTTATAATAATTCATCAGCTTAAAATGTACTTAGATAATTGTCTAACCAGATTTTTCTTTTCTTTGGCTGGGGCCCTACATTGTGAAACCGACAATGGCAGACTCCTTTCAGTTAGACGAGCAGGAGTTAGGTGAGGAGCCTTACCCAGAGGAGGAGCCCGTGGAAGAAGCTGCCGTCTAGTTCCCTTATATTTCAAGTGAGGATGAGTGATTTTCATTATATTTAAACATTTTAAATCATGTAATAATAAAGATACTATTGACTGTGTTTTTGGATTGTATGCTTATATTCTGAGTTCTACTTTTCCTATTTGCACTGTGATACTTGGATGGCTTACATTTCCTTAATTTGCTTCCGCACTCTGCTGTTTACTTATACAGTAACTGTCAGTTTGATTTTGTGTTAATCCTTCCCTAATCAAGTGGATTTTGGAGACTATCCTAATCCAATGATAAGTGAGGGGTTAGTCAGAGTGACATCCCACCCTCAATCTAATCCTTTGGCGGATTAAGGGTGCGGGATGCCACAGCTATACCCTGTGCCAATACACTGAGATGATTGATGGCACGCCCATCAAGCAGGTGCAGGGCCAGCCTATGTTTGATCTTTACCGACGAGCCCTTGCCACTGCTACAGCACGTCCAGCCCTGCCACCTCCTGCACCTCGACGGGAAATTCCTCCTACTCCTCATCCCAGTACCTCCATGCCACCGGCCAAGCAGCCTTACTATAATAGGCCCACTGGCCAGGCACGTGCGTATGCTCTCACGCCAGCAGAAGCCACTGAGGACAACCATGTGGTGTCAGATACACACTCTGAACTAATTCAACAATTTTTACTCATTCGTGCT
This sequence comes from Gastrodia elata, assembly GCA_016760335.1. Lineage (NCBI taxonomy): Eukaryota > Viridiplantae > Streptophyta > Magnoliopsida > Asparagales > Orchidaceae > Gastrodia > Gastrodia elata. Next base: position 34,743,420 of record CM028676.1, read on the forward strand.
TAGTAATAACTAGTAAATCCTGCATCTATAATTAGGTACAATATATATAAATAGTAAGCCTTGTAATATTCTATTTGACACCGGAGCAAGCCACTCTTTCATTTCTGAAAGTTGGACGAAATCCCTCAACCTACCAGTTCAGCGCCTGACGACACCGCTAAGTGTAGGGCTGCCATCCGGAGCATAACTTCAGGCCAACCAGTTTTGCAAGTTACAAGTTCCCTTTGGAGGAGCAAAGGTTGGGGACAAATTGATAGTATTGCCAATCACCAACTTTGATGTTATCCTGGGGATGAATTGGCTAAGCCAACACGATGCCACTATTATCTGCCAGAAGAAGAAGATTACCTTAGGAGTGGCAAACACGCAAAGTCTTTTGTGGGAAACTTTAGCACCAGAACTTCCCTAGTTAATGCTATTCAGGCAAAGAGACTTGTAAGCAAAGGTTGTAAGGCGTTCCTAGTAACTATACTAGGTGAAAAGAAGAAAGAGGTTCCTCTTTCCCAAAATCCTGTCGTCTACGAGTTCACCAACGTCTTCCCTGAAGACCTTCCTGGTCTTCCACCTGCCCGAGAAGTTGAATTCGCCATTGACGTGATTCCCGAAACTCAGCCTATCTCGAAGGCACCCTATAGGATGGCACCCAAGGAGTTGCAGGAGCTACATAAGCAACTATAGGAATTGCTAGAAAAGGGTCTTATCATACCAAGCTCATCTCCATGGGGAGCTCCAGTCCTGTTTGTAAAGAAGAAGGATGGGTCAATGAGAATGTGTATTGACTATAGAGAGCTGAATAAGGTCACAATCAAGAATAAATATCCACTACCCCGCATTGATGACCTATTCGATCAACTGGCCGAAGCAAAGGTGTTCTCAAAGGTTGATCTGCGATCAGGCTACCACCAACTTCAGGTAAAAGACTCCGACATTGCAAAGACGGCCTTCCGAACTATATACGGTCATTACGAATTTTTGGTGATGTCCTTTGAACTAACAAATGCACCCTCCATATTCATGGACTTGATGCAGCGTATTTTGGAGCCGTATCTAGATAAATTCGTCATCGTGTTCATAGACTATATTCTGATATACTCCAAATCCAAAAGCGAACACGATGGACACCTCCTAATTGTATTAGAAGAGCTGAGGAACCACCAACTTTACGTCAAGTACTCGAAGTGCGAATTTTGGCTAGAGTCTGTCGCCTTTTTAGGCCATATTGTGGATGCTCAAGGAATCAGGGTGGATCAGAATAAGATCCATGCAATCCAGAAATGGGCTCAGCCCAAGACAATGATAGAAGTCAAGAGTTTCCTGGGATTAGCAAGTTATTATAGGAAATTTGTGAAAGGATTTTCTCAGATCGCCTCCCATATCACCAAGCTCACTCAAAAGGGGGTACCACTTGACTGGTCACCAGCATGTGAAAAAGCCTTCCAAGCACTCAAGGATGCACTTACCTCTTCCCCCGTATTGGTCCTTCCGAGGGAGGGCGTAAAATTTCACGTATACACGGATGTCTCGGGCATAGGCCTTGGGGCCATTCTAATGCAAGAAGGGAAGGTCATAGCTTATGCCTCGCGACAGCTAAAAGTTCACGAGAAGAACTACGCAGTCCACGACCTCGAGCTAGCCGCTGTAGTGTTTTCCTTGAAGATCTGGCGACACTATCTCTACGGGAGTTCAATGGTCAATCTTTATCGACCACCAGAGTCTAAAATATATATTCACCCAGTGAGAGTTAAACTGTAGACAAAGAAGGTGGCTAGAGCTGATCAGCAACTATGACTTGGATATTCAATATCATCCTAGAAAGGCCAATGTGGTGGCCGATGCCCTTAGTCGTCAGGCATCCCTAAATGCCATTATATCAGAAGGCCCGTTGATAGAAGAATTTCGCAGAATGGGTATCAAGCCTATCAACGGGGACAGGCTCAGCCTAACTCTATCGAATATCAATGTGGAACCTACCTTCCACCGGGATATGTCTGTGTCACAGACCAAGGATGAGGAATTCTTGAACTTCAAGATGGCTATCGAGAGTGGTTGCCGTACTGATCTTCGCTTCCAGAACAGTGCCATCTATCTGGGGAATCAGTTGTGGATCCCTAAGTCCATGCAGCGAGAGATACTGATTGAAGGTCATAATTCAGGGTATTAAGTGCACCCAGGAAGCACGAAGATGTATCAAGATCTAAAATCATCGTTCTGGTGGCCAAGGATGAAAAAGAGCATAGCAAACTTTGTGGCAAAGTGCCACGCATGTTGCCTAGTAAAGGCAGAACACCAAAGGCCAGGAGGTCTGCTTCATCCGCTAGAAATCTCAGAGTGGAAGTGGTCGGACATATCAATGGACTTCGTCATAGGTCTGCCTCGTGTGAGATCTGGGGCAGACACTATTTGGGTCATCGTTGATCGACTGACTAAGTCTGCGCACTTTCTTCCAATTCGGCAAACTGACTCAATCGAGAGGCTTGCCAAGTTATACGTCAAAGAGATAATTCGACTTCATGGTATCTCGAAGACTATCGTATCCAATAGAGACAGCCGATTTACATCAAAATTTTGGCAGGCTGTTCATCAAGACTTAGGCACCACGCTGGCCATGAGCACAGCTTTCCATCCTCAGAAAGATGGTCAGACTGAGAGGGTAAATCAAGTACTGGAAGACCTACTCCGCCTCTGTATATTAGATTTTGCTGGATCTTGGGAAGATCACCTTCCTTTGGTGGAATTCGCATACAACAATAGCTTCCAGGCTAGTATCAAGATGGTTCCATACGAGGCACTTTATGGCAGGAAGTGCTCTACACCCATGGCTTGGGCCGAGACAGGAGACGTTCAGTTGTTCGGCTCAGAATTGGTCGAGGAGACAAACAAAAAGTTAAACTTATTCAACAACGTATCAGGGCAGCCCAGGATAGACAAAGTAAATATCATAATCTCCGTCATAGACCCTTAGAATTTCTGGAAGGAGACTCCGTATACTTAAAGGTCAGTCCCATGAAAGGAGTCCATCGCTTCGGGGTTGCCGATAAACTCAGTCCAAGATATGTTGGACCATTCAAAGTCCTCAAGAAGATTGGGTTAGCTGCCTATCTATTAGAATTGCCAAAGAATTTTGTAGCAGTGCACAACATTTTTCATGTATCGTCCCTAAGAAAGTGTCTTCGGGACTCGTCTCATCTTGTGCAACTCCCAGGAATTCAAATCCAGCCAGACTTATCATTTACCGAGGAACCAATTAGGATCCTGGCCCGTGACTGCAAGCAACTCAGGAATCATGCAATCGACATGATTAAGGTGCAATGGAAGAATTGTTCCTGCAATGAAGCCACCTGGGAAAAGGAATCCGATATGCGATCCAAGCATCCCAAACTCTTTGAAAACCTAGGTACTTCTATTTCTTAGTATTTTGAACCTTTAAATTTCAATACAAGTCATGCTTAGTTCAACTTGAGTGATGTCGAGGACGACATCGTTCTTAAGTGGGGGAGTCTGTAACAACCCGAGTTATTACCATAGTTGATTATGACTAACCCTAAGTCTTAAACATAATTATAAGTGCTAATTAGGTCAAATGGAGTCAACCTCTGAGACCTAGTCCAAATTAGGAGTCAAACGGATCGAATCCTGATTTTTAAAAATCCAGAAACCCTAGAAATTGATCTATTTAATTTGACCTCTGATCGAAAACGGACACCGCCATTACGTTCCTTGACCCCAAATTAGTTTTGTGTGAAGTTTTCGTGTCAATCGGAAGTCGTCAAAATTTTGACGAATATTTTAATAATAAAAATACCCCGGAAATCGAGGTATCAAAATACTCATCGGATCAAAAATCCGACTTCGCCATTGAATTCCTTGACCCCAAATTAGCTGGGAAAAACATGTTCAAAAATTTATGGAAAAAAATATATTTAATTAATTACTTAACGGCCACCGTTAACTATTTAACCGTTCCGTCAGCTGTAGCTGACAGCGCCGTCTATCCAGACGGCGCCATCTCAGCCATTGGATTGTGCCCATATCCAACGGCTGCGGGCCGTCGTCCTCGGCCCCGTCACCCTCGCACGACACGCGGCGCCCCGCCGCATTTTCAGGCCAATCCAGGCCCTCCCTGGCCTCGACGAGGTCGCCGGCATGTCTATAAGACCTCGGCCGACCTCTGGGCTCCGGGTTTGCGAAAATCCGAGCCCAGATCGAGCTAGATCAAGCCCCGAAGCCCGAGCCCCCGACAGCCATCGAACCCGTGGTACCCCCCGATCTCCCCCTCCGTTCATCCTTTCGCCATCGCATAGCATAATTATTGTAGATCTACATTATGATCGACGATCAACCGCACCTGATCGACCTCGATCAGGTCCGGCTGACTTAGGCCAAGGCGTAAAGCCTCTGGCCAAAGTTACGCGCGACCCTGAAACCCTAGAACCTAGGGTTACCCTTAGCCGCCGTCTCCGGCCACCTCCGGCGAAGGTCCGCCCATCGGCGTGTAGCTCTCGTCGAGGGCTACCGTCGGCAGTGCGGGTCGAGGTGGTCCGGCGCCGGGAAGGCCGGCAAAAGCCGTGCCCTAGCCCGGCACCCTCGGGCCGTCTCCGCGGGGAAGAGGAAGTCCGGGTCGGGCCGAGTCGACCCGAGCCCGACCCGCCCGAGCCGGTCTGCGTCAGCCAGGTGGGGCCCACTAAGCCACTTGGCGCCCTCTGGGCCTGCCACGTGTCCAGTGGGACCCACCCGCCGAAGCCCGCGACCCTTCGGCTTCGGACGTGGGGCCCATAGCGCCACGTGGCAGCCAGCCGGCACGCCACGTGTCACGTGGGCCCACAGCCTGAGCCGCGCGGCGGTTCGGCTCCCCAGTGGGGCCCACAGTGCCACGTGGCGGCCTATGGGCCCGTCACGTGTCAAGTGGGACCCACTGTCGGTCACCCGCGCGACAGTTCGGCTCCCCAGTGGGGCCCACAGTGCCACGTGGCTGCCTCTGGGCCCGCCACGTGTCAAGTGGGAATCACTGCCTGGTCACCCGCGGCGGTTCAACTTCCCCTGTGGGGCCCACAGTGCCACGTGGCAACCTCTGGCAGTGTCACGTGTCGGGTGGGGCCCACTGCCCAGTCACAGAGCTGACTCAGCCCCTGTGGGGCCACAGTGCCACGTGGCAGCCTCTGGCTGTGCCACGTGTCTTGTGGGGGCCCACTGTCTGTTAATTAAAATTTGATTAAATTACTGTTAGTATTAATTAATTACTATTAATGATTAATTAAGTACAGTTAGTGGTTAATTAAATTAGGATTAGTGCTAATTACTTTTAAATAGTAAACCTTAATTAATTAAGTATAATTAGAGATTAATTAGGGTTAATTAAATATTAATTAAACCTAACAGTAATTAGGATAACTAATTATTATTAAACCTTAAAATATACTTAATTATTCTTAAATAAATATAAACAGATAATTAAGACTAATTAAATAATAATTAGTGCTAATCACTTTGTTATAGTAAAATATTAATAAATATAATTTAATTAATGAATTAATAAATTAATTGATGTTAATTAATAATTAAGCCTAATTAATCACAGATTAATTTAGGATTAATAGTTTCAGAAATTTTATATAGAACTTTAGGAATAAACAGTAAAATTATTTAATTTGAATAAATGAATAGTAAAATAATTCAAATTGTATTTTTGAATAATAAATCTTAAAAGTTTAATAACTTTTTATCAGATGATCCAAACAGAGCCAATATAGGTCTTAAAATACTCAGAAAAATGTAAGGAATCAAATAACGTAATGTAAATATTTATTTTGAGGTACATATAACGAGGTAGTATTTTATGACCTCTTTAGGACCCCATAACTTTTTACTCGGTTATCGAAACATAGTCAATATGGGTCTTAAAATGCTCAGGAGAGCGGCTCCATCACTGTAGTAGTATTAGTTTTCCCATTTGGACATCAGGACAAAAAGTCAACCCTATAATTCTTAGTAAAAAATGACCAAAATGCCCCTAGACTTCAAACAGCCATAACTTGGTCAAATCACTCCAACTTCAAAAATTCAAGAAGTTATCTAACCTAGAATTCCAATGTCATCATTATACTGAAATAACATTTAGGATTTGAACCCTAAAAATTTAGGTAAATGACCAAATTTTCCCTGGCTTCATTTTGGTCATAACTTGACCGTTTGAGGTCCAATTTGGATGTACTTACTGTCTATCTTCAAGTTAGATAGTAAGGAATTAGTTGGAAAAGAGAAACCTCAATTTTGACCCCCAAATCAAAAGTTGACTTTTTGACCCTTAAAATAGGGGCAAAATGACTATTTTGCCCTAAGATTTGATTGAGTACACCTACCCTTTATATAACATTCCAGAATACTAAGACTAATATTATAATAATCTTAGTAATGTTTAAACAAGTGAAATCAACTTTTAAGTCAGATTCCAATAATTTCTGTTAAGTCTTAAGCACTATACCTTAAGTACCTTTCCTGAGACTAGGACTAGATCATAGGTTAGAGTTTATTTATTGGGTAAATTGGGTTACCTAATGAGTGAAACCTTAGTTTTATTAGTTTATAGACTTTCTTTTATTTTATAACATATTCTGATTATTTTGTCTTTTAACCTTAGATTTAAGGTAGGAGATTCATCCTATTAGGTTTGATTACTTAATAGGATTTGTCATAACTAAGTAGATCACTAATATAATAAAACCTAAAACTTAGGTCTTAACCTCTTTGGATTATGTGATTAAACCTAAACCTCATAGTGTTTAATCCATAATCTATAGGTTTAGAAGATCTTGATTGGATCTTAGTTAGAACGTCTAAATTCACCAAACTATGACGTATGATTTATTAATTTAACTCGTAGTCATCTATCTAATTGAACTAGATTAGAACCTGATCAGTTCTAATCCTTTTTAACTTATAAGGACGAGCTTCTGGGTTATACTCGATAGTAGGAAAACGGTGATCCTAAACTTGTGTAACTTGGAATAGTTAGTATAGTTAAGTAGAAAATAAATGATATCACCATGTTTAGTAGAGTCCCTTGCTTCTATTGATATTTTATTGCTACACATTCCTTAATTTTTGTGCCATATTTTCTTGAGCATATCATATAAGACATTTGATATGCATGAATAAAATGTTATGAAAATATGGAGACTCCCTAGATTCCTTGTGAAAATATTACAGTCATTAATGAAAAGATAATGATTTGATGTGTTTGAGCTGCCTCTCAGTGTTCTTTTGATCATACCGATTGTTGCCCTAGCCGTATCGTGCTAGGAACCGTCCTAGCCGTACTGGTGCTAGGATCTTTTGGGTATGACTGTTGGTGACCTAATCGTATCGTGCTAGGAACCGTCCTAGCTGTACTGTGTTAGGGCCTTCTATGTTGACTATTGTTGCCTTAGTCATATCGTGCTAGGAACCGTCCTAGCCGTACTAGTGCTAAGATCTTCAGTCCTTTTTGGTGAGCTAATGTAGCTCTCTTCTATAGGGCAGATTGTACACGTACGATTTTATATGCAGTTGTTGTTGTTTACTTTTCAGTATTCTTATTCAGTCAGCTATTTCCTTATACTGCGTTCATATATATATTTAGGATGTTAGAATATTGCTGCTATTTATATGTATCACTGCTGAGTTAACTTATTTTAATTGGCATATTTTTTGTTAATCACCAGCATGTTTATGATGTAGAGCTTTTCTTACAGCACTTGTTTAGTTAGGTATATTTATATGCCATTCCTTGTTTAGTTTGTATGCGAGGCATGTCTCAGCCTCTTTCCTTTTCTTTACTTAAGCTATAGATGATGGTTTATAGCTTTCCCTTTTTCTTTTGTATTGCTTACTGCTCCCTTACACATTATTGCTTAGAAGTAGTAAAATGGTGATATTACATAATCTTTATAATAATCAGCTTAAAATGTACTTAGACAATTGTCTAACCAAATTTTTCTTTTCTTTGGCTGGGGCCTTACATTGTGAAACCGACAATGGCAGATCCTCTTCAGTTAGATGAGCAGGAGTTAGGAGTGGAGCCATACCCAGAGGAGGAGCCCGTAGAAGAAGCCGCTGTTTAGCATTTATTTTATATGTGAGGATGAGAGCATTTTCACATTCATTTATTTAAACTATTAAATAATGTAATAATACAGGTACTATTGACTGCGTATTTGGATTGTATGCTTATATTTTGAGTTCTACTTTTGTTATTTATACTCTGATGCTTAGATGGTTTACATCTCCTTAAATCGTTTCCGCACTCTGTATGTTTACTTAGATAGTGACTGAATGCTCGATTCTATGCTCACTCCTTTCCTTATTAAGTGGACTGTGAATTACATCCTAATCCAACTATAAGTGAAGGGTTAGCTAGAGTGACACGCCACCCCTTAGCTTAATCCTTGTAGGTTAAGGGTGGGGCGCCACATTTTCATACAAGGTTTATCTTTGTTGCAAATTACAAATCTATACAAATATTTAGAGGAATAAGGTTTCTCTTTGTTGCATTATCTATTTGGAGGAATAAGAAAACTTATAGTCACTTTAAGAGGGTCAGTAGAAAACCGTTATTATTTATCTAAATTTGCAATGTTCTTGAGTCGGACTTTGCAGTACTAGCCCTACCTATTTGATGCACGGGTGGCTCGAATCATGATTTGTTGGGGTTCATGCTCGAATTTGATTGTTTTCATGCCCAGCAGAAAAGCAGGAACACACAACAAACCTAAATCCAAATATATTATAAACAACATTTAGTAATTCGTTAGCATAAGCCTCCTTTGAATAGAAAAAATGTTGATTCCAAAAGAAGGAGCCCTCCGGAACACAACTCTTTACTCGTATCGAATAACAAACAATATACATTTCACAAAGCCATAACTACGTCCAGAGCATCACAACACCAACATCAAACACTTAAACGATCACATACCACAAAACCAATTTCATTTGACTACAAAAATATCATTACAAAGGCAACTCCATTAGCTGTAATAATATATATCATACAGCATCAAGGCATTGAAGCCATGAAAGCAAAGAAGAAAACCATAGATTCATTCAGAATGAACTGCTACCATAGATTCATTTTATTCCTTAAGAGGCACAAATTGATTTTGATGATCTTTGTTCATTATTTAGATTCTTTTGTGACAACTGTTTTTGTAGATATAATACCAATCACATGGGCCAATGCTGATGTGGCACTCATAAAAACACGAAAATACTCACCGCAAAGATAAACCAAATGATGTTGTAATCTCAAAATTTTGTTATCCAATTCACTTAATTTAAAAAAAAAAAATTATATATATATATATATATATATTTATTTATTTATTTAAATGACAACAAAATTGAATAAATTCATTAAGGAGATATGCGGACGAGCTACTGCGGCGCAGCAGCAGGCGAACCACTGGAATGAAGCGCCAGCAAAGAGGCGTAGGCGCCGTCACGGACGTGGATGAGGGACTCGTGCGTTCCCTTCTCGATAATCGCTCCGTTCTTCACGACGGCGATGAGATCCGCATTCTTGATCGTCGTGAGGCGGTGAGCGACGACGACGGTGGTCCGGCTGACCATCACGCGATCCAGCGCGTCCTGAACGATTCTTTCCGATTCGGCATCCAGCGCGCTGGTGGCCTCGTCAAGCAGCAAGATCCTCGGATCCTTCACGATTGCCCGAGAGATCGCCACCCTCTGCTTCTGCCCGCCTGACAGCTGAATGCCTCGCTCTCCCACCATTGTCTCATACCCCAGCTGCAAGCTCGATATGAACTTGTGCGCGTTCGCCGCCTCCGCCGCGGCCACGATCTCTCCCTCCTGGGCTTCTCCTTCCTTCCCGTAAGCAATGTTCGCTCGGATTGTGTCGTTGAACAGCGCTGGTTCTTGGCTCACTAGCCCCATTTGCTGCCTCAGCCATCTCAGTCTGAACTTGTGCAGATCTACTCCATCCAGGAGTATGCGGCCCGAATCTGGATCGTAAAATCTCTGCAGCAACGCTATCGCCGTTGATTTTCCGCTCCCGCTCTCCCCCACCAGCGCGACGGTCTGCAAGAGAGTTATCAGTAGACGCGGCCTCGTTTCGATAGATGCAATTGCGTCTGGATTACCTTCCCGGATCTGATGGAGAGGCAAAGATCCTGGAAAATCGGCACCTCGGGTCTCGTAGGGTACTTGAAACCTATATGCTGAAACTCGATATCGCCTTCTAGAGACTCTAATGTCATGCCCGATTCGTCGCTCGGGTTGATTTTAGATTCCCTGTCCAGAATTGAAAACACGGATGCTGCTGCTGATTTGGCTTTGGTGGAATCTGGGGCCAGTGAGCTCGACTGAGAGATTCCAATGGATGCCATTGCCAGGGCGAAGAAAACCTACAATAACAAATCAAAGACAAAGAAATCAGTAAAGGGTGTAAGTAGTGCTTTCTCCTCATTTTTGCCAGAGTTGCTACAAACAAACCCTAAAAACTTTGCCGAATGTTGTCTTGCCATTCTCGACCAGCCGGGCTCCGGCATAAAAGCTGGCGGCATAAACACAGAAGAGCAGGAAGAAGGAGGCCCCAAAGCCGACCCCGCTAATGATTCCTTGTCTGATTCCGGCCCTCCTTGGGCCTTCGCACTTCTTCTTGTACAGATCCATAACCTTCTCTTCAGCCGAAAATGAGGCAACGGTCCTTATGCTTCCGACCGCATCATTCGCCACTTGGCTCGCTTCCTCGTACATCACCTGCATCGATTCAAAGCTCGAATCACTGGGGTATATGTATTAAACGGCTCTGTGTGCACAGAGACTGGAGGGAGTCGAACCTTAGCATCAGCACTAAATCCTTTCATGAATTTCATCTGGATCCATCCGTTGAGGCCCATGATAGGTATCATCGACAAGATGATAAGAGAGAGCTGCCAACTTGCAATGAAAGCAATTACGAGGCCGGCAATTAAGGTGGTAATGTTCTGAACAATCAATGCAAGAGCATCGCCCACAAGGCCTCTGACGGTGGCTGCATCAGCGGATAGCCGAGAGCCGACTGCTCCGCTCGAATTCTTTGGATCATCAAACCATGCTATCTCCATGTTCACAACCTTCTCAAATGTCATCAATCTGATCCTTCGGATCAATCTAGAGCCGGCCAGCCCGAAAAAGTATGATTTTGCTGGATGTGCAGCTAGAGAAACTCCTCCAAAAATCAAGAACATAAGCGACCAGAACTTGGAATCTTTCTTGAGTTTGTGCGGCGGCTCATAGAAAGAGTTTATGACGCTGGAAAGAAGTACTCCAAAGGCAGGGAAGATGACACCATTCACGATTGCGGACGCAGCGCCGAGCAGCAAGATTGGGATTTCCGGCTTGTTAAGAGTGGCGAGTTGACTGAGAGGCACTTCTTTTGGTTGCTCATTAGTGCTGCTGCTGCTGCTGCTGTTAATGGGGGCCTCTACTAAACTTTCAGAGACAGGTAAAACATGGCCTGCTGAGAACGAGTGGCGGCGGCTGCTATGCTCCAAGGATGACTCTCTGCTAATGGAGTGTTTGGAGGGCATGCGTCCGCTCAAATGCCTTGCTCTGTCCATCGACAGACTGACTTTTTCATTATCAGATTGGGGCATTGCATCAGTGTTTTGATGCATTTCCTGCAGCCTTATAAGTTGGCTATAAGCACCATTTGGATCCTGTGTGAGCTCCAAATGCGAACCTTAAAAAACCAAATTCAGCGTTCTTCAGCAACACTTTAGAAATTGAAGCAGGAATAGCAGAAATATTATACCTTTTTCAACAATGGAGCCACGATGAATAACAGCAATGCTGTTAGCATTCCTCACTGTGCTCAAACGATGAGCCACTATGACAGTCGTCCGGCTCATCATGACTCTATCGAGTGCTTCCTGCACCGCTCGTTCGGATTCTGCATCGAGAGCGCTGGTGGCTTCATCCAGTAACAGTATCTTTGGATCCTTGAGAATGGCTCTAGCAATTGCAATTCTTTGCTTCTGCCCTCCAGACAGTTGTGTTCCATGCTCCCCAACCATGGTATCCAGTCCCTGATATTATAATCATATGCCGTAATTTAAGAGATTATAGAGAAACTGTTTTGTGGCTGGCAAAATATCCACACAAAAAAAGGTGCAGAGACCAACCTCAGGCAACTTATTAATGAACTTGGCGGCATTAGCTAGATCAGCAGCAACCCTGATCTCTTCGGTTGTTGGATTATTCTTTCCATAAGAGATGTTATCTTTAATGCTGGAGGCAAAAAGAACAGGCTCCTGGCTCACAAGCCCAATCTTTCCCCTAAGCCATCTCAGCTGAAGATCTTTGATATTAATGCCATCAATGAGGACCTCGCCAGACTGTGGGTCATAAAACCTTTCAATCAAGCTGATCACTGTCGACTTCCCACTGCCACTCTCCCCAACTAATGCTGTAGTTGTGCCAGCGTTAATTGAAAGAGAAAATCCTCTGAAAATTTGTTCCTCGGGCCTCGCCGGATAGTTGAAATACACATCTTTGAATTCAATATCACCACGAATGTCATCCAATTTCTTTGTGCTCGTGTCATAAGCATCAATCTCTGGTTTCCTGTTGATCGTCTCGAACATTTTGTAGGCCGCCGCGCGGCCGGCTGCAAAAGCTGACAAGCTGGGTGACGCCTGGCCGAGAGAACTGTGGATCAAAGCAGTGCAAGTTAAAACAATATCCGGACTTGCAATGAACCAATGAGAACTGCAAATAGAAAACATAATCTTACAATGAACCAGTGAGAATAGCTAGTATTACATTAAGAACATCTGCACCAGTATATCCTTTGCTCTTGTCCAATATCAGCTTTCCTCCATACCATACACCTAAAGAATACCCGCCAAACATGAAGAACATAACAAAACCAAGACCCAATCCAGTAACCAGGCCCTCCTGAACGCTGGAAGTGTATGCATTTCTCAGTGCTTCATGGTACCTGTTCACTGAAAGCTTTTCTCCTGTGAAAGATGCAACCTGAAACCGAAAATGCACGAAATAAGACTGATTGTGTAAGGGTGCATGCAAGTATATGCGCGCCACTTACAGTTCTAATGGAGCCGATTGCTTGCTCCACAACCACTGCGGCATCCCCGTAGGCCTTCTGACCTTTGGAAGCCATCTTTGATACAACCAAGGACATAATTGCACCTGCAAGCACAAGGAGTGGGATTATGGACACCATCACGAGGGAGAGAAGCCATCCCTGAATGAATGCAACTATGATACCCCCGAAAAAGGTCGATGTTAGCTGAATAAATTTCCCAACCTGCGATCAGTTGTGGAGAATTTTACATATCAGAAGCTTTTAATAGTACATTCTTTTTCTTATCATCAATTCATTGGTGCTGTTATTTTCTGTACCTTCTCACCCAATGCATCCTGGATTAGAACAGTGTCCCCTGACATTCTCCCCACAACTTCCCCAGTGTTTGTTTCCAGGTCAAAGAAGGCAATTTCTTGCCTTAAGATGGTTTTCAGGTACATGTTTCTTATTCTTGCTGCCTGCCTTTCCCCGGTGGCCATCCAACAAGCAACCTCTGATAGACAGACAAAATGGAGATCATTGCATCTGATTTAAAATGCATGGATTCAAATAGCACATATATATGCTGCAAGAGTACTCACGGAAAAAGGATGCTATTCCTGTGCCAACTGCTAAGTATATGAACTCGAGGGATACCTACAAACACAGCAAAAAGCTCTTGTGATCCATGAACTCAAGAAAAAAAAAAATATAGCATAGTATCTTGAATTTCAAAAAATAAAAGAAAATCACACCTCAAAATCTCTGATTCAAATCACATGAAAATTTTGAAATATTACACATACAATTTTATTCCTTATTCCTTATTTTCAAAATGTATGAAATCTCATCGAAGCTCAATTGGCAAATGCCAAATAAATGGGATCCACAAATGATTACTAGAATAGAGGACACAAGAAGAGCACAAGCTAATATTGAAATATCAACCAAAACATATGAGCCCACAGAAACTTGATATTCTGGATAAACAAATGTGTTTGTTGCAGCATAAGCCTAAATTCAACTTCTTTTGTGTGAGCAAGAAATTTAGACTAAGGATATGTACAAAATTTGGTAATATATGCCATACAAATAGTTATGCCAACTAGGAATGATCAAGTAAATGTATTCATGATCCACCAACGATTCCAACCCGGCAAGTTTACTAAGATCAATACAAAATTTTACTCTCTCCGCCCTATAGAGCCACAAAAAATACATGTCTACCTTTGATCCTTAATTCACCATGTTGGGAAGAAGAGACCGAGAAAGTACTTCACAGGCACCAAAAAGACTGTAGAGAATCGATTCTACATGAAAAAAAGATAGTAGCAATTTCTAATACGATGAGGAATATTCATTGACAAACATATCAATGACTTCACAAGACAGTTGGCAAATCTCTTAAACCTGGATGGAGACATAAATGGTAAAGATGTGCTCCTCCTCCTATTGACCTCGCTCACAGATGAGTACGAGAACTTCATGATGAAGCTATTCCATGAGCATGAGGCTTTGATGTATCAAGAAGTGAATACATTGTTAAATCATGAGTTTTAACGACATGCCAAGAGTCCACAAAGACTAACATGGTCTAGGCACTTTTCTTCAAATGAGGAAGATCCATGACAGCAGTAGCGGTGGCAATCAACGACGAGACAAATCTAGAAATCGAAGTATTAGGTGCAATTTATGCACATTTTCTAGAGATCGATTATTGGAAGAAAGATTGCCCAAAGTTGAAGAATAAGGTGGAGTCGACAAAAGCGAAAGCTCATGTGATGCAGGAAAAACAAGATAAAAATGATTCGGATGTGCCAGTCTTGATGACAACCCAGTGCCTGTACACGATTGACACATGTTGGATTAAGGACATTGAAGCTACATACAACATATGCTCATGGTGAGATTGGTTCTAAACTTACAAAACTAGAGATACTGGTGCAAGGACAAAAGACAATGTCCAGACTTGTTGAACTATGGGAATTGATAATATTCTAATGCATATGCATGGAGTTGTACAAGAGCTTAAAGAGGTGCAGCACATTCCTAATATCCGCAATATCCATTTATTAGTGGTGTCATTGGAAGTCAAAGGCTATCAAGTTGTGATTGAAGCAGGGGTCATGAATATTAGTAGAGCACTAATGCACATGATGAGCCTTCTGATGCCACCATACTATGGCACATATGATTTGCACGCACGAGAGAGCCCTCACTAGACGTATTGTAGAAGGGAAAATTAAGGGAGCTGATACTTGCAAGCTAAATTGTATGAGTATTGCATGTTTGATAGAAGATGTGTGTTTCCTTTGGTAAAACCATCCACAATACCAAATGAATATTATACTATGTGCACACAAATATTTGGGGTACGATAAAAACATCGTAATTCAGCAAACAATGATATTTTATCATGTTTATTGATGACTTCTCCAAGAACGATTGGTTGTATATAATAAAATACAAAGATGAAGTACAAAAGAAGTTTGTGATCTAGAAAACTTGGATTGAGAACCTGACAAATAGAAGAGTTAGAAAATTCAAATTTAACAATGAAAGAGAGTATATCTCAAGAGTGCCAAAGATCTAGAGGATAAAATACCACTTTACTGTTAGAGATGTCACAAAAGAATTGAGTGGCACAAATGGATGAATAAGATTATAGTTGAGAGTTTATTGTAGGCTTTTGAATGCTGGGGTGGAACAAGTCTTCTAGACTAAGCCCCAAGACAATGCATGCCACCTAGCAAACTATTTGCGTCTTATAATAATTGGAAAGAAAATTCTAATAGAGATGTGGTTCGATAAACTTGCATATGACTATAATCAATAAAATAATTTTGGATGTCAAACTTATTATCTTGTATAATTTGATAAATTAGATCAATGGCCAAAAAGCTATTTTTATAAATATAAATGTAGACTGAAAGATTTTAAATAATTTGACCTTGATGTTAAGAAATTGTTATAAGTAGAGATGTGCCTTTGCTGAGAAATTTATGATGAGGCCAATGAGATCTCAAAGCATGTGAAGACTTTAAAATGTGCCATAAAAGATTTGCAGAATGTGGAGCTTGATATTGCTTCATTTGCTCCACAAATTTCTTCTACCTCAAAGCCAGTATTTAAGTATTTTCAAATAATGATTAAGGAGATACTAAGGCTAAGGAAGAAAATTAGAGACCCTAATACAGGAATTTATTATAATTGGAGAAACGTGAGAGAAATTATTTTTTGAACTTGCTTGCTATGCTACATCAAGAAAAGCTTAGCGTAAGCTAGCTACACATCACAGTTTTGTTGGTAATGTCAGGAGCAACCTAGCTTCCAAGGTTGGCATGGCTAAAGGATTATGTTGGTTTTGCAATTTCAGTTATCGAGGCAGATATCCCATGTTTTTTAAGGAAGTAGACAAGCCTTGCAAATACACTAAAATCATCTTAATTTTTGTGCTAAATGTATGTTAATTTTCAGTAATTTTAGATAGTTTCCATGTACTTCACTCCAATCTGCATATTTGTAAGTTTTTGGGACCACTTCGGCTAAAAGTTCACATGTAATAGATGACAGAAGATAGCCCGACGCTCAGGCGCGCTTGAGCGCCTTGACAGACTTAAATTACGTATGTCTGCGTTTGCACGCAAGTGTACGTGGTCCGAAATACTATGGGATGGTGAGATCCCGAGATTTATTGTCCTCTGAAAATGGTGTTGTAATTTATTACTAGAGTATATCCAATTTCAATAATGTTTAAGCACTCGATTTGTTTGAAATTATGTTCATAGATTATAATTCCTAAGTTACGTTGATTTTGAATCAATTTGGAAAAATTGGGGAGAGTTGAGGTTAAACATGCTATTCATCATGGGTTCATGCATAGTTACTCTTCTTCTCAAACCTTTATCAAGTAAGTTGAATTAATCTTCAGTTTAGTATCAAGAGATTTAGTATTATCTAATAAAATTATTAAATGTACTAAATCTTATCTAGTGCTCTTAGATAAACACCATGAGGTTCAATCTAGGCACATAGAGAACCATGTGATCTTCTAGTTAGCAAAATCCTCTCTTACATCTAAAGTGATAAAATTCGCATTTTTAGTTAAGGATCACATGATCTTGATTCCATCTATGGCTCACATGCATCTACTCTTAATTTAACTAAGTGAGAAAAAGCTTGATGCACTTGAATTCCTCACGTAAATCAAGAGTGAGCTATGGAGCTTTATAAGTGGTTCTCGACTCACATGCATCAAGTTCATACCACAAGTAGTATGAACTGAACTATGGAGCTTAAAGACTCCTTGGTTATATTTTCTCATGGCTCAAATGATCAACCTCTTATCGAAAGTTATAAAACTTGGAATCCTAATAATGTTTATTTCTTTATTCTCTTGGGACTGAAGGTAATTAGTGCTTGCCATTAACTCGTGCTGTGGGTAAATAGAGAGTTTTAAATATTTTGACTGTCTCAATGCCAATTTAGAGCAAGTTTCCAAGTCAGCTTTATGGCGCACACCACGACGAGCTATAGCGTCGGGCTTTCGGTCGTTTGGCTCTACCGCGTGCTGTAGCGCCTTGATCCCTGCAAACCAGGCACTATGGGCGCTGTAGCGCCTTGGTCTGAATCAATTTTGTTAATTTCTACTCGGCAAATGATAAAATTGAACCAAATAAATGTCTTGTCCCTCGACGAACCCATCTAGTTCAACAATCTTGTTTAAAGAGCATTACCCCATACTCGCTCACCATTTTTTCTATTGGCCGCCCCTTATCACCTCGCTCGCCCGCATTTCAGCAAGGCAGACGAACTACGTCCATGGCTAGCATATTGAAGAAAAAATTTTCATAGTCAACCCCAGCTCACGTAAGTGGGATTAAAGTTTGATTTTGATGTGAATGATGTTATAGCCTAATAAGTTATGACACAAATTGTTATAGCCTAATAATTATTTGTTTTTAAAATGCTTCCTCTATCATATTACTATTCAACCAATCACTTATGTTGACTATATAAACAATTGTAGCATTTGAGATCCAAGATACCTCGCATATAGGGCCAAAAACAAACGACTAATAAAATAAATGTTGTAGATTGGGAAAATAAAAAATTCAAATTTTAGGTTGTTTTTATTTCTACCTTTTTGGGAAGAATATATGAGTTTTGACTTTGAATAAATGCGCACTATCGCATTCAAAAAGTAAAAAACAAGGGCAAATTCGATCCAATCTGAAAAGTAGAAAGGTCATCCTTACACGCAAAAGCAGAAAGTCTATATGGAGGCGTACCTTTGAAACCCTGTGAACGACATCATGAATATCTTCAGCTCCTCCAAAAGACTGTATCAAGTTCCCAAAGAGCACTGTCATGAGAGGCAAACCAGCCCCATTCACCACCGCTCCAACAGAACCCAGAAGCATAAGCAAGACATCAATGGAGTCAGCAAAAGAAAACAGCTTGTGGAAAGGGACGGTGCGCTTGTTTTCTTCCTTCTTCTCTCCCTCATCATTCTTAACTGTCTCTTTTAACTGCAAACCACTGGAACATACCTCCCGATTTTCTTCTGCCATCTCTTCAGCTGAATGGCCAATCTTACTCTACTGAACTGAAGACCTTATCTCAATCAGAATTATAATTATTTGCATGCCCCCAGATCTGCTATCTAACAAAATCAAATTATAATATCATAGTAAGAAACTGAAATTTCTTTCGGTAGACAGCAAACATTCAGTAATAACAAATATCAATTATTAGATCCGGAGTATTTTTGGAGAGAGGCATCTAGCAAATTAACGGTGAAAGGAATAAAAAAAAAACCCTTTCAGTTATTCCTCAACAGTTTTTTAAACATGCTCGGCAAATACTACTAGCCAAACAAAGAAAACAACCAATTAATTCCAGTCAAAGGAACATTATAATGCCACACGGATCATCTAAAATGAAAGAGTTTAAAAAAGGAAATGCCGTTTTATTTCGAACTGATAGCAGGGCACAGAACCTGTAGGAGAAAGCAGAGGGATCAGTCGAACGTCCTGAACCTTGCTTGCCCTAGCTGAATTTATATAGGGTATAAACTGCGTGCAACTTTGGGATGGGAACTCGACAGATTACGGTGCTTCCTTTTGCTTGGTGAGCAAGCAACTCTAAGCGCCAGCGATTACAATTAGTTAAAGTTTTGAGGAAAGATTCCAACACGTGCGAAGCTACCATGGACGTCCACGGGCCTCTCACACTAATTTACATTAGAAAAATATTATTAACTCTTAAATATTTTCTAGAATTTAAAATTTAAAAAATATATTTTTATGATTCTATAAAAGTGAATTTAATAAAAAAATTTTATTTCACTTAATTTTCTAAATTCTAATTATCAATATATTTTAAGAGATATTTAAAAACTAATATAATTTAATATATAAAAATATATATTTTTATAGGACTTAAATATAAATTAAAAAAAAATTATTAATGTTGAATAATTTTTAATATATATTTTTATATAAACTTAATATTTTACTTGAAAATTCAGGACATTAAAATTACTCATTTTTAGTATTACAATGACATTCATATTTAATATTTAAATTAGTATTAATTAAGAATATCTTTATTGACTTTGAGTTATTAGTTTACTTTTTTTTTTAATCTTTTTTGTGAAATTTAAGTTTATGATTACTTTTAAATAAAAATGAGTAATCTCTTTAAAATGTTATCATGAATAATTATGAGTGAGATTATCCTAAAATTTATTTTTTTAATTTGTTAAATATTTTTGTAATAAAATAAATATAAAACGAATTAAAAATAATGTATTCATAAAAAAAAAATTATATTATGATATAATATATTTTTTATGTTGATTTATATACTAAAATAAAAATAAAAATAAATAAAAATATTATTTTTTTGGTAGTGAATATTTTTTAAATATTTGTTGAAGGTTTATTATTTTCCAATTTATATATATATATATATATTA
The DNA here is from genome assembly GCA_016760335.1 of Gastrodia elata. NCBI lineage: Eukaryota > Viridiplantae > Streptophyta > Magnoliopsida > Asparagales > Orchidaceae > Gastrodia > Gastrodia elata. The sequence goes on from CM028676.1 coordinate 34,763,465, forward strand.
GAACTTCATTGGAAACTAAAGTAAAATTATAGGAATCAAATTTTTCATATCGGGAAATACAAATTTTCTCTCTCTGATATAAAACATTAAAAAAAAATATTATTTAATAGTTAAAAATAGATAAAATAGATAAAATATAGGGAACATATGTATCTGGTTGGTGCGAATATAATACTTTAATATTTAGTCAAATATATATAAATAATTAGGTCTTTCATATTAAATCAACTTATAAATCATTGTATATGTATCTCTAGTTATGTGCATAGGAAAATAACACGATACCTCCTTTTTCTTCAGTGTCTTAATATCATTAATTCATCTAATTTTAGCATTTAATTTATAATAACTGGGATTCATTAATCAATTTTGTGATTATAAATTCACTAAAATATTTAAATGTATTGAAAAATACTATTATTTTTAAATATTAAGAAAATTAAATATATAATCATTATGACTAATTATTATCAACATTAGATGTATAATAATTATAATACATTGATGAAATATTAATTTAGGTTGATCAAAAATTATCTTAATGAATATTCTCTTATTATGATAATTTTTAGTATTATCTAAACAAGCTATTAGTTTGTACCTTTTGGTTAGATAATTTGTTTTGCGGAAGAAAATTTGCTATGCTCCTTAATGATAATCCAAGGTTTAGAGCACGTCTATATATATATATATATATATATATATATATATATATATATATATATATATATATACACACACACACACACGATACATATTGGATCATGAACATATGTATAACTTATCATATCTACAAGAAATTTACACATTTTAGATATTGGATCAACAATCTTACATCATGTAAAAAGCTTACACATGTGCAAAAAACTTGCACATACATCATGCAAGAAGCTTACACATGTTGGATCAAGAAACATATAATATTAACACTAACAAATATGTAACTTATCAACATATCAAACATTGGAGAGCGGTGTTATGCTGATGAGCAATAATCAAGCATATCGTATAATTGGGATATGAAGCATTTTGGTGTGCATGCATGATGGGGAAACTCGGGAGCTAAAGAAGGTGCAGCATGTTCTAGATATGTGCAAGAAACTATTGTAAGTTGGATCATCGAACGATCAGGGGTTTCAAAGTGATTATTAAAGTATGAGTTCTAAAGATCAATCATAGAGAAAGAACATATACGAGGGGCATTCACCAAAATGATCTATATTATCTCTGAGGGAGTACTATGGCAGGTTGTAACGGCCCCAATATTTGGATAGAAGATTAATCCAAATTTTGAGTGTTACCTTAGCACCCAACACTTGAATAGAAGAAAATAGATCAAATGCTAATGCTAAGTGGCCAAGTCTCTTTATGAGTATTTGTTAAGTTAAAAATGAATGAAAAAGAAAGATACATATAAATGCAGATATACAAACATTTACAAATAAGCAAACCACTCATTCATCCAAGTAGTCTTATATTCATTACAGATACAACACAAATTAATAACTGAAATAAACGTAACTTATATAATTTATTTATTACAAGGCTTTTCAATATACATGGCAGTTTAAAAGTGAATTAAAGTTTGACTATGCGAAAGCAGATTTCCATAAGGATTCTTCAAGTACTGGGCCCTGCATTACCTGAATAAAAGGGCTCTTGTTCTATCATATTATGGTATTTAAATATGATAGGGCAATGCCAAGAAAAGAAAAAGGTAGTTAGACTAAACAGTCTAAGTACAATTTAAAGTTAGCTATGTTTTTAGATTAACAAGATATCACAATTGTTATTTACAATTTAAGGTAAGCAGCGGTGTTATAAAAGCTGTAATGTATGGGAAAGTAAAGTAAATGTAACTGTAAGGGAAACAGTATGAAATAACTCGAGTAAAAATACTCTCTTAAAGTTCTAGCCTATTACTGAAAATTGGTAGGGAAGGTATTTTAAAGGCTAGAAACTGCTATGTGCATAAAATGAAAGCAATATATAATCAAATGGGATTTATGCTGAGTAAGCAAATAACATACAGTGAAGCTTTAATTGAAGTTAAACAACATACACTGTATTTAAACTAAACTGAAATAAGCAATACACAAAACTGAAAATAGAGAGTGTAAAGCTAAAGGAAGTAAGGAAATATCTTAGATTCTCATTCTAAGATAATCATAGTCTAAGACTATGATTTGAAAGAATAACTAAACAGTTATGAAGAGATCTTACAATTTGTAAAAGAATCTCTTATATTATTAGTTAAAGTTACATTTAGAAATACCTCATTCTGTAGGAGTACACAACAGAATGGGCGAGGAGTTAAGCACGTCTGCCTAACCAGATACAGTGGGGAAGATGAACATTCACATTTACCCTCCCTAAAATGTGAAGTTCTAATGTAAACATTTTTATTTGTACTCTAATTGCCTTAAGGCATTTCCCCTTTAAAATTTTAAGAATAATCTTTATTTATGCCCAAAGTCTTGAATATATGTTCAAGGATATGAGGCTCAAAGCTATGCAAGCATTCAATGGATTGCAAAAATTGTAAAGTATGTGATATCTTTTTGTTATCTAAATATTTTAATAATCTACTTTATTATTGGAGTTAATCAAACTCCAAAATTGGCTTATAGATATTTAATCTAAAGTCAATTTCGAATAAAAGTAGAAGGAATTGTAAATGAAATTAGAAAGATATTACAATTTCATTAAATACAAGGAGAACTTATCCAAAGCTTAAAAAGAAAAGAAGCTATTAATTTCAATTAAAATTAAAAATGAACCATTGAATTGAACATTTTAATTTGAATGTTAAAGCTTTCTGAAATATTTCTAAGTCTTAAAATTCTTAGAAAATTCGGCAGAATCTCCTTTGTTTTTGTTCAAATTTTCAATTTTCACAATCAATAAGTCAACTTTTACTGACTATCTCCAGTTATAAAGTAGAGTTCAATCCTTTTTATAGGATTGCTCATTTCCAGTTCTACAATAGAGTTCAATCCTTTTTACAGGATTGCTCATTTTCAGTTCTACAGAAATTCAACTAAGCAATTTAATAACCTATATCAAACGTTTAATAACAAAAGATGCAGAAATAAATTTAGCAACTTAAAAGATCATCGTTATGTGACTTTCGTACATAGCATTTAATTTAGTAATCCTATATTAGTTTTACAACTCAACCTGCAAAGATTAATATCATTAAAGTTAACATTTAAATATAAAGCCAAATTCATTTGATTTCAATGGCAGCATATGATCTTCTGAATGTATGACAGCATTTGTAATATAACATTAGATGGCAACATGAAATCTCATAAGATATATTGCAGCATTCGTAATAATATTAAATCTTATAAACTAATAGCATCTTATTCATTCAATATTGCTAATTGCTCAACATATAAGGCATATAGTCTTCTTCATAATAAGTAATGGCATCTCGTTTTGTATTTGAAAAGACAGTATGAAGTAAGTGACAACATTTACTCTTAATTGAATGATAGTACTTGTTATTTGATCTATTGATTTTATATTAAAATGAAAGACAGCATTTAATCATTGTGTCCTTATATAAAAATGGCAGCATTTGATAATATCATGACAAATGGCAGCACTTGATAATATAGCAGCACTTAACATAAATGGCTTCACATAACTATCTATGATTCCTATGAATCCTTTAAGATGAGTTTTAAAGGCAGCATATGGCTTTGATTATAAATGTGGCAGTAACAATAAAAATATTTGGATTCTTTTTGAGGTGATTTTATAAGCAACATATATGATTTATACTTTTGATTTTTAAATGCATAGATGAAAGTAATGGCAGCAATCTGATTTATAATAAAATAGATGATAGCATTTAATCATAATTGAACTTAAATAGAAATATTTGCTCTCATAAGATAGCATTATATTTTTCATGATATTTAAGCAACACATTTTCCCTTTTTCATTTGATAGCAGCATAGAATTACTTAAGCTCTCATTTTTACTCTTATCCATACAATTGGCCACATGTAATTGCATTTGAAAAAAAAAAAAAAAAAAAAAATAAGAAATTTCAGCATATGGTAATAATAACAATACTCATCATCCTATCCCCTTTATCTCATGACCATTTGTTGGCCAAAAATATGATTCCAATATAGCAGCATTTGGTACCTTTGAATCAATTAAAAATTTTATAAGACTATAGATGATAGCGGCATTTGTGTGACATAATTGGCAGCACTTTGTAGGATAGCATTTAGTTCTACAATTCATTGCATCATTTCATAAATAATAGCCTTTGTAAGAAAAATTGACATCAATAGGTCCACATGAGATGGATCAATATAAAGATGTGAGTCCAACACATATCATGTAGTTTAATTAAAAATAAATTTGATGACAATATTACAACTATTGACAACATTAAATCACTTAAAACCATAGATAGTAGTGATATGGCAGCAATTTTTTTATTCTTAAAAAGAATGACGACAAATGATTCCAATGGCAGCATTTTTATAAAGTAATTGACAGTATTTATAAAACATGAATGACAGTGATTATATGAATGATAGCAATCAATTCTCTATTGCATGGTAGTATTATATTGAACTAATATTAATAGTATTTGTTACTCCTAATTCATGTAACACTTCATTATATAAGAGATGGAAGTAATCTTATTACTTTAGGATGAATGAAAGTCTTTAAATTTCAAAGAACACATAACAATATTTAAACTCATAGTTTATTGGCAGCATAACAAAATTGACTTTTGCTAATGTAAAATAACACACGTTATTGACAATACAGCAGCTGTGGGGTTGTAAAAAAAGTGGATCCGATACCATGTAGAAAGACGAAATATGCATAAACAAAGAGGTAGTAGCAATTGATATGAATAATCATTTCTCCAGGAATTTTGAGTATATTTGCATACAAGTATAGATCACTTTAAATACTTATCATGATATTTATTTAAAACTGTAGACCACTATAAGAACAAATGAAATCAGATATATACTAAATTATCCAGCAATTGATTTGATACACTAAATAACATCTTTTTGGATCTTTAATTAACACATGGTAGTATTTGTTTCATCTTACGGCAACGATTTGATTCATAATATGTAATACATCAGTTTAAATCTTATAATATAACTGAGGGCAGCATTTGAATATTTATCCCTATATACTGGATGGTAGCATGTGATTTTAATATAAGAAACGATAATATTAAATTTCATCAACCTGACTGTACACATTTGATAATAACATAAATGACAGTACTAACTCTCTCATTCCCTTAGATGACCTCAATTAGATCCTATTGAATTCATAGCAGTATTGCATCTAAAAATTATAGCAGCATTTAAGCTTTATTATAGCAGAATTCACCTTACTCAGATGGTGGGACTAGTCCCATTATGATGTTCTTTGTAAATAAAGTATTTGCTTTTCATTAAATAATTGCAATTGGAAAGAACCAATCGAAAATAATATACATCAACTCTCCTTATACTAATCTTAATTTAAACAAGTGCTGAAGGACAATCCTTCAATTTTTGAGAAAAAAATAATCAGCACATGAGCATCAACCTGCTCTTTATAAATGAAAACTTTAATAAGATTAGTAATGAGAATAGATTTTCTCTCATCTTGTCTACATTTTCTCTCAGGATTCAATTCATCCCAACTTGAACAAACAACAATCAAAGAAAATGATAGTCACATTTTCACATCAAAAGAAATCAAGTTATTTAACTAAGTAATCTGCTATTAATGAATGATTCAAATACTTTGATAAAGGGGCATAAATGAAAAACTTCATGAAAGATTAAATTCATGCTAAAATGTAAGACTTGCCTTTTGATCTTATGCCTATTATTTTCTTCAATAATCATCGTATAAAATTTATAGTAAGATATCATACTCAGCACACTACTTGATTAATATTACTACATCATAATAAATTATGTTTGAGAAAATTGAGAGTTTTCATAAATTAATTGAAGAGATAAAATCAAACTTTAAATATCACAACTCCTTATCCAAATAATTTCCTTATGAATAGGAAACTATGTGAATAAGTCCCTCATTTAACAGCTTAAAGTTCAAATCTACATTCAAACAATACTTGAAAAGAGAATCAGTGATGTACTTGTGTGGAAACAAAATTTCATCACAAGATTATCTATGAATCTTAGAAATCGTTTTAGATTACTATAATTGATAGGAAAATTAAGTGAAGTACCTGAGTTGAGTATTGAAGAATTGCTGCGAGGTTTTTAGAAGATCGCTTGCTTATTAGGTCATTTCTGAAGCTTACCAAGCATCCCTAAATCGAGGCGGTGAGGTCTTAATAAATAAGGGGTAGTATCGGCTAACCTGTACATGGCTTGATGAGGCAACGACGATCTAATCCTCGACGAAGCCTTTCATTGGCAAGGGTTAGCGGCGCGAACCACGCGTCGTCGTCTCTCCTCACGTTCGCTCGAAGGATTAGGATGGATAGGGTTCCGTCTCGAGGAGGATAGGATCGGGGTTTTGGTTGCGTGCGACGGATTAGGGCAGCCGAAAATTGAATAAATGAGGATAAGGAGTATTTTGAGATATATATATATATATATATATATATATTGATTTATTTGATTTATTTGATTAATTTGAAAGTTTTATTTAATCAATATTTTTATGATAATACATTTCTAATTTAATTTTTTGAGAAATTGCTTTTTAGCTAAAATGAGTGTTATGGACTCAAAAATAAAGTCAAAATTTAATTTGAAAGCTATCTTAATTATTTTAATTACTGAATTATGAAAATATAATAAAATAATCAAAAGTTTTGACTTTCTCCAAAACTCACCAAAATTTCACCTCAAGCTAATTTGGGCATGAGGAATGTAATGGTGAAGTCTGTTTTCAATTCTGAAGTCAATTTAAATTAGGTATTTTCAGAATTATCTGAAACCCAAGAAAAGCTGGAAATCGACAAACGATCTCTAATTCGCACGAAATTTGAGATGGAAACTTCTAATATTATTATAAAAGTAATGAAAAAAATTTATGGTCAAATAGATCTACTAATTCGTATGTAACAACTTTTGGGTCGTTACACAGGTGGAGCCACAATTGCTGATAAACTTTTGAATGCTACTAACAAACTGAAAATACACGTCTGCGCTTACATGCAAGTGCACATAGTATAAAGTATTAAGGGATGGTGATATCCCAAGAATTATCGCCCATTGGGAACGGTGTTTTGTTTTAATACTAGAGTGTACTTAGGTTCACTAATGTTTAAATCTAAAATATGTGTTGTGGTTTTGGTCCTGAATTAATGCAGTTAGGTATTCTTTTTTGAGAATACTATTTGATTAAAAATAGGGAGCGTTGGGTTTTGACATGCAATTCAATATGATTTACGTGCTAGTACCCTTTCATTTATATGTCATATCAAGTGATCTGGATTGATTCTTATTATTTAATAATCAAGAGACTTAATTTTCTCTATGGAATCCCCTAAATGTTATAAGCCTTATCTAGTGCTCAGAAATGAACAATTGTCATATTCTCTTTTGGCACTTTAGACATTCATGAGATTTTTATTTGATGACATCATTCCTTACGTCCAAGTTATAAAATTTAGAATTGGTTTGAACATCTCATGAACATGATTCCATCAATGCTCTCTTGCGTCAATTTTTGGTTTAGCTAAAGAATTGAGCTGCTATGCTACATTGGTTTATGTCACATCACCCAATAGCACTTAGCACTCTAAAACCTTGTATAAGCTTAAAATGAGCTAAGGAGCTCTATTGATGGTTCTTGGCTCCTATGTATCATCCTCTTGATTTAGCCAAGGTTAATGTGCTACGAAGTTCAATGGAGCTTGTTACTCAACCCCTATGCTTAACATGCACTACTAACCTCGTATAAATAAAACGAGAGCTATGGAGCTCAGAGATTTATATATTACTTCCATGGCTCAATTGATCTTCTTAAGTCTAAGGTTATGCAGCAAGCGCTTTTGCACAGCAAATGTTGTCATGTGCTTTCGCTACATTAACTCTCTATGTGCATTCTCTTATATCTAAGTTATCTAACGAGCATAATGGGTTTTTTTTATTAAAGTTATTTAGACATAGATTTTTTGATACAAATGTGTTTTTTAAATTCATCATTCACATACATACAATTAAAATAAACTATACGACATTCATTTATATAAGAAGAGTACACAGTGTTTCAATATTTACATTCTTACAAGCTTAACACCCAACCCTCCCCAAGGAGGGTTTAAGCTGCCATTGAATTATGAAAACAGAAAAAGCTACAATAAATGAGAAGCCTTTGCATGGCACTTACAAAAGAATAAAAGAAGTAAATGAGGGGTACAATACTAGGGGACAAAATTTGCATTCTCATGTCTCTCTCTGTTCCTTGGATCTTCTTTCTTATTCTGTTTTCCGTGCTCTTCTTCCTCACAGGTTGCACCCTTCCCCTTCTTTGGGAAAGGTCTCTCCTTCTCTTTGGATATATAGCAATCTTAGGGAAACGAACTCCTCAGCTGATGAAATTTTGGAGCTCTTGTTCAGCCTTAGGTCTTGGCTTTTATAATTCTTGGAAATCTCCTCATTATTTTGTGCAGCCAGCCATTCCTCTTCTTGAGAATTTGTAACAGCCTAAGTTGTTACCTTAGTCATTTAAGGTTAATCCAAGTTTTAACTATGGTTTAGATAGCTTAGTTAAGTCATTACAAGCTCACCTCTAGATCTAGTCCAGATCAGAAGTCAATCGGATCAAAAACCCTAACACTTGATCTGTCTAAATAGATCTCATATAGAAAAATGAATTTCGCCATTGCTCTCATTGCCCCCAAATTAGCTAGGGATAATATTTTCGTGTTAATCAGAAGTCGTCAAAATTTGACGAATATTTTAATAATATTTAAATACCTCAAAAATCGGGAAAATAAAATACTCATCGGATCAAAAATTCGACATTGTCGTTGCATTCCTCACCCCTCAATTAGCTAGGATTGAACTTTTGAAAATTTTGGAAAAAAAAAAATTTAGTTGACGGCGCCGTTTCCCGCGCCGTCATCTTAAATGGATGGCGTCTCTTCCGCCATCTGATCAGACGGATCCATCGGGACCGTTCGATCCGTTTGATCGAACGGTGCCCGCGACTTCGTCCTGCTTCGAGGGATACACCTCGCGATCGTGCGCCACGCGGTTGCCACCGCTCTCGCAGCCAATCGGCGCCCTCGGGAGCCTCGGCCACTCCATCCTGAGGTCTTTAAGACCTCAGCAGCCACCGCCCTCGACCGTATTGGACTCGAGCGAACTGAACACATCCGCTGCCAAACCCTAACCTGCGACCATTTGAAATCAAGTACTCCTCGATCTCCCTCGTCTTTCATTCGATGTTGCTGATTGAAAATTGCATGCTTATTCCCTACCATGGATTGATGATCGATCAGCTCGATCGAGTTGGATCGAGTCTGATCGATCGTATTTTGGTTTTGATCTACAGTAGAAACCGTTAAGCCATCCATCCTGTAACCCTAAACATATGGTAAGTCTTAAGTCTTGTAGCGCTGCGATGCGCAGTAGCACCAGAGTCTCCGTTAGGTTCCACTATGGCGTGTGATGGTGCCAGAGTCTCTGTCTTGAGGCCGCTGCAGCATGCGATAGTGCGAAGCTCTTTGCCTTGGTCCACTGCAGTGCGTGCTAACACGGAGCTTTTTGTCTTGAGAGAGTTGTAGTGCACGGTACCGCAGAGCTCTCTATCTTGATCCACTGCAGCACCCTGGCGCACCTGGGATCGCCGTAGAAGTTTTCTTCCGAAATTCTAAAATTCAACCCAAGTTTCAATTCAGCTCATCTTTTGTCCTGAACATAGCAACAACATATTAAAGTATACATTTCTTATAACAAAGTATTTAATTTTATTAACCTAATTTATTATAAACCCTAAAGTTATCAATGAGCTCTTCACTTATTAGTTATTACATGCTAAGGCCTCAGCTAAAAAAAAAAAATATAATATTAGATAATTAATGAATTCTATATTTTTTAAGATACCACATTTAAACTTAATAATAACAACAAGCTAAGAGAACAGCAAGCCATAAGGGAAAACAAAAAGTTATAAATGAAGCAATTATAACTTATCAAATTAAGGTAAATAATGAATGACAGATTGTAAATACATGTCTGCGCTTATACGTAAGTGCACGTGGTCTGAAGTAATAAGGGATTGAAGTTCCAAAATTTATCATCCAATGAAAATGGAGTATTTCGTTACTAAAGTTTATTTGTTTTCACTGATGTTTGAATAATTGTTGAGTTTGTGTTTTTTATTCCAATTTAGCAATTAAAATTTCATTGATAAGAAACTATAATTTGAGAAAGTAATGAGAGTTGGGTTTAATATGCAATTCATTAAGAGGTTTTGTAAGTACACTTTTTTGTCAACTTTAAATGTCAAATTACTTAAATGCTTAATTATAATCAAGCAAGATTAGTCTTCCTTATATTATCCCCTGATTCTGACTAATTTGTGTCTAGTGCTCAAAGATGAACTCAAGAAGGTTCAATCTCGGCACTTAGACCCTCACGTGATCAATATTAGTTAAATTTGTTACTTACGTCTAAGTTTCAAATCTATATTTTTAGTTGTGCGATCACACGAGCTTGATTCCACTAAAATAGTATCACATGCATCTGTTGTAGTTTAGCTAAGCGAGAGAGATATTGGGCTAAGTAGGTTATGTCACATTTCATCTTCCTCCTTTAACTAGAACTAGCCATGGAGCACTTTTAGCGGCTCTTGGTTCGCACGCATCAACTTCTTAGCTTAACTAGAGAAATCATGCTACAATGCTCAAGAGCTTGTCACTGGGCTCTCAACAATTATACAACTGTTCCTAGCTTAAGCTAATTATGAGTGATAGAGCTCTAAGATCAATTTAATTTCCATCGCTCTGCTCATCATTTCTGACTTTAAGGAATTGCATGAATCATCCTCGCACGATGAATATTGTCACATATATTCGTGCCAAGGATGCCCATTTGTGCAAGTCCTTAGTTCTAAATTGATGGGCTAGCTGATAGTTTTCCTAGTTAAAATTTTATTTAAAAAGATACATTCATTACACATCATTCATCCAAGCAAAATTTCACATCATTAATCAAGAAATGACTATGAACTTATCATTAACAAAGTTGAGTACAAACAATTTTAATTTTATCAAATCATTACATATTTAGGCTCCCATTACAAAAGAAATATAAGAAAAAAAATTTAGAATGTCAAACCCTTGTATGATTCTTTGCAGAAAAGAAATCAAGAAAAGAGATAGAGATACAATACTAGGAACTGCAGTTTCGCTCTCCTAGATCTTCTCTCAATCACCATTCTCTTTCTCTTTTATGTTCCCTGAACTATATTCCCCTTTCCCTTGGTGGTTTTTTGATCCTTCCTTGGGCAGGACTTCTTCCTTTCCTTCATCCTTTTTTGCACTCTTAAATATTTAGAAAGCTTTAGTATCAAAATAGGGAACTCATTTTCAATCTTCAATTCTTTTTTTTATAGACTTCTTTTCAATTATTTTAGATTTAATTCAGCTAATAAATTCTATTTAGAAAATTGTGCTTTCATTAAATGACTATTTTTTTATTCCTTTAGTAATGAAGGGTTTTAGACTAGAGAAATGCTATTTGGATCCGTTGACATGACACCCAAAAAAGCACAAATCAATAAGATTTTAGTATATTTTATTATTATTTTTTATTTACATTAAAATAATATAAATATTATTTTAATATTTGTATTGAAATAATGTCCAAATATTATTGGGTGGGCTTTTTTGAGTGCCACGTTAACGGGTCCAAATAACATTTCTCTTTAGACTATTGAATTTATGTTTTGCTGTGTAAGAGAATTAAATCAGCATCTTGCTCTCCTCCATATTATATTAAATCTGTGTTTTTATAATTTTTGGAAGTCTCCTCAATTTAGTGCAGCCACTCATTCCATATTTCTCAAAATTTAATTTGTTTCTTTATGAATTATTCTTTTCATCCCTTGAAAATGAAGAAGCTTACATGTATTGCCTTAAATTCCTACTGCGCGGGAAGGGGAAAAATTAAGTCTCTTCTTCTTCCCAATGCTGATTAAATGTCTATTCCTGAGCAGTTTTATGGCTGGCGCTACGGCACACTGCAGCGATTTTACTTTAAAATCTTTGCTAAGTGAATTTTCGTTGCGACGCGCGATAACACCGAGCTCTCTGTCTTGTACCCGCTTTGGCACGATGTAGCACCGAGCTCTCGGGTTTGTGCCCGCTGTGGAGCGTTGTGGCGCGCTGTAGCGGTTCTCTTCCAAAATTTTATATTTTGGACATATTTTTCTTTGCTCAACTTTATCCTGAAAAAGCAATGGAAACACGTCAAAGTATACATTTCTAACCGGAAATTGTTTATTTTTATTATCTTATTTTACTATAAATCTTAAATTTATCAATGAACATATATCAAATCAGAAGATATAATATGATTAGACAATATAAATAAGATTATAAAGTAATTGTAAAAACTAGAAGAACACCATAACATGAAGTAAATAAAAAACAACATGTTTTCATTTAAAAATGGATGGTGGACGGTTCAGAAAACAGTAACTGTTCGTGTGGTTCTGGACCGTCTGATTCTATTTTAAAACGAATGGACAACCGGGATTTACCCGTGTCGTTATCTGTTGCTCGACAGCTATGAGAGATACCCGCTGTCGAATCTTGGGCAGATCCGAGTCGTCAGATCGTCTGATCCGACAGCCAAAAGGCACTAATACGTAGTCCTGTGTTTAGGACTTCAAGGCAATTCGTTTGCAGGATTAAAAATTGGATACACATTAATAAATTAATTAAAATAAATTATTTTGTTCGTATTTTGTGTATTATTCATTCGTTTTGCGATTGAAAAAATGAAACTTTTACCCCAAGCTAATTGGGGGTGAGGAATTCAAAAATACTAAAAATTTTACGATCTCAAATCAATTTATTTTGTATTATTTATTTAACTATTAAAATAATATTAATAAAAAAAATTATGATGTTTACTTCTTATTACTCTTGGGAAGTGTTTCAAAAAAGTGGCTAATATTAGAATGTGGAGACTATTTAGATCATTATGGAGATGTTAATAGAGCTCCGATGAGTATTTAGAAGGTTCCAAGGTGATACAGAATAAAGTTGGAAAAACTCAGTTGTAGCAAGGTGCTGCGGCACACCGTGGTGCGCCTTAGCAGGTCGTGATGCGCCGCAGCGTGCCGCGGCGCGCAAGACCCGAGGGGAAGGTGTTGCAGCACGCCTCTGTGCCAGCCTACCCGAGGCTGGGGTGTCGTGGCACCCTGTAGCGAATCATAGAGCCAAAACACTGAGATAGAGGCGTTATAGCGTGCCATGACACTAGTCAACCCGAGACAGAAGTGTTGTAGCGCGCCATGGAGCCAGTTACCCAAGATCAGGGCACTGTAGCGCGCCTTGGTGCCTACTATCCGAGGCCAGGGCGCTACAGCGCACTATAACGCATGGTGGAAATTTGCTCCTGTTCAGGCATCATCCTACAAAATTGGGGAGGTATTTTGAATCATTTGGAATTCGAATATTAACTGGGTACATTAGGGAATATTATTGGAGGAGTTTCCAATGTTGGCAAGGGCAGGCTAAGGGGTTTGGGTGCTGTTGGAGAGAATCCTAAGGGATGTGTTTGCTGCTCTCCTTCTTCATCCTAGAGCCAAGACTGGTGTTCCCTATTAGAGAAGAAATCAACCGGGAGGTTGTGTAAGCGATATATCTTTCTTTCTCTTTTGAAAGCTCTTTATAAATCTGTAATCCTTTTGGTACATAATAGAATTTCTGTGTTGTGTGGCTCCGTGATTTTTCCCATCTTTATGTTTTCACATAAAATCCTTATTATTTAGATGTTTGTGTTGATGCATGTGTATGTGCTATGATATATTTTTGTTGTGCTTGTAATTTTATTATTTGCTTGGTAACCATCAATATAATCCCGTTCCTCAGCGCATTGAGGTGATTCACAGCAAAAAATAAATGTTACTACTGAGGGTGAGAAATTTAAAAATAATAAAATTTTTATGATCCAAGATTATTTTATATTTTATTGTTTATTTAATAGTTTTCAAAATAATAATAAATAATATATCTATTTGCTACTAAAATGCAAACACAAAAAGACACCATAGCATAAAAAGAAATTTATTTAGAAAAAAAGTGAGGATTTTGGATAAAATGGATAATAACAACAAATCCTTAAGCTCTTATTTTGTGAGACATTTCATTGATAAGCGCTTTAGATATAGGGTGATGCATTAAATAAACAATAATTATTATTCCGCTACAATTTTTTGACTAAGCTATGCTTTACATCATTATATGAGTGCTTAGCTATTCATTGGGCTAATTTGATATTCAACACTTAGTTTACATATCAATTTACTCGAACAATATTTGAACTTAAAGCGAGAATTCTGATCGCTTGCTAAAATCAAAAAATAAACTAAGAATCTCATTGCAATTCGAACTAACAACAGCCATCGATCCCAATCGCAACAACCTTCAATCATCACGCGATTATTCCATTCGAACAAAAAAAAAAAAAAAAAAAAAAGATTTATGCAAAAATCAAAGAATGAATGATTCTAGAACGGATTGTGTTTCCCATGGCCAAAAAAGCCTCCGAGCAGCTGCTGCTGGTAGGGCAAGAAGCTTCGCCGGCCGGCGGGGGTCCCCTTCCCGTAATATATACGGTGAGCGGTAACCACATCCATCTCTTTAACGTCCCCACTTTTCCCCTTTCCCTTATCCTTGGCCGATTTACGGGTAGGGCTTGAGCGAAATGCGGCCCTCTCAATTTCGTTCTCCGTGAGCTTCTCCTTCCCATCGCTCCGACTGCGGCCGACGACCAAGTCCCGGAGCTTGAACCTGTAAGGCTCCGGCAGGGCGGATCCGGTCGAGCGGCTTTTGCGCCACTGATCCGGTGACTGAGGCGCGGATCTAGGACTCCAGACGCAGTACGCCCCCAAATCATCCGCCTCCGATGACACGGAAGGCAGATGATCCTGCTTCTCCAAGGAAACAGACAAACGGCTCATCCCAACATCCAGTTCTTCGGAGGAAATAAGGCTCTGGTTGAAGATGGGATAAACAGGGAGGATCCTTCCGTTTGCGAAGATCTCATCGGCGGTCGCCTCCGTCATGGCACCGGAGTCTGGCTCGATCGAAGTGAAGGCGAACTCGAAGTCTTCCCCGGACATATCTTCTGCAAGGCTCCTTTCTAACTCTTCACCCATTTTCGCTTTGAACGACGATGCTTAGGGAGAAGACGACGGGGCGGCGCCTATATATGAAGGAGAGAAATCGATTTAGGATTTAGGGTGGGAAACCCAATCGATCATGTCCGCGCTAATTCACACGTGCTGACCCGAACGATTGACGCGTTCGAGCGCGTCTAGAGAATCGAAGACCCGACCGATCGGCTTTGCAAGAAATTTATATATATTTTAAAATATTTTTTGCTTATAAAAAAAAATATTAAATTTACTTTTAGAATATTTTGGTAATTAAATTTCTTAAATATTTATGCGAATCTGCGGGACCTATTTAGGAGGAGGAAATTGAGGATGGTTGTTTCTCTCACGTGGAACATCTAGAAGACTTTGCTTTTCTTGCAGACCAATCTACTTGATATGAGTTAAAATTTTGTCTTATTGACATTTTGTAACTTAATTACATTTTGTAAATTATTGATTCAAAATAATTTGTTGTGTAAAAAATTAAAAAAAAATAATTATTTTTTTTTGAATATTTTTTAATATATATTCTTATATAAGCATAATATTTATCTTTAAAGAAATATTATTATAAAAAGTTTATAATTAAATATTGAAAAATAATATTTATTGACATTTAATAATACATTGGAAATGTTTAAAAATAGAAAGTATACAAAAAGTGAGCATCCCTTTCATGCACTCTGATTTTTTAATATTGAAAAATAATATTATCTAATATCCATAATTCATTTGAATAGGTTAAGATAGTCTCAACACTCCTAAACAAAGTGCAAGCCCTACTTCTAATTTTAAATTATTAAATATTATGGATTTGAGCATTTAAATAAATTAATTAAAAGATAAGTATTTATTTTCTATTTTTATGATATATTTTTTTGAATTGTGATATATATATATACAAACAAAGAACCCCGCACACAATGTGCAAATGCGACAACAACACATCGAAAAGAGGAAACAATTTGAAATGATGCAGCAGTATATGTCAAAACCTGCAATCTTATAAAAAATATTTTAATTTACACATTATTAAATGATGCATCATTATAAATATAACCTGTAATTTTACTTCACATTTCAAATGAAAAAATTATAAAATAAAAATAAAGATGAAAATTAACCATTTTGATATCATTAATTTTTAATATTTCAGCACCAATTGATCTCATCATCTTTTGGGGTTATTTCTTGAGGCCCTCACCCTCTTCTACAATTCATAATAAAGAGTGAGTATAAATGAATCAATCCCATCAAAAGGCACATCCTATAAATGCCATATTTTGCAGGAAAATAGATTGTAAGAGAACAAAGACTAATAAAGATTAGTTGATTGGCCATTAGATGACGAAGTAGAAAGTAATAAGTACACTTGATCGTGACGTTCATTGTATGAAAAGAAGTCGGGTTTGGTAGACATTCGTGAGAGATGGAAGAGCTCCAACATCGATACTGCGAGAAAATGTAAGCAAAACAAAAGTAAGAGGCGCAATTTATGATGAATTAGAACGTAGAATGAGAATATCGGGCGAGATCAAAGAGCTAGAGGTGGGTGGAGACTAAAGGAGTTCTTGGAGACAGCTCCAAAGGCCGGTGCCGATGGATTTGTGGGCATCATCTTCAGGACATCAAGTAATTCGAAGCTCTGCTGCTTTCAATGCTTACGTTTGCTTTATCTGATTCCGAAGATCTGATCTTTGCGCCTTTGGACATGCTCCTCAACACAGTGGATCTCTTCTTCCTCGTGAAAAAAGATTGGGAGCCTTTGCAGTTCCGCAAATCTAGTAGGTTTGTGAGGAAGTGGAAGCAGAGAAGCAGGGCGTTTCAAGAAGAGCAGATGAGAATGGAGTCATCAGCGTAGAGTGGAGTACGGTTGTTGGCTTGATCGGAATCTAGGGTGGTGGTGGTGGCGGAAAGAATTTATAAGACGGAGAAGAAATTCGGTTCGTATGTTGGTGAAGGTCCCATGTCGACATGGTGACAGTGGAGGCGCCACTTTGTATCGCATTTAAGAAGCTGAAGGAATGATGATAAGTAAAGGGGGAGATGAAGGGACGTTGAAGGAGAATCCATTATTCGTAAAAGGAATGCTCTCATTAATTTGAAAATTTTTCTCTCATATATGAATATATATATATATATATATATATAAATGGTGTTGTAGCCCCGGTAGTTGAGGCTATGAATTATTATCTTAAGTTATATGTTCTAATCCTATCTATTACACATAAAAAAAAAAAAAAATATGCCTCATGAGACGTTAAAATTTGAATGCTTATATGGGGTTATTACATTTACTCTCTAAGGCAATTAAAAATATGAGTCTAAAAACAGATTATATTATTTTTATAATTGAATTTTTTTTGTTATAGAATATTTTTTTCATGTAAATAGTTGTTGTAATTTATCATATGCTGTACATATAATATATATGAAATATTAAAATACTCTTAAGTAATGTGACAGGTACTCTCTGTAATGATCCAAATATTTACTAGGTTAATTAAGTTAAATCTGACTCAAAAATTAAGATTCTGAGCGACTTCAAACTTAAGTAAAAAAAAATCACTGTATATAGTACATTCTTATGATCATAATGCTCATATTTAGAATCAATCTGAATAACGAATATTTTTAAATTAATTTTAAGTCGAGACAATCCAAACTAACCTTGAACTCCCCTACTCCTCTCCCCTCTCCCCTCTCCGCCCGACACCAACAAATTCCTTCCTCCTCCCTCCTTATCGCTAGCCACGCATCTCCTCCAACCTAGTCCACAGCCTCTTCTCCCCTTCGGCCCCCTCCAGCTGCCGCCGATCACCCTTCATGTGTGAGAGAAAATAATAGAGAAAAGAAATTCTATTTTTTATCCTTTTTAATTTTTATTTTAAAATCAATTTTTAATTAACCTAATTTATATTTTTTAATTTTCTTATTCATAATCTTATTAATGCCATAATAATATTGCTATAAAATAATAATAATAATAATAATAATAATAATAATAATATTATTATTATTATTATTATTATTATTGCATTTTTATTTCTATTGATATTTCCTTTTATTCTTTTAATTATATCATTTCATTACATTAATTATTATTATTATTATTATTATTATTATTATTATTATTATGTAAAGCCCAAGATTTTAAATCAAATTAATTTTAATTAATCTACTACTTTAATTTGAGTAAACCACTAATTATCCTTGCAAAAGAAAAAATAACACGATGTTAAGATTAATTTAAAAAAAAGGGAAATTATTGGGAATTTTTACATAATTGAATTTTTCTTAATTATTTTATGATGAATTTAAATCAAATTAATTATAAAAAATTATTGAGGAATCAAAATTGAAATATTTTTAAAATTTTAATTTTACACTATCAAATTAGTTTACAGCAAAAAGTTCATAATTTTTGAAGCTAAATGGAGTATTTATAGTAAAAATAAATTTGGAATTGAATAATTGAATTATTGGATTAATTTAATTCAAAAATATTAAATTTTCAAAATGACAGAAAATCCCATGTTCTATGCCAAACACATAACACAGGATCGGCCCAATCGTGAACGTTCCGCGGTATCCGGATTGGATACGACTAGAGGTGACAATTTTACTCGAAACTTGAAACTCGCTCGAATCTCGAGTCGAATCAAACGGCTCGAATTTTTGGAGTCGATTCTCGAGTTGAATATTTGGACTTGAACCTGATTAAAGTTGAGGCTGAGTTAGGCTTGACTAGACTCGAATTTGGTTCGAGTCAAATGGAAATAAATAGACTCGTAATGTATAAATATATGAAGCCGCATTTACTTAATGAAAATATACCGCAGCACAGTCTGGTGCAATCCTCGCACATCACCCGATTTATCGCGGTTCGATACTAGGATAAATTCTTTTTTGTATGTTGCCTGTCGCAGATTTAAAAATGGTTATCACGGATTTGAAATCGACGATAATCTTTTGTTTGTCAGAGGCGTTATGTTTCTCATGCAGATTCGTAGAGGGGTAAGTTCCCATTTTTTGATCTTTTACGACTTCTCTCTCGCCTTCTCCTGGCTTCTCGCCTTCTTCTGGCTGACAGATCCATCCTTCCTTAGTTTTAAATTTGATTTTCCTGGCTTTTTATTCTTGGCTTCTTGCTAATCACGATTCTTCTCTATTAAAATCACGTGTTTCAAAAATCTGCAGAGGTTTTGTAAGTTAATAGCTTATATAAATTTTTGTAAGATTTTCAAATATTTATGAAGTTGTGAGCTGCGATCTTCTTTCGATCGTATGAGTTATAGTCTAACAGTCTGTTTAATATTTTGTCAAGTAATTTTAGTGTTATTTTAGAGTTTTCAATTTTGTTGCAAGTTATTCTCATAGTTTATGGTTAAAGCTGCAAGCTGATGATGTGATTCTATTTACGTTATATATTTTTATTTAATTTTAGAATTTCTAGACATGCAATAATTTATGAGCTTGTAACCCTAATTTTAGGATTAAGCTATGAGTTAGAATTGTACTTTTATAGTTAAAATCCAACGGCGTGTTTAATATTTTGTCAATTTTTTTTTGTATTTTTTTAGAGTTTTCAGTCTTGCAGTAAGTTATTTACATATTTTAGGGTTTAAGTTGTAAGCTGATGCTGTGATTCTATATATATTCTATACTTCTATTTAATTTTAAGGTCATTAAACATGACATAATTTATGAGTATATAACTCTATTTTTAAGGTTAAGTTGTGAGTTGGAATTGTGCTTTTGTAGTTATAGACTTACAATCTAATAATTTGTTTAATATTTTATCAAATTATTTATATTTTTATAGGGTTTTCAGTCATGCAATAAGTTTTTTTGCATATTTTAGGGTTCAAGCTGCAAACTGATGCCATAATTCTGTTTAGATTCTGTATTTCCATTTAATTTTAGAGTTTTTAGATATACAAAAATTTATGAACTTGTAACTCTTTTTTTAGGGCTAAGCTATGAATTGGAATTATACTTTTATAATTACAAACTTACAATCTAATAATTTATTTAATATTTATCAAATTATTTATATTTTTTAAGGTTTTAGTCTTGTAGTAAGTTGTTTGTATATTTTAGGTTTAAAGTTATAAGATGATGCTGTGATTTTATTTACATTAAGTACTTCTATTTAATTTAAGTATTTTTAGACATACAATAATTTATGAGCCTGTAATTCTATTTTAAAGGTTAAAGGTGTGAGTTGGAGTTCTATTTTAATAGTTATTTTATTACAAATTATTTAATATTTTGTCAAATTATTTATGTATTTTTTTAGGGTTATCAGATTTGTAATAAATTGTTCAAGTATTTGCACAATTGTATGTCTTAGGGTTAATTAGTTAAAGTTGTTATGTTGCGGAGACCATTCAGATCATCATGGAGATGCTAATGGTGCTTTAATGAGTTTCCGGGAGGCTCTGATGCTATTTAAAACATAGTTGGAGTTTAGTGGCAGCATAAGCATCACACTGCGTTGAAGCGTGCCGTCGCACCCAGCACCCGAGAGGAAGGTGTTGTAGCGTGCTTTAGTGCTTAGTGGACTGAGAACAGAGCATTGCAGCATTCCCCGATGAATGGAGTTCAAAGTTTGAGATGTTGTAGCATGTTGTAGCGTGCTCTAGCGGAAGCAGACAGACAGGGGCACTGCAGCATGCCATAGCGGTAAGCAACCCGAGAGTATGGTGCTACAACATGCTTCAGCATGCGCTGTAGCACACCCCAGCTGCAGAGCATCTGTAAGCAGGGTGCTGCAGCGCGCCCTGGTGCCTGGATACTTGAGGCTTGAGTGCTACGGTGGCCACACTGTCTGACAGATTTTAGCTTTGGTTCAAGTCATGCCCTAAGCTATTTATGAGGTATTTTGGACTATTCGAGGTTCAAAATAAAGCTATGTACTTAAGGAAACATCTTGGAGATATTTCCTATGCTATACCAAGTGTTGGCTAGGGCTTTGAATGATATTGGAGGTGATTCCAAGGAGCTTCCCTATGGGAGAGTTGTTGTGCAAGAGAGCTCTTGCATGTTGAAGAAAATATTCCAAGTGGTGGCTGTATCTTCTTCCCTTATTCCTAGAGTAAGAGCTAGTGTTCTTTGAGGAGGTTAAGCTCTTTGTAACTCTGTATTTCATCATTTTACATAGTGGAAATTTCTGCGTGGTGTGGCTCCGTGGTTTTTCCCATTCTTAGATTTTCCACATAAAATATGAGTTGTTTGAATGTGCTTGTAGTTGTGATGCATGCATGTGCTATAATTATTTTTCTTGTTGTTTTGTGATATTGTGTTTTGCTTGGTAACCATTAATGCATCTATAATCCTCGAGTGCGCTCAAAATCGCTTCCGATGCGGTGTGGCGCCCGCTCCATAAGCCCACAATCATTAGGCTAAGGAGCGGTGGTGTAGCACCCCGTCCCGTCGCCGAGCACAAAGTACGAATATAATTCATAGTTTGGCGGCAAAACTGTGCGCTACTCGGGAGCGGTGGGCCATTCAAGTAAAACCCATCGTTTCGAATAGGCTAAAGAGACAGAGCCATACTGAAGGCCGCTGACTCGAGTCCTAAGAGTAGGCTCGAGAGTCAATATCTAAGATAAGAATGGAACACTTATCTTTGGTATTAGACTTAGTACGTATATAAGGTGCAATGGAGTGGAGAAGAACCCATGTACGTTATAAAATATATCAGCGTTTCCAGTATGCCGATCACATCACAATACTATGTATAGTAGTATAATAGAGTGCGGAAGCTAAAAGCAAAACATCCAGAAATACATTCATCCCAAACAGTAGTAATCATCCATCTCAGAAAAGAAAAGTAAAAGTACATCCAGAGTTTATTACAAACCATTTAAATGCAAGAATATAAAGAGTCTAGCTAGAATACTAGAAAGAACTAGAAAGTAAAAGTAGGTGCTCAAGCCCCTACATTTCCAAGTGCTCCTCCTGAGTCCCTGGGATGTCCTCCTGACCTGCCTCCAACAACTGCTCGGGATCTAGCAAATTGCTGGATCCCAAAAGTACCCCGTGTTAGACAAGAAGTCTAACACATTGAAGCTAGCTATACAAGCTAATCTAAACATAACAAATATGCAAGAACATAAAGTAAAAGTACAGGAAAAACTGTAAAGCATCAAATAACTGAACTGTAGGAATTAAGCAAAGAAAAACTGCATCAAAACCAAATACTGAAAGTACATGAAAATGTCAGATGCTGAGAAGGATGCTATAAGCTGTACTATATGCTACTGAAGCAATGCTCACAGATATGCTGTATCACGGTATATCACAGAACTATCACTGAAGGTTTATGAGTCGTACAGTCCAATGTAAGCACAACAGTTAGGAAGTCAGTATGGTGACGCAGATGCACCCTGAAATTCCCCAGTCTGTGTATATAACATTCCGTATCTCATACTGTATCACTGATAACCATGTGTCACAACAGAAGGAATGAGTTCAACTCATGTTTATACTTATGCTTATGCCATTATATGGTATGAATGAAAAGTCCCGAAATCTATGAAAAATATAGTAAGAAGCAAAAATGAATCCGAAGTCTCCACTGTGCAGAATCCTGCTAAAAGGATTCTGACTCCAAATCTCTAGATCAATATTTGGTTAAAGTTGCTTATTTACTCAATGATCACTGGGCAGGGTGATGGTATACACATATTAAATATGCTGCAAAGATAAGACTTTCAACATTTAGTTTGATTACGCCACCCTAATAAAGTGATCTTCATTAGGAGGCACCATCCGATGATGATTTTGTATCTCAAACTAAGCATCTAGTCACTAAACTCACAATCATACTTAGCATCTTAAGGAAGGTAATTCCCCTTTACTTAGTTTTATTTAAGCCATACCTATTGAAGTGATCTTCGCTAGGAGGCATTGCCTGATGGCAACTGTCCTTCAATAAAACTAAGGAATGGGCACCCGTTTAATACACTCTTATGATCGATTGATTTACTCTAAGAGAGGTTATATCCGCCTAAACCCGCAGGATAGCAACAAAGATAAATCTTACTTAGAGTGACTCAACCAATCCAGAATATTACTGGGGACCAGGAAATATGGGTATACTATACTACACTTACCCAACAATCGTGGTTCAATCAAATCTATTTAATAGAGCAAGGATTTATCAAGACTACAAGTCTTAGACTAATAGGTAAGTCCTATACAAGGTTTCACAAATCTAATGTGATCAGGGATCACTTAATATGGATTCTACCACAAGGAGATATATCTCTTCTAGTATCCTAAGTGATTGCTACCACAAGGAGAATAGATCAATCTTTAAGGTAATAGGATCTTCTATACTTCTACCTCAAGGGGTTATACAAGGCTTCCTACCTCAAGATATGAGAATTTAGGTCTTTTAAATAATCCAAGATGATCTTATGAAGAGAACATAAAGATCTCTCTTTTAAAGGATGATATTAATCTGTTAGGTTCTAGCTCCTAATTAGATTTAGTATGATTAGATCAGATGATTAAGTCATCTGATCATACTTAATCTAAGATTATGGGATCTAAATCAGGAATATTTTTAAGACTTAGATCACTTGATTAATCAACATGATTTTATTAATCTCCTTATGCTAGTCCTCTTACTTAAGAAAAAATCAGGGATCTTAAGGTTTGATTCATATCAAGAAGTCACATAGGATTATTATTAACCTTAATTTGTTTAATTCAAATGTTTATAATCAATACCAAATCGAATGCATTATTGGAAAATGTTCAATTCAAAGTCTTGTAATCAATATAGTTAAGTTAGGGTTGTTATAGTTTAGATTTGCCTTAAGTAGATTAGGGTTGGACTCCTTCTCAAACCTTAAGTCAAATCAAGTGTGTATTTAAAGATCAATGTCAAATCAGTGGATTAATTATGCATTATTAGTGGCAATCCTAGATCTAGATCAAGTCTTAAAAGCTTGATCCAAATCTTAAGATTTCTTAAGTTAATTAAGATATTTAAGATTCTATAGTCTTAGATTAATTCAAGTATACTTAATAAGTTTATAAAAGGTGGTTTCATTTCATTTAGTTTACTGTTATAAGCCAAAATAATGATTAAAGTTAAATAAACAGTGGTTACTTAATGCTAACCAAACCCTAATTTCAAGCAAAAAAGATTAGCACATAAATAAAAATCCAACCATTCAAATTATATGAAATTTGGCATGCAAGTCCTAATTAATCATACAAGTAATCAGAGACTGAGTTTGCTAAGATCTAATGTATATAAACCTTAAATTCACTAATTATGATTTGACAAGATTAGGGCATAACTACAATTACAGAACTCAAAAAAATGTTATACTTGGCACATGCAATCTAATTAACATCAGTGAACTAATGGCACCCTAAACATGCAATTTGGATAAGTACATTTACTAATATGCCCTAATTAATATTCACTGTAATTAGACAATAATTAAAGATCTAACTATCAGATGTGTGATTTTATTTTATATTTAAGTTCCTGAGATTTTTCTAAACATTTTCATATATGATATTATAGAATTTTGACCAGTGGATTAAAAGTTATTTGAATAATACATTATGTATTTTTATTTAATCAAAATCCTATGATTTGATTAATCGAATTATTTTCCTTAAGGAAAATAATTCCATTAATTCGATTTAAATAAAACGGCTCGGCCCAAAATCGAAAACGCACGGGTCGACCGGGGCCCAGGAGACCCGGCACTGTCGCACCGTGCGGGTCGTGGGTCGACCCGGCCCGCACAGTGCCGTCGTCCCCATCCCTTCGTCCCGATGGGTAGACCGAATTAGGGAACCCTAATTCCTGAAATTCAAGCGCATCCAGGCCACGGCTCGGCCAACACTCGATTGTTACTCCATCACCGTGACCAGACGCATCTATTGGGACCCGAAGCCCCTTGTGAGGTGGTCTGGATCAACCAGACCTTACTTACCCGAGGATTCCATCAATTGAGTTACTGTGGGGAGACAATTCTCCCCACAGAGGCCATGCTAGACTCCGGGCTCGATCCCTACACCATCAGGTAGGCGAGGTAGATCGAAGCCCTTTGGTTCGGGGGTCTGGGGTGGCCTGGATCGCTGGGTCCTTACTCGACCGAGGCGATCCAGAAGAAATTGAACCCGATCGATCGATTCGATCGATCGGGGTTAACCTAGACCCTAATTACAATATAGCTGAGTTCTAAACGACAATATGAACAAAACCGCGTTAAATTGAATTAGTTCTGAGCCTTATTGGCTCAAAACCTGCAACTGGGATACCTAGTTTTGCGGGACGAAGCTGGGACTGGAAGACGGATCGTGGTTCGTTGCCGCAGAGACTCTGGAATCTCTTAGGGGTCCTGAACTCCAGAGTAACCCTCTATCAGCGGTACGCGAGCTCGGGAGCGCCTGGGTGAAGCTTCGGCAATCGGTAATGGCAGAGAAGGAAGCCTGACTCCAATTGATCAGCAAGGATCAAATGGAGGGGAGCTGAGGCTATTTATAGCCTCAGGGAGGTGCCATGAACCTTCCAGAGCCTTATTTGGGCTGAGGAGGGTCGGAGGGCTCGGGCCATGGCCGAGTCTTTGAATTTCCAATTTGAGCTCGGGAGGGCCACGAGGCCCGATCGGGGTCCCATAGCCATTAGGGGAAGCTTGGCAATGGTCTGCTGAGCTAGAGAGGGGAGTGGCCGACCGGATGGCCAGCTGGCAGTACGGGAAAATTCCTATCGGGCGAGGGAATCTGGCGGAGACGATGATCCACAGTGCCAGACCCAGCGGATGCCGTCTGATCGGTTGATCAAAAGGCGCTATGGCTGGGATCGCTCGAATCCTAACGGCCGATCGCGGGAGCGATCCTGGCCGTAGGATCCACGGGACAAATCCAACGACGGATCGGCTGTTCCGCGGGATCGCATCCTGGCCGTAGATCAAAACGGCGGAATGGCTG
This sequence comes from Gastrodia elata, assembly GCA_016760335.1. Classification (NCBI taxonomy): domain Eukaryota; kingdom Viridiplantae; phylum Streptophyta; class Magnoliopsida; order Asparagales; family Orchidaceae; genus Gastrodia; species Gastrodia elata. The sequence goes on from CM028676.1 coordinate 34,789,814, forward strand.
GATTCACGGGATGCCGCTGTCGTGTGACCCGGGCTCCGCAGCGGATCGCCCATGGTCCGCACAGTGGATCCCGACCGTTTATTTAGGTATTAGGGTATATTTGCAAAATCAATTTGTTTGGAACCCTTTTATGCAATTGAATCATTTTAAATTAAATTGAATTATTGCCCAAATGAATTCCAAATTGCACCAAATTTTCACCCTTAGCTAATTTGGGGGTGAGGAATCCAAAAATAAAATCAGATTTCAATTCTGAGATCAAAATATTTTAGATCTAGACTAGGGCATTTAGACTGATCAAATTGCAATTTTTGACTTAAAGAAGTCCAATGAACTTCAAATTTTTTTTCAGATAGGTTTATCTTGATGTTTTAAAAGCAATGATGCTAAAAATTGAATCAATCAACATTTATTTTGCATGGTAACAACCTAGGGTTGTTACAGACTCCCCTACTTAAGAACGATGTCATCCTCGACATCATCTCAAGAGAAAAATGAAGAACGTGAATAAGATTTTAGCATTAAAGAGTACCTGGAGTTTCAAAGAGATTAGGATACTTATTTCTCATATTCGTCTCTTTTTCCCAAGTAGATTCTTCTAAAGAGCGATTTATCCTTTGAACTTTTACCATCTGGATGGAGCGATTCCTTAGCTGCTTTTGATCATGAGCTAAGATCTTAATCGGCTCTTCTGCATAAGAGAGATCTGGTTGTAGCGATACGGCTAGAAGTTGAATTAAGTGAGATGGATCACGGAGACATCTCCGCAGGGAGGAGATGTGGAATACGTTATGAACTGCAGAGAAATATTCAGGAAGCTTTAGTCGATATGATGCAGAACCAATCTTTTCTAGTATCTCGAAAGGTCCGACGTAGCGAGGACTTAACTTTTTGGCTACACCAAAATGATAAACACCTTTCATTGGGCTGACCTTTAGATACACATACTTTCCCACATCAAGATCCAGAGCACTATGATGAGCATCGTGATATTTACTCTACCGATCCTGAGCAGCTTTGATTCTTTGCTGGATTAGCTGAATTTTATAATTTGTTTCTTCAACCAATTCTGACCCATAAAGCTGAACACTGCCAGTTTTAGACCATGCTAATGGCGTATTGCATTTTCTGCCGTACAAAGCTTCATATGGTGCCATATCGATAATTGCTTGAAAACTATTATTGTATGTGAATTCTACAAGGGGAAGGTGATCCTCCCAAAAACTTCCAAAGTCCAGTACACATAGACGAAGAAGATCTTCCATAACTTGATTGACTCTTTTTGTTTGTCCATCTGTCTGAGGATGAAAGGCGGTACTCATAGCTAGAGTAGTCCCCAAGTCTTGATGCACTGCTTGCCAAAACTTAGAGGTGAAACGGCTATCTCAATCAGATACGATAGATCATGGGATTCCATGGAGCGTGATAATTTCCTTGATATAAAGCTTTGCCAATTTTTCCACAGAATCAGTTTGACGCATAGGGGTGAAATGAGCTGACTTGGTCAATCGATCAACAATGACCCAAATCGAATCCGCACCGAATCTTACTTTAGGTAAACCCATAACAAAATCCATAGAAATGTCGAACTATTTTCATTCAGGAATTGCTAGTGGGTGAAGGAGTCCTCCAGGCTTTTGATGTTCGGCTTTGACTAGACTGCAAGCGTGACATTTTGCCACAAATTCTGCCACACACTAGCAACCCAAGTAACCCCTAGCCAATTAGGACTAATCTAAGTCATAATTTTGATTTTAGTGCACTAATTAAGTCATTAATAGTTCACCACAAGACCTAGTCTAAATCAGAGATCAAATAGATCAAACCCTGATTTTGGAAAATTTAGGAACCCTAGAATTTGACCTAATTATTTTGACCTCAGATCAAAAATTAGACTTTGCCATTGCGCTAATTTCTCCCAAATTAGCTAGGGGTGATATTTTAGTGGCAATCAAAAGTCATCAAAATTTCATCAAATATTTTAATAATATTTAATTAATGGAAAATTAAGATATTTAATTTGACCTTAAAATTAAAATTCGACTTCGCCATTGTGATCGTCACACATAAATTAGCTTAGAGTGATATTTTGGACGCGTTTGGAAGTTGTTGGATTTTATTGAATATTTTAATAAAATTAATATACCCTGAAAAATAGAAAAATTAAATACTAGCGGGAATCAAATTTTGACTTTGCCGTTGAATTTCTCACCCCCAAATTAGCTAGGGGTGAATTTTTGGGATTTTTCAAAGCCCGTTTATTAAATCTGAATTTTTAGAAATAAAAAAAAAAATTAGGAAACATTTATTTCTTAACCTCTTATTTCCATTTTCCATTCTTCCTCCTTTCTCTCTCCTAGCTGGTACCCCCCTTTTTCCCATTTGGTGCCTCCCTCTCCCTTACGCACACACAAGGGGGCAGAGCCCCCTCTTCTTCTTTTTTTGGCCCATGCTCTCCTCTATGCTTTGGATGGGATAACTCCTTCCCATCCCATCCAAATCCATCCTCCTCTTCTCCTATAAGATGGAAGCTCTGCCATCCTTTCTTCCCTTGCTGTTAAGCTGAGCTCCCCTCCTCTCCTCCTTCTCCCATTGATGTACTGTTGAAGAAGCTCTCAAGCTCCCAAGTTCCTGCAAAAAATAGAGCTCTTTTCCTCCATCTTCTTCCATTTGAAAGCCAAGGTACCTCTCTTTTCCCCATTGAATGGATTCAATCGCTACTTCATTTTTGCTCTTATGCTTAGTTTGCATCCTTAAAAATCTATAATTAGGATATGGAGTTTATTAGAGCTCATTAGGTTTGTAATTTTAGGAAGATGAAGCTGCTCTATTTTTTCTCCTTTCTGCATACCTGAACCTTTAACTCCATTGTTTGCATAGTTAAAATAATTATTTTATGTCGATTTTGGTACCGATGGAAAGGTCTCGGAAATACATTTCCAATGAAATATGGCACTGCATATGAAGTGCTCTAGGTTGAGAGTATTTGAGCCCGAAAGATGAATCATTATGGTTTTCGGACAAACGAAATCACCGTCGGGCGATGTAGCGCGCCGCAGCGCTTGAGTTTCGAAGTTGGGTCCGCCATAGTGCTCCATAGCGTGCTCTAGCTGCAGCGTGCCACAGCGCACCGCAGCACCCGAGCTTCGGGTTGAGTCCGCCCTCCAGCGCCAAAATCCGGTGCAACGTGCCACAGTGCCGAAATCTGCTGCAGCGCGCCACAGCACAAAAATCCATTGCTATGCGCCACTATACTGAAAAGCTCTACAACTTGCACCACAGCGCATCGTAGCACATGGCTTTTGGCCAGAATGAGCTACCGCGCACCGTAGCGCCCAAAAATGTCTGAAACTGCCAAGAACCATTCAAAATGGCCGAAACTTCATAGTTTTTGCATTTTAATAACCCTACGACCCTATTGGGGCCGAAATATATCAAATTTGAACCTAGTTTTAGTAAAATTGAGCATTATATAAAATTATATGCAAATTTTTAAATATGAAAAAGATTGGGTTTTGACCCATTTCAAGAAAATATGTAACAACTCAGGTTGTTATCTAGGTCAATTAAGACTAATTAAAGTCCTAATTATAGTCCCAGTGCACTGATTAAGTCACTTGAAACTCATCACTAAGACTTAGACTCATTAGTGAATAAATTGGATCAAATCCTGACTTCTGGGAAAATCTTGAAACCCTTGAAATTAACCCAATCATTTTAACTTTGGATCAAAAATCGAACGTCGTCATTGCATTCACCACCCCCAAATTAGCTAGGGGTGATATTTTTGTGGCAATCGGAAGTCGTCGAAATTTGGACGAATATTTTAGTATTACTTAAATACTCAAAAAAATGTGAAAATTAAATACTCATCCGAATCAAAATCTAACTTCACCGTTGCGTTCCTCACCTCTCAATTAGCTAGAGGTAAATATTTGATGTTCTTTGAAAATCATGTAATTAACTAAGATCAATTAATAAAAAGAATTAGAAAATGAACAATTTAACTCTAATATATATATATATATATATATATATATATATATATATATATATATCTATAATTTTTTTTTTTCATATTCCCGCATTCCTAAATCTACAGCCGCATACCCTAAAAATTCAGCCGACTCTTCCCACGCCCTCTCCTTCGCACGTCAAGAGGGATCAGCCGACACCTCATCTTTCCCTCTCAACGCGCGTCACTCGTGCCTCTCGACACGCGTCGCCTGTTCTCCTTGCAACCTTCGCCTTCGTACCCATTAAAAGCTGAAGGCTTTAGGCTTCGTGTTTCGGCTCCTCCTTGCTCCCTCGTCGGCTGCGTCTTCTTCCTAGGCCGAACCTTCCAATCACCACCACCTCCTTGCTCCTTCATCGCCGGCGAGGTACCCACTTCACCCAAATCTTTCACTCAAAGGTTACGTATAACGAAGTATCTTTAGCATTTTCAATATAGCATTCTTTTCTTTCTTAATTTAAAGTTGGGCCATATAAGAATATAGAAGATGCGAATGTTGGATCTTATATTCCAGCCATTTTTTTTTAGTACAGAATATGCATGTGATATTACCACACAAACAGGGAATTATACTAACTCACATTGGAACGGTACAGATGTCAACAAGTCTGAAATTATAGGACGTTTTATGTCATGACTTTCACTTCAGTTTAAATTTCAACTTGCACGCTCACCAAATCAAAGAGACATCTTATCATATGCTGACAAATATGTTATTCAGGATATGTAAGAGAAGCGAAAGAAACAATATTTTTCTTTAAGCAATATATTGCTATCAAATCTTTTGATTTAATTCATACAGAGATGTATGGGACCCTTTTAAAAGTAGAACTGTTCATGGATATAAATATTTTGTATCGAAAGTGGGTGATAAATCCAGATTGGTATGGGTTTTCTTGCTGAAAATCAAACCAAAATTAAAATTGCAGATACAGAACTTCATTAGTTATGTTGAAACGCATTTTGATATAGAAGTAAAGGGCACTAGAAGTGATAATGGGCCAGAATTTCGTATGGCCACTTTTGTTTTTTTTTGTGTGTGTGTGTGGGCACTTTGTGTTTCACATGCAGTCTAGATAACAAGCAGAACACCATTATCTACTCAAGGATAAGGTACCATAAGAGATGTTTCCTCAACAAAGTACAAGCTTTTGAAAGCTTAGAAGTCTTTGGCTGTTTAGAATTAGCCTGCAGCATACTCAGCAATTATCAAAGTTTGATTTGAAAGTTGTTGCTTCATTTTTTTTTTTTTGGATATTCAATTAACACAATGAGTACAAATCATACAATATACAAACCAAGCAATCTTTTATTTCATGGGATGCAATTTTTTTAATGAAAATATCTTTCCATATGCTAAGGAACATGAGAGTTCCCATATCACTTGAAACTTATAGAATCCGAGTGATAAAATGTTAATTACAAATTTTGATAAAAATAATGATAAAATGAAATGAGAAAATATATGAAACAAGTAAGATATGTGATCAAGAACTAAATAAGAGTATTGATTGATGGGCGTGATTTAGTATATATTTCTTAAGTGTTGATAAATATTTATCAGGATTGATAAATAATTATTAATCAATATAGCTATACTTAAACTCAGCACAAAGTCAAAAACATTTTGAGCCAAATTAAATCATCTGGATATGATTCAATCTAGATTCAACTTATAGTGAATTCTAGCTAGTTGAAAACTCAAGAGAATCATTGTAAAGTATGATGGATCCATATTTAACCAAGGCCATTTAGTTCAAATATGGAGCAAAAACCTTCATTAATTATTTTTCAAGTGCTGCTTAGGATATTATTGCTTATGTGAAGATGAGATTAGGGTCCGAAAGTTGGGTGCGTGGCTTCAATTTGCTTCTTAAACCAAGTTGGCGGGAATCCGTTTATGTTACATGAAATTTATCTTATGTATCCAGTTAGATGTTGATTGATGTATTGATCTTTGATATTATAAAGCATTAAAATGTGATACTTGGGCATATAAATGATATTTAAAGAATAAGATTTGGTTATTTATATATATACAGGGTGCGCAAATGAAAAGAGCTTAAAGAACTTCATTAAGGGAAGTAAACTCATTGAGGCATAATTATGGGTCTCAATAGAAAGAAGAGAAAAATGGGTTTACAAAGATTTATAACCCGAATGTTTAGCTGAAAGTATTTTGATTGTTTTCTTATAGCGTATATATATATATATATATATATATATATATATTACCTTATAGGTTTTAGTAGCAATATCATTGGTAAGGAACATGATTTATTCATAAGGATTGAATTTTAAGTAAGCTTATAAGAGCAGCTAATGTGGCAACGATTATTCCAGACTGCTGTATATTGCATCTCTTGCAAATCATGTTGTCGGTTCGCAAAATAGTGCTTGTTTTGGATATAACCATACACTCATAAAGATCAAGTCTATTACGAATCGGGTTTGAATTGGAGTTAAGAGTATTAAGAAATTATAGTGAAACAACATATTTTGTAATAATGAGTTATCCTTATTTATAATGCAACAATTCGCCGATGTTTAAAATTGCGAAAAGAATTAGTGAATGTTGTTGGAAACTGTTCATGACAAGTGTGCTTGGATGTAATTTAAGTATTTAACAAGTTCATATTTGATTTAAACTCTTGCTTTTAGTATATATATTATAATTCTTAAATGAACCTATTGTTAAACTTTAAATAGGCTTGTTATTAATTCTAAACTAGTATAATATGAATAAGGTTGTGAACGCCAAATAAATCTGCTTATTCAATTAAAAGTGTGTATCCTTAAATACATTTAAGTTTGCTTCGTACGGCTATAAAATGATCATAAATGCTTTTAAATTTAAATCAATTTCAAAGGAGTTTTATTAAGTATTTAGTTATACATGTATTATTCTTCAAATTTTATACCAAATCAATGGTAAGAGCAAATGCTAAGTTCATAAGAAGGATAATCAACTATGCTGCTGTCATATAAGTACTTATGTAAATAATTCAATTCTCTCTTAAGGAATATCTACACTTGTATCAAGTCTCTTTTACATTTTAATACAATTATACATAAATATTTCTATAATGCCATAATTACAATTTGGATGGCCTATGAGAGGCAACCATTGTAATTATGCATAATCCTTCCTGTTGCGTTATTATTTCAAAATATATAGTGATTCAACTTAAATTTGCTTATGCTAACTACAAATACTGTAATAGAAGTTGTGTCAAAATTATAACTCTTAAACAACAATATAGAACAGATAATGTTAGTTGTGAGTTGAATGAGAAATAGTGTTGTAATGAAATAAGTATCAAGTTGGTATACTCAATTATAATCTTTCTTCTTTTGCAAGGTAATTAAGTTTAAGCTTCATGATATGAGAACCATCTCATATCATGCCTTCTTAAACTCCTCTAATCTTCTCTATTTCATTCTCAACATTCCTAATAACATTAGTTAGGATTTGTGTATGAGTGTTAATCTTAGTGATTAAGAGCCATTTTCTTAAGATTAGGAATAGATCATAGGTTAGAATTCATCTATTGAGTAAACTAGGTTACTCAATAGGTGAAATCTTCATTTTAATAGTTTTATAGATTTTCTTAGTTTATTAATGATTATTTAATCTTTCAATCTTAGAACTAAGAATAGAAATATATCATAATGAGTATAATTTACTCATTAGGATTTGCCTTAATCTAATTTTGTGAGAATTGGGTTCTACACCTTAGATTCTTAGATATACCTTTAGATAAAGTGATTAAAATCCATTTTTTGGAGTTAAATCCTCAATCCTTTCATCTTGATATCATTAATCAAGATCGGTTGGGAGTATGATAAAACATCAAATTAGGACAATGATTTGCTTATTTAAATCAAGTAGTCGACATTGATTTAGATATAGTTAGGACTTGGCCAGTTCTAATTATGTTCAACCTATAAGACCGTGAGTCTAAGTTACATTTAGACTAAGAATTGATGATTCTGAATCTTATGTAACTTAGAATAGATAGAACGAATAAATTAGATAATAATGGATATTACCTGTGTCTTAGTAGAGTCTCTTGCTCACTTTGATTTGATGCTTTGCTTACCTTGTTTTGCGCTTCATACCTTGTATACATATATTAGACATAGGATATTTGATAAGTATCTCATGTCAACTTTGAAATTGCATAACAACATTTACATTTCTTTTATCGGTGCTTTCAGTTAAGTAGAATGTAATCTAATTAGTCTACCTCTTGGTATCACTTACTTCTTCTATTACTTCTCTTATGGCTATTAGCCCGGCACCGATAAGGTAGTACTAGTCTTAGGTGTACTTCTACTCAGTGTTTCTATCTCTCATTGCCACTTACTTCATCTTATACTTCTAATGTGGCTATTAGCCCGGTGCCGATATGAGTTTTATATCTCTCGGTATCACTTACTTCATCTTATTCATCTTTTGTGGCAGTTGACCTAGCTTTGATATGGCAGTAAGTGAGTCTTTATTTATATATTTCTTTCAGATGGAAAGTTTGGCCAATTCAGTGTTTCAGCTTATACTTTATATATCAGTTACTTTACTGCACTTTTAACATTTTTTCTATTTACTGTTTTACTGCATTTCTAGCTTTACTTTTACTTATAGGATGCTAGTTGTGATGATTATAGGATGCTAGTCCTACTTATTATAGGATGCTAGTTGTGATGATTATAGGATGTTAGTCCTACTTATTATAGGATGCTAGTTGTGATGATTATAGGATGATAGTCCTACTTATCATAAGATGCTAGTTGTGATGATTGTAGGGTGCTAATCCTATTCATTTTAGGATGCTAGATGTATTCATTACAGGATGCTAGTTTCATTTATCATAGGATGTTAGAATTGTGTAGTGAATTGCATATATAAAATGTTTAGTGTATTTTAAATTATTTTACAATTCATGATTGAAAGTTATGTGAATTAGCATGATTTACATTGATCATAAGCATCTTTAGGATGAGTCTCTTTTTATTATGTTATCTGTATTTCTTATCATTTCTTTTACTACCCCACCTTGTTATAGTACAGTTTGGAAGTGTGTGTTCACTTCTGTTGTTGATTAAGCTATAGACTCATTGTTTATAACTTTCCTTTTTATTTCATATGCATTGTCGCACCTAATGGTCATTGCTTAGTTGTTAAATTTATGGTGATATCCAAATGAATATAATAATTTATCGACTTAAATTGTACTTAGACATTTTGTCTAACTAGATTTTTCTCTTATTGGCTGGGGCCCTATCATTATGAAACTGATAATGATAGAGCTTGAGCTATCATAAATTGTAGGGCTACTCGGGGATCTGCTTCATGAGGAAGATCATACGGTTGAAGACCTTTTGTTTTCTAGTATTATTTTTCCTTTAATTGTAAAAGACTAAGTCCTTATTTTTCATTTTAGTTAAATTATTCAAATAATAATAATAATTCAAGTTGAATGGTATTTTTCAATTGCCGTATTTATTCTGAGTTGTATGCCTTAATTTTTCTGTTGTGATGGAATGGATGTTTACTTTTGCTTCCGCACTCTATTTACCTTTCTTGTACTGTCATTTAGTGATGAATTCCTTGAGAATGATAAAGTCGTTGATTATAATGGGTTAGTATTAGTCACTAACCTAATCATAAGTAAGGACCTTATCATTAGGTGACCACCTCACTGTAATCATGTTAACTTAAGGGTTAACAAGACCACAGAGGGGAGCGGGACACCACAAAATAGAACCCTAATATTGAAATGACCATAACTCTATCATTTATACTCCAAATTAAGAAATTTAAGATGCTAACTAGGTTAGAAATTTAGTGCCAACAGTAAACAAAAATAAAATTTGAGTTTGATCTCTAGAAACCCTAGGTTGACCAAAATATCCCTAACTCTAATTAGGCCATAACTTGACCAAATGAGGTCCACTTTGGGTCTACTATTAGTTAAAGTACTAAGTGTGATATAGGGAAGCTATGGCCACTGAGTTTGCTGAATTTGGATCTCAAATGGAAATATTAGGTTTTGACCTCTCTTAACCCTAGAAATGACACATTTACCCTTAAACTTAGAACACATAAATAATCCAATAGACCTCAAAATTTAGTGTTTTTGGACTCCTTGAATGGCAAGCAATAATAAACTGCACAAAATTTTAGACTCAATTAGGAAAAAATTACTAAATCGCCCATTGGGTCAAATTTCTTAGTTGAACTTATAGGACCCATTTCTTGTCCAAATTTGGTGTACTTACTATTTATCTTCATATTTGATAGTAAGGAATTATTTGATAATAATAAAACTTAATTTGGAGCTCTAAATCAAAAAGTAGCTTTTTAGACCTTTAAGTTGGGGCAAAATAGTCATTTTGCTCAAAACTTAGGTTAAGTGTTCTTAACCTTTAAAATGTCTTTTAAATCATTAAAAACAGTAATAAAATTGATTTATGATCAATTTAAGTATTTAATCCCATAATTTGAATAATATGCCTTAACTAAAATTTATTCTTAATTTTCTTAATTAAATAAAAATAATAAATAAAGTTAAATTGAAATAAATTTAATCAATTCTTTGAATTTCTCAAAGTCTTTTCATTAGGAGCTTCCTTAGAACCTTCACTTGCACCATAGGACCTTTTCCTATAAGATTAGGAGTATATCCTACATTAAAATTCATTCATTAAGTAAATGAGTTATTCAATAAACAAACTTTTATTTTATTAGTTTCTAGATTTTCATACTTTGATTTTGATTTTTTTTTATCTCTTAACTCTATATTAAGAATAGGAGAGTTATCCTATTAAGCTTGATTACACTTAATAGGATTTGCCTTAATATTTAATTAACTTTTAAACTTAAAAACCTTAGACCTTATGTTTGACCCTTGGATTATGTGATTAACTCTAATCTCATGGTATTTAATTCATAATCCCTAGTTTAGTAATTTTGATCAGATCTTAGTTTGGAATGTCTAAATTCATTAATTAGGATGTAATGATTTCTTATTTAACTTATAGTCATAATTGAATGAATTAAATTAGAACCTGAGCAGTTCTAATTGCTTTTAACTTATAAGATCGTGCTTCTAAGTTATGCTCGATAGTAAAAATTGGAGATCCTGAACTTGTGTAACTTGGAATAGTTAGAATGGTTTAATATATAATAATTGATGTCACCATGTATAATAGAGTCCCTTGCTCACTATTATTTTACTTGTGCTTTCATATTCCTTGTATTTTGTGCCTTATTCCTTGAACATATCATACAAGATAATATTATTGCATTAAATGAAGACATAGAGTATTTAGGATAATATTGCATTGGGTTCAGTTACTTGTTAATCTGACACATTATATCCTACTGAATAGTGGTAAGAAGAAATAAGGAGTACTTTGCATTACTCATTGAGGAGTGTTATGTTAAGTTTGGAACCCGTATAGTCTTGCAGACGTGCTTGACTCATCGGCTACTTTTGGATATGTCCATAGAAGTAAAGTAAGAAACTAAAATATTACTGCATTTGTGATTACTGCCTCTTCAATTCAGTTTCAATTCTATAATTTCGCCCTAGCCTCAGATATTGCTAGGAATATTTTGTCTCCTTAGCCTCCACATTGATGCTAAGAATTCTTTTGATATCAGTAAGCTAGATTGGCCCTCTTCTAATATGGCAGTACTTACATACCTGTTTACTGTTTACCATTTACTGTTTACTATTTAATGTTTCCTGTTAACCATTATACTTGACTTTAGTCTATCTTGCTTTACTTATTTACTTGTATATTATAAGATGCTAGACTTTTATTGCTTACTTATATGTACCAATATTGGATTAATTTTTTTTAAATCGGCATAAGTCATATGATCATCAGCATGTTTAAGATTAAATTTTTCTTTCAGTACTTTTACTTACTGTACTATATATGTATGCCTATTCTTGCTTAGTTTACTTGAGGTGTGCCTTTTTGCCTCAAATCTTGTTTAGTTATAAATGATGTATTTATAACTTATTCTTCTCCTTGTATGCTTGCTACTCCTATGCTAGTTAGGATTTTTGTTTTATTTAAGTAAAATGGTGATATTAATAACATACGAAAAGTATTCAGCCTTAAATATACTTAGACAATTATCTAATAAGATTTTTCTTTTATTGGCTGGGGCCCTAGCATTGTGAAATCGATAATGTCAGAATCGGATAGATTTAAGAAAAATCTTGTAAGAAAATAAGTTTAAGTACATTTTAGGCTGCAATTTATATTTTCTTATATTTAAGAGAATTTTACTTAATATTAAATAAAACATAAATCAAACTATAGAAAACTGAAGTAAATTAAAATTAAAAATAGAAAAAATTATATCTAAACAAAAGTACTGAAACTAAATCAATTAAAATGAAACTATAAACTGAAATAACTAGAAATAAAATTGTGTTGTATGTCACTGTATATGCATCTAAGTATGCCACTGAATTTATGCCACAAAGATGCATACTTTGATACCGCGTGGTATCTGATCGATCTTAGGTGAGTAGAATCGCTCCGCTAATGGTATGCTATGCTTATATGATTTATGATATGCTAAAAATTTAATTCAAAAAGTGCTTTTATGTAACAACCCTAGGTTGTTACCCTAACTAAAACTAGATTAATTAAGCTAAACCAAGGTTTGATTTTGATTCCATTGAATTCAATAGGTCATTTAAATCTAAACCTAGAAGTTTGAAATCAATCGGAGCTAAATTAGAAAATTTGGTATTTTTTGGCTATTTCTAAGCCCTGAAAAATACCTAAAATATTTTGATCTTCAAATTGAAATCTGATTTTATTTTTGAATTCCTCATACCCAAATTAGCTAAGGGTGAATTTTTGAGAATTTTTGGAGCTCATTTGATCTTAAATTGGATTTGGGAAATTTAAGATATTTAAATTATTATTTAATGGGATTTATTTAAATGAAAATTAATTTAAATTAAATAATTAAATCCTAGGATTCACTGTCGGGACCGCGACAGATCCGCTGCGGGGTCCCGACAGCGGCGCACGGCTTTGCGCCCGTAGTATCGTTAGCACGCATCTCAGCGCGCTCGATCCAACGGCTCACGCCGTCCATCGGTTCCAGTAGATCTAGACCGTTCCGCGGTTCTGAGATCTGATCCAACGGTGCTTAATCCATCCGCCTTAAGTAATTTGCTCGCCCGTTCGATCCGCGGATCAGATCCAACGGCCGATCCAATCCCACGCGCGACCGTTAGATGGCGGGTGATCAGGACCGTCTCGCACCAACTAACGAACCATCAGACGGCTCTGGTGACCCCGCTACTGTTCATCTTCATCCCTAGAAGGCTTCGTCCCGACAGGAAGAATCCACGGAAATTCGCCACGTAATTCCTGTCTGCCACTCCCCGCGCCAGGTCAGCTCGACCGTTGGTACCTTCCCGTTTGTGGCCGAGCCTAGCCGGCTGAGCCAGGTGGCCTGGATTGCCCCAATTTTGGAAAATTAGGGAAGTGCCAGAGCTGAGCCAAACTCCAAACCCGAGCCCCAGCCTCCATACCTGAGCCCTCCTAGAGCCTATAAGTACCCTAGGGACTTCACAGTGAGTCCCTTTGCTCACTGTGAATCCCCAATTTCCCTGCTGAAGGCTGCTGGAGCTCCCCCTTCCCTCGGCAATTTTACCGGCAATTGCAGGACTTAGGACCATTGATAGAGGGTTCATCTGGTGTTCATACCCCCTGTGCACGTTCACTTAACCTCCAGGAAGCTCCAGAGCCCGTCAATTCCCCTCGGCAAGCCTTGTGTCCCCGACCTCAGGTACAGCTTTCTGCCATTAATATTTCCTTAAGCTTCTTTCCATTCCTGTCTATCGAAAGAGCCTTGATTGTCGTCTAAGCAACCTTTGCCACCTAGGAAGCCAATGGGATTGTCGCCTGGTGCTAAGCTAGCTCGAGTGGATCGTATCGATCGATTGAGCTAGCCAGCAAGCAAATGGTTGAGTCTGAGTAAGGACCCAACGATTGGTTGCTTCTCGGGTTAAGATAGGTTGGGGGTTCGATGCATCTAGTCCCCATGAGCGTGTTGGGATCAAAATCCTGGTGAATCGAGGTTCCTGTGAGGAGAATTTCCCCCTCACAGGCAACCTGAGATGCCTCGCAGGAGGACGTCTCGGGTGAGTAAGACCCCATCGATCCAGAGGGATCCAGATGGGGGTTCTTGGTCCAATCGATGCGTCTTGCCTCAGTGAAAGTGTAGGGATCGATTTGAGCCCCTGCCGTTGCCGGAGCGCCGAGAATTTCAGCTTTGAAATTCGACGGGCTCGGGACCCGTCGAGTGGTTGAAGACGAAGTCGCGGGTTCTGGGCCGGGCCGACCCGTGACCTGCGCGGTTCTGATTTTGGGCCGCGGTTATTATCGAATTATTGGATAGCATTTTTAATGGTTGCGATTTTACTTAATTAAACCCTATAGTTTTAATTTAAATAAACATTCAGAATAAATTAATTAAATAACTTTAGCTATACAGATCCAAATGGTATGATCCAATATACCATTTGAATCAGAAAAATTCAAGGAATCTGAATATAAAATAAAATTTCAGATCCAATGGTTGAATTTAAAAATATTGGCCAAAACTTTTCTGTTCTTAAATAAATCATATAAAATCATCTAAACATCCAATCTATGAGTTTAAGGGCTCTGAGTGCTCCTTGTACCCTAAGGAACAATTCCAGACCCTTGAAATTAATTTTGGATAATTAATTTTCTTAATCACCCCTTAATCACCCTAATAATGGGTTAGTAAATTAAACCCTAATTAAGCCTCTGATTTGGGTGGGGATGGTTTCTAATGTCATATTAAACCTAGTAAAACCTAGTTTAAGGTTGGATTGCCCTAAAGTACCTTAATCTCACTAATCACCCTAAGTGGTTTAATTAAGTGATTAGTGCTAATTAAGACCATTTAGGTCATCAAAACCTAAAGTAAAGGTGTTTCCCACTTCATTTAGTCATATGAAATGCTTTAAAATAGATTATAACAAATTTGGACAATAAAACCATAAAATCCCAATTTTAGCCTTAAGAGGGGGCATTTTGGTCATTTTGGCCAAAATGTGATTTAGTGTTCTTTAAGGATTGAAAATTTCAGTAAGCCACTATAACATAGATTGGAAATGTTCTCTGAAATCCTAGAACAATAATAATCACCAATCCATAAGGTCTAATTAATTCCTTAATTAAGATACTTAAATCTAAGCATTCCTTATAAAGATCATTGGACCTTAGCTTAATTAAGTCTAATAATTGAAATGGTCAGTTACCTTATTATTAAGTTCAGTTAAGATAATATTAGAGTTAAGTGTTAAAAGAAAAAGGGAACTAGAAATGTCTAAGTAAAATCTTAGCTTAAGATCTAAAGTGATCAAAACTCAGACCCTTAGACCTTAAGTAGCCTAAGAAGGTCAAAATGGGTCTAATGTTAATCTAATACTTAGAATTATCAATTCTTAACCTTAATAAGCTCCTTATAGTTAATTATGAAATCAGATCTAAAAGCAAATCATGAATAGAAACCCTTAAGTCAAAACTGTAATTAGAAGTCTAAAGTGATCAAACTCAGATCTTTAGATCTTAAGATCTTAGACTTAGATTTTCAATTTGAATCAAACCACCACCAATTGAAATTCTTTAATGATTGATTGTTTAATCTTTTGAAACCTTCCATGTGGGTATAGGATGATTCAATCAATAAGATAATAGAGTTATCTTAAATATTGAATATAGATCTTAGATTCTCAAGTTCTTAATTGATTATTTTATCTTATAATTAGTAGAATAACCTTTCGCTAAGATCTTAGTTCCTGAATCTTTCAACTTATAGGATTCTTTACCTTTAAAATTGGGTTTAAGTGAGAAACCTAGATCCTATTTTAATATCACCTTGGATTTGGAATTTGAACTCAATATAGGGTTTAAGTTCTAAATTCTTAAATCTAGATTTATTTGATCAAGATTTGGGTAAGAGAGTAAAATATTCATAAAATTAGGTCATTGATTTGCTTATTTAAACTATATAATTGTCACTTGATTTTTGATTAGAGCTTGTTAAGTTATAATATTTGACTTTAAGGACGTAAATATGAGATTCTACTCGATAGCTGGATATTGGAGATCCTAAGCTTGTACCTTCTCAGAATAGTTAGATCTGGTAACTAGACAACAACAGATATCACATAAGTCTAGATTGAGTCTCTTGCTTACCTTGACTAGATTGCTCTGCATACTTTGGATTTTGAGCTTTAGCCCTTGAGCATAATAGGAAAAACTTAGGATGATGTATCCTAAGCTAGTATAGAATTTATATATCATTCAGTTTTATCGTATTCAGTACTTGTGTTCTTTTATACTCAGCATGTCTTACCTCGATCATAATCATGTTAGGATCATGTTTATTCAGCAGTTTCAGTTATTTTTGCTTTTAGCCTTACCTTGCTTATTAAGTGTTTTGTATGTTACTTTACATACATGTTACATGCTATAAATAGATAGTTTATAGTATTCCAGTTCTTTCATAGCTTGTTGCACCCTTTACTGCTGGCATGTGTAGTTAAATTAAATGTGATATCCTTTAATATTCAGTTCACTTTAGATAGCCTAAAATGTACTTAGACAATTGTCTAACTGTAACCTTTTTATTTTTTTGGCTGGGGCCCTGGCATTTGTGATACCGACAAATGTCAGATTTAGACGTGCTCATGGGCAGTGTCACTGAGGAGGAGCCAGTTCAGGAGAAGGACATTCCAGCTGCTGTCTAGTTAGTTTTGTCTTGTTGATTCTAGTGAGGATGATAGTCTTTCATTCTCAGTTATTTCAGTTTGTAATAATTAACTTTCTGGATGTACTTTACTTTCTGCATTGTGATGAGTTACTATATTGCATTTTCTTTTCCTACTATGTATGCTTGTGGATGTTATTCTATTTTATATTGCTTCCGCCACTTTGATATTTATATTGATGAATGTTATAGCACTTGGTGACAAGTCCTTGCCTTAAGGCAAGTTGGGTATCGCCTAACTTTACTTAAGTTGGGGATTTGCCACAGTAATATAAAAAGTAGTAAACAAAAGTAAATATCCCTTCTTGTTGTCTAACCATTTAGCCTAATCTCTATGATATGTACATTCATCTTGAATGCTATATAAACCGTAATGTAACTGTATGAACTATATAAATCAAGTTTAAATCTACTGAAGTCAACAATTACTTAAATTTTATTATATGTTAAGAGTACATATACATGATTTATATGTCCTGAGAATAGTGACTTTAAATACTTAGTTAATATAATAGAACTTATCAATGTGCACAAAGATAAGATACATAATTATTTTATAATTTATTCTCTCAATTTAAGCTGTTAAATATCAGACTTATAATATACTTAACACTTGGGATGTTTATACTGAACTGAACTATGCTTATCTAATATAATATAAGACCAAAACTTTATAGTTATATTCATGGTAAATCAACCTATTATATATCTTACTAAATTAGGTCAGTTTTATGGATATACACTACATTCTCTATATGATAATACTAATATTCTCATTTTAATAATCTATTTAATGATCAAGGATTTACAAGCTAATGAGCCCATCCTCCATTGTGGTAGGTACTACATAAATGGCTTCAAGGAAGTGATGTATAAGTCAATCAAATTAGGTTAATTATCACAAAAGATAGTTCAATCTAAGTCTCTTTAGGTTATCTTACAACAAGGCATAAAATCAATAATCTAAGGTTGATAAGGTTCATTGAAGTCCTACCTTAAAATAAGGCAAATGAGACATTTCCTACCTCAAAGGTTACCCTATTAAAGGTATGCTATTTACTTAAAACTTAAGGTTATCATTATACTTAAGAGATCTAAGGTTCTAATCATCACAATTAAGTCTGAGCTAACATATGCTAAATTATAAAATCAAGATAATGAAATCACATGTATGTTTATAAGTTTAATCATTCAATTTAGATGCAAAATCAAGTAGGCAAGTCTTTTTGATTCTAATTTAATGCAAACCACTCCAGCTATGGAATGAAATCATACAACTCTTAGGAACTTATTGTTTGAAAATAAATCATGTCTTATTTAAATATTAATTATGCTAATTCTCTAATTAAGAGAAAATCAAGAATTATAAGGTTTGATCAAGATAATCAATCATATGAGTCACCTTAAGACCTAATCTTCTATCTTGCTAATCTGGGATCAACTACCAAAATTAGCCAATACTAGTTAAATTGATGCAAATCAATGAATGCAAAATTAGTGACTTAACTTGAGTTTAATCAATTGTAGAGCTTATTTAAGGTTAATTAGGGTTTAAGCTAAATAGATAGAGTTAGGGTTACTTATGCAAAATTTGACATGCAAGGTTATCATTAAGCTACTTATCAAAATTAAAATTCCATTCAGTGATATATTCTATTAATACATATGATTAATTAAACTAATTAGGATTTCATTCTAATTTATATAGATTAAGAGTTAGAGGTGTTAAAATTAGATTATGAAGTTTTAATTATATTTCTTACTGTATAATGATCATATTAATGTAAAAATTATCAAAATCATATAGTAATTAATACTAATTATCACTAACTTAATTCTAGGATAATTAGCACTAAATTAATAGATTAAAATTACTGAAGATAAATCTAACCTAGTCAACTAGTTTTATATATCATAAGGGGTAGTTAGAAACTATAAGCATGCCAATTAGTTAAATAATTCTACTAATTTACACTAATCATGTATTTAGATAATTAAGACACCATTAGTAAAACTAAATATAAAAATTAATTCTAATTATTTTGATAAGGTTTTACATAATATAATGAAGCAATAGAGACTGAAACCATGCTTTTTGGATGAGTGCACATTCTAATATTTTCTAATTAAGTTTAATTGTAATTAGGGCATAATTAGAAAATCTATCTACTGAAAATAAAATATTTTTGTAGTTTATTAATTTACACATTTTTCTAATCAAAATGGCATATAATATTATAACATTTGGATAGGAATTGAATAAAAAATTCCAAACCCTAATTTCAATGCATTATTCCTAAGCTTAGACTTTTGGAACATTATTTAAATTCAAATTTATTAAATTCCAATGGCTCTGGGCTAGTCAGGTCGACCGGAACCCTGTGGATTGCTCCTCGGTGAGATAGCACAGGTCGGTCGGGGCCCGACGGCCAGCTACTGTTGAACAGTGCGGGTTGCGGGCTGGCCCCACCTGCACTATTCTCCTTCTTCTTTGCGGAGAACCCCGATGCACGGGAGCTTAGAGTTAGATTAAACCATAGAATTATAGGTGCTCCAACCATGCCATGACTAGGGCTTGATTGTTGCACGATTAATAAGCCATGGCACGTCAGATTCACCAAGAAATCCTATGAGAGGTGGCTCGGATTGACCGAACCTTACTCGTTCGAGACCACTCCTAAATTTGCACTATAGGGAGACGATTCTCCCCACAGAGATGACAGTTTGGATTTTCTTGATCTCAAAATAATCAATGCTCGGAGAAGCCCTAAGGAGGCTTGGTCTAGGGTAGCCCAAATCATCAGGAGCCTGCTATGGCTCAAGTACTGTACCCCACTGTACAGGCACGAGCCAATTGCTGCTCGATCAGGTTTGACGGAACTCGATTGACTGCAGCAATCATCATAATGATGATTTTCATTAGCAATTAAAATATATTATGGCCTAAGGGCTTGCTCAGTATATAGGAAAGTGGAGTACCTGGGTTGGAGTGGATGGATGAGCCGCAAATGACTGAGGGCAAAAAAGGGGTTGAGCTGATTATTGCATAAATTCTTGAGATACAGCTTAAATACTAGGGACTCAAACTCTGAGTCTTGCCTACTGGCTGCCATAGACATGATCTAGAATTGTCAGGTTGCAATCGGGAGTAGGTCGGGGAGGTTGGGATTCAATTTGGGGATCCTAGTGAGCAAAGAGCTCACTGCAAGGGAGACTGAGGCTATTTATAATCTTAGGAGGTTAGCCAGGCCATAAGGCCTTACGATAGGTGCCTAACCGATTTGGGAAGGAGGCTAACGATGTAACAACCCTAGGTTGTTTCTAAGCTTAACCTAAGCGTAGCCATGTCTTAATCTTAATCACATTGCATTCACATAGTCATGAGGACCTAACCCTAAAAATTTGGGATCAATCGGGCCTCTCTAGGTCAAATGGGTATTTTGGTCAATTTAGATACCCTATCTAATAGCCAAAATATTTTGATCTCTAATCTAAAATTTGATTGCATTTTTGAATTCATCACCTCCAAATTAGTTAGGGGTGCAAGTTTGGGAATTTTTGAAGGTCAGTTAGGCCATAATTGAATTTAAATTAAATTGAGAAAATTGCACATAAGGGTTTGGAATAATTTGTAGTTACAATTATGCCGTCCAACAATCGGGATCCGCTATCGGGACCGCGACAGATCCACCACGGGGCCCCGACAGCAGCTCAGCCTTTGCACCAGTTAGATTGCATAGCACAGATATTGACATCTCAATCCAACGGCCTCCACCTAGCGCCCTAACGTCACTTATTAGCAGTTGGATCATGCCCTCAATCCAATGGTTGATAGATTCCCCATGATCATTTGTTAATTAGGAACATATCAGAGTCATCTGTCTCTAACGGTTGATGTATTAGACGGCTCCCGCTTCCTCGTCTATGTTCACCTTCACCCCAGATTCCCTGAAGCGGCCCGACAACTCTGCTTTGGCTGCAGGCATGGCAGTATAGGTATCCCTTCTGCTCCCGACTACCACCCTCAATCCTAACGGTCTGGTGAACCCAAGTTACTGATCTACCCTCACCTGGCCTGACCTGATCACTCAAGTCTCGGGCCAGCCATGGGTAGCAGCCTGAGCTCACTCTCAATTCCCCAGGTTATAAATAGCATAGAAATTTCATTAGTGAATTTTTTATCACTTAGGAACTCTCCCAGAAGCTCAGTTGCTCACTTAATTTCCCTTTGCTTTGCTATGACTTGCCAGTATTCCAGCTCCAATTCTTGTAGGTTCTAAGGGCTAAGCTTGGCATTCAAACTCCTTATCGCTTCATCAGATCTTGAGGAGACAAACAACAATCATCCCAGATCTTGGTTCAGTCCCAGTCACATGTAGCTAGTCGATCTAGCTCCTTCCTGTCTATCTAGGTACCCCTCTTTGCTATGTTGAGCCATATAGGCTCAATACTTCACCCTAATGATTCGAAATCAACCTCCTAACTTAATTGAATGTAATGCAGTAATTGCTCAGATTGGGGTTAGCCTTGATTGATCGAATCAATTGATCAGGCTAAATCCCCTTTTGAGAAGCTGGGTTGAGTGAGGTCCTGAGCTTCCAGCCACTTACAGACCATGCTACTATAGGGCTTAGATGTGCCTAGTCTCCTTAAAGGTGTAGCAATGAGCCCTTTAATTGGCATGGCCTCTATGGGGAGTATTAGCTCCTCACAGTATTTCTGTAAGAAGGATTTAGGTTTAATAGCCTTTTAGAGATTTAAGTACCCTCAGACAGGGCTTTATGTCTCGATTGAAGCATCTTGCGAAGTAGATTGATTTGTACTTTGAATCGAGTCGGGACGTGAAGTATTGACGAAGGATTTGGGCTTCGAAAATCTGGCCTATTGGCCTCTGCGAGAGAAGTCGCAGGGAAGAAGAACAGTGTGGGCTGGGTCGAACCCCGTCCCACGCGATTTGGATATTTGGCTGGTGCCCGTTAATAAATAAAAATGATTTCTGAAATTATTTTTCTTAAGGAAAACAATTTAGAAATCAAAATTTTAAGTAGAAAAATACAAATAAAGTAATGGTATAACTTCTTATATACTCATCCAAATTAAAAATATATATATACCATTTTAATCAATAAAATTCAATGAACAAGAATACACAAAAATATTTGAGATTTTGTGAATGGATTTTCAAATTTTGCTTAATTACTTCAGCACATGATTAGGGAAGATTAGCATGTGTGTTTAGCCAAATTATACGATTTAAGTTTTATTTGACTCCTTGTATCTTATATAATGCATGTGCTAAGTAGAATAATTATTTGATTTAAATTTTGCTAATTATGCACTAATCCTTGATTTGTATGATTAGTGAAAAATAGGGTTGTAATTAACCAAATTGCAATTTTAATGTCTCTAATTATTTGTATGATAAATTAGAACTAAATGGCCAAGTTTCTTGGAATTTTGAATATTAAATTTGCAATTAAGTGCTAATTCATTTTGGACTTATTTAGGGTTTAATTAACCCTTAATTACTCACTATTTTGATTGATGTGATGTTTATATGTTCCAATAATGTCAGAAAACTTAAACTCTAATTTGGACATTTAACTCATTTAATTAGCATCATACAATATTTAAACCCTAATAATCTTAACGAAGTGCTTAAGGAAATCAATAATGTATTAATATTGTAAGGACCCACTTAAATAGTAAAAAGTGAAACTCTTAAACATCGAGGCACTTTTTCAGTAAATAGTAGAGTTCCTGATAAGAACTTCAAAATTAAGCGTGCTCATGTGGGAGCACTCATAGGATGGCTGCCATGCTGGGAAGTTACCTTTTGAGGGCAAAACTGTGAGACTTTTCAGGCCAAAGCAGATAATACCTTGGTGCTTAAGAGTTTGGGATATTACAAATGATATTAGAATAGGCCATAGGGTGTTAAATAGGAGCTAAGTATAAAACATGGCAAAGTACCACTTGATGTGAGCAGCCTCTTAAACCTATGATGGTTAAGGTGCTACATTGTTGTGGGTACCTCTTGAGCCTATAGGGGTCACCTCTAATTATATCTACATAATGGATTATTCTTAGATTTATTTATGGATATTGATGAGGATGTTAGTTACTTAAGTTGGGGAGATTGTATAGACCCACTTTAGTAGTAAATAAGTAAAACTCTTAAACATCGAGGCACCTTTTCAGATAACAGTGGAGTTCCTGATAAGAACTTCAAAGTTAAGTACGCTCAAGTGGGAGCACTCCCAAGATGGGTGACCTACTGGGAAGTTATCTTCTGAGGGCAAAACTGTGAGACTTTTAAGACCAAAATGGATAATACCTTGGTGCTTGATTTTGGGCTTTTGCAAATATGGTTTTGAACATCAATAATGGACCAATAACTTATTGATTTATTTACAAACAAACCTATATGTAGATAAACTCTATTAAGTCAAGTTTGGGTTCAAACCCTACCTTGATTAGATTTAGTCTCAAACTTAATTAATTTGAACATAATAACTTGATTTGGACATTTAAATAACTTGTATAACTCTAATAATACTTATTGATTTGCCATTGATCTTATATTAGTAAACTAGAAGAATAAGGATATATAACAAACTCATATGATTTATCATTTGAATATAAGCTCAAGATCTTTGATTTTTTCTTAAATAAGATTATTAGCATAATTAAATCTATGAAATAAGATTAATTAATTCAAAAATCAATTCTCAAGAAACTTATATGAGTTTATCCCATGATCAATATAATTGATTAAGTTGCCATTACTATATTTGCATACTTAATGTAATAATCTAATCTATATGATTGAAAAGCATAAGTCTAAGAGAACTTTGATATCTTAGATTAAAACTGAACTTAATGAACCTTTTTATGCTTAAATCTTTAAACAGAGTTTCAATCAATCAAATTATCAGACCTTGTAAATAGATAAACTATTGAGGTAAGAAGAGCCTAATGTATGATTTTGAGGTAGAAGCTTAAATGAACCCTATGACCTTAGAGTATTTGATCTTAAATCCTTGTGGTATAACTTTCCAAAGATCCTAGATTAAAAATCAACCCTTGTGGTAGTATCCTCAGTTGAGTAACTTTTATGTCACATTCTTGGAACTTTTGTGTAGGACTCAGCACAATAGAGTGTGGATTCATTAGTTTGTATTCCTTGATTTATAAATAGATTTGTTAGAATGAAAATTAGTAGTATTATTTTATAGAGATTGTAGTGCATATCTATAGAATTGAATTATTCAGCAAAAGATGGAATTGGATGGTTTGCCCTGTATAGAATTGTAGAGTCTCAATCTTATTCTAGGTTACTGGATAAGTACAGTTCAGTTTAACATAAATATCCTAAATATAGAGTGTGTTATAGTTTGGGAGTTTAACAACTTAGTTTGAGAGAATAAACTATAAAAGGTTTATATCCCTTATCTTGGTGCGCATTGATAAGTGCAGTTAAACAAACTAAGTGTTAAAGTTACCCTTTCTAGGACATGCCAAATCATGTGTATGCAACCTATTCATATGATGATTTAGAGTATATTTATAGTGAGAATCATAAGAATTTAGTAGAATTGTATCAGAAGTCAGAATTCAATTAGAGGAATTATGCACAAAATAGATAAATAGATTTATTACTTGGTTTTTAATCGATTTCTGGTTTTGATGATTTAAGAGCATATAGTTATTAAAGCTTTGGCATATCATAAATACATAAGTCATGTCAGCATTAGCGGAGCGACATGCTCATTTAGGATTGTTAGAGGAGCGATGTGCTCACATAGGATATGTTAGCAGAGCATTCACTCACCTAGGATTCTGTGGGATGCCATGTGACATCAAGTTAAGCATACTTGTGGCATACCGTACTATGAAATATTTTGATGCATTAATATATATTAAGTGGCATGTAGTACATTTTTATTTTAGCATCTATTCAGTTCCAATTTTCTTATTACTTTCTTTTCTTCATTACTTAGTTTTCAGCTCCTATTTTACTTTACTTCTTATTTTGTGCTATTTTAGATTTTCAGCTATTTTAGTGTCTTTTACTACTGTTTTGTTTAATTGCTTAAATGTTAAACCTTAGATAATTATAACTGCTTAAAGTAGTTTTAGATGTGTTAGACTCATTATCTAACATATGGTACTTTTGGGATTCGGCAATTTGCCAAATCCAGAGCAGCTTGTGGGACAAGGTCAGAAGGATACTCAGGAGATCGAGGAAGAGTTTGTGGAGCACTAGTTGACTCAGTTGTGGGGCTCCACACCCTCCGCGGTCATGCTAATACTAAAATTAACATGATTACGGAGAGTACAATCCCCGCACGACAACCCTCCCAACTGTAGTCGAGTCAGGTATAAACCCAACCTGCCTTAGCTGAGAGACTTACCGCTTGAAACTAAGGGTCAAGCATCAAAATATCAAAGTAGCAGAAGCAGATAAGAGTATAACATCCATACCATAGCACAACAAAAGAAAGAAATGATAGTAACTCAGCTCAATATAAAAAAACAAAAAAAGAAAAACATTTTGAACATTTAATTATTACAAACAAAGCTTAATGAAAGGAAACTCTCATCCTTACAAGCAAAAAATTGAAACTAGCTAAGCCTCAATGGAAGGGAGATCCTCCTCCTGACCTAATTCCTCACCAGAAGCAACCTCAACAAATAACTTCGAATCTGACATTTTCGGTATCATAATGTCAGGGCCTTAGCTAAGAAAGAGAAAAATTTATAGTTAGACAAATTGTCTAAGTATATTTTAGGCTGATTAAATGAGACTAAATATTCAAGATATCACATTTTATTAAGCATGCAAGAATTTAAGGTGCAACAAGCAACAAGAGTAGGAGAACTATAAATTAAGCATTTATAACTTCAACAAAATGAAGTATGTAAATTAATATACCTCAACCCAAAGCTGTAACCAAGGTTAGATAGTAAATATACATATCTAATGATTGAAAGAACTGAAAGTAACTCATCCTATCATATTTATGATCAATTAAATACATGCTAATTTGCATAAAAAAAATCTGTACTGAAGCATAAAAGAACTGAAATAAAAAATAGCATCCTAAAATATTCAAGTATGATACTGAAAAACTGTAATGCCCCGCTATTAGATTAAGTAATCAAATCCAATAACGAGTGTGACTGTAGTACTTAATATTGTATTAGTGAGACTGAACCCATTATTAAGTACTATGGGGAGTTTATTGATCTTTGAAGGGGAAAAGTCAGATGCATAATTAATAAAAATAAACATTCATACCATTCCAGCCATTTATTTAATAGAAGAATAAATGTATCACAGATTTGTAAAGTAACATATGATAGAATGTAAATACACGTCTGTGCTCACACGTAAGTGTACGTGGTCTGAAGTAATAAGTGAAAAGAGTTACTTTCCGGGATTTATCGAACCACAGAGAGTTAGTTGTTTTGTTACTGAGGTCTATCAATTCTCACTAATATTTAAGCTATGATTTAATTGATGAGTTGGTCCTAGACTTAGCACAATAACTACTAAATGAAGATGAGCTACATAAAAGAGAGAGGAGAGTTGGGGTTATTCCTCATATAATGATACATTACCAATGTACTTTTGATTTCTCAAGCTTCATCTTTCATTTATTATTTGTTTATCAAGTGCACATTGATCAACTCGAGATTTTATCTCAAAGTCTCACAAGTTCAAATTTTGCAAAATGAACACACATTTGGTTCTACTTTGGCACAAAGATTCTTATAAGATTTTAGGTTTTAGATTTTCATCTCATCTCTTGATCAAGGAGATTATGATTATTGATGCTTTAGGATCTTATAAGCATTGATTCCACTATGAGCATCACTTGCATCTGACATAGTTGAGATTAAGGATTAATATGTTGGGCTCAATGATTATGTCACTTAGTTCATGAGCACTCAACTATTTCTTCCTTTACCTCAATTATGTTGAGCTAAGGAGCTCATTTAGTGGGTCTTAGCATCACATGCATCAATACTTTGATTTAGCTTAGATTAAGGTGCATTAAGCTCAAGAACTTTGTCACATAGTTTTAAGCTCTTATGCACTCATAAACCTAGCATCCAACCTAGTGTAAGCTATGGAGCACAAGACAATTTAGTTCTTGAAATTATTAGTTCATTTCCTTTTATCCACATTAAAGACCAAATAATAAAAAACATATTTCATTTAAGTCCTTTTACAATTTAATTTCGCTTGAGTAAAACTTCATATATTAATAATAATACATACACATGAGAATTCCCAAACCCTCCCCAACGGAGATTTAGCTACTTATTACAAAGGAAGTGAAGAAAAACACATATATGGATAAAGACCATTTCATGATCAACTAAGAAAAGAAAATACAAGAGTAAGGTTTAGAAGATACTAGGAACGTTCCTTGGAAGTTCTCTGAATTTATTCTTCTCCTTCTTTAAGCTCCTCCCTTAGGTCACTAGTGCTGCCTTCTTTCTCCTCCTGCTTAGCTAGAACTTGCCTTGCCACCCTTGGGGAGTTCCTCACTTCTCCTTATGCACTCCTCCTCTTTACTTAGTGTCTTGAGAAAAATTGTGAACCCTTCTCTAGTCAAAAGGAGGTGTATTTATAGGAGAGGTGCAGCATACTCCTATGTCCTCTCCAAAACTAGCAAATTGATAAAAGAAATATGAAGTAATGATGGAAAATCCCAAAATAAAGATGAAGTGACCAATATCCTTCTTTGTTTATCCTTCTTATCAAATCAAGAGGCCATATTTTATTGAAAATCAGAGCTGCAGTAGGGAATGATGACTGGGGACAAGATGCAGGTTGAGGGTCTTGTCCCAGCAGCAATAAATGCATCAGACTGGCAAAATTGGCGGCAGCCGCTGCAGCGTGCTGTGGCGCGCAATGGAGCAAGAAAAAGAATGCTAAGTCTCCCGCTGTCGCGCACTACCGCGTCCACATTTCGCAAATTTACCTGCTGCAGTGCGCTATAGTGGTTCATTTGACAAATTGTACCGCTGCAGCGTGCTGAGCAGAAGCATTTTGCAAAATGCTCCGCTGCAGCGTGCGATAGCGGCTCAATTCGCAAAACTACCCATTGCAGCGCACTGTCGCACCCGCGGTTTGCAAATATGAAAAGATTTGAAAGAGAGATATTTTTCTTCATCCTTTCACATTTTGATCGTTTGTGAGAGATATTTTCATCATCCCTTTTTTGAATATGTATTTTTGTTCTTTTCATTCTTAGGGAGAGACATTTTTCTTTATTCCCAATATGCATCTTTGTGAACATGAAGTCTTACGGGAGCCTAGCATACTCTTTTTAGAGTTCTCATCAAATTTCTAGTCTAAGTCCAATGCCTTCCCTCACACTTAGTTCAAGGCATTAAATTGAGCTTTTGGAGATTAGATTATCCTCCCTTTATTCCTCAATTAAAACATATTTGTGCTTATAATGTGTTTGGTTATTTGAGAATTGCACCCATTTACTTATATTTAAGTTCATCTTGTCACTTTGTGATTTCCAAAAAATTTAGAAAAAATAGCAAGTTTAAGCATGCCATAAAAATGAGGGGATACGGAAATTCATAAATTGAAATCTTAAAATAAAACACAAAAAAGAAAAATACAACAAAAAACATAAAAAGGTACAAAAAGAAAAATGCAACCTAATTATTCCTGGGTTGCCTCCCAATAAGCACTTATTTTAGTGTCTCAGCCTGACATTAGAAAGTCCTTCATGTGATACCTTCATCCGGGGGGTTTTGAAGGGTCCATCCCCCTTTCTCTTGAAAGATTCCTTCCTCTAAGTAGAGCTTAAGA
This sequence comes from Gastrodia elata, assembly GCA_016760335.1. Classification (NCBI taxonomy): domain Eukaryota; kingdom Viridiplantae; phylum Streptophyta; class Magnoliopsida; order Asparagales; family Orchidaceae; genus Gastrodia; species Gastrodia elata. Next base: position 34,818,530 of record CM028676.1, read on the forward strand.
TTATTTCCATTTACCTTAAATATGACATCTTTTGAGGTGACCTCAACTGCTTCATGAGGAAAAACCTTTATGATAGTAAATGGTCCTGTCCATCTTGACTTCAGTTTCCCTGGAAAAAGTCTTAATATAGAGTTAAAAAATAATACTTTCATTCCAAGTTGAAAATGTTTTGGCTTTATTAGCTTATCATGCCATTTTTTAGTTTTCTCTTTATACAGCTTGGCACTTTCATAGGTGTTTAACATGAATTCATCCAGTTCATTCAGTTGTAGCATTCTTTGTATTCCTACCTTTTGGGGATCAAAATTTACATTTTTTATTGCCCAAAAGGCTCGGTTCTCTAGTTCTACTGGAAGGTGACATGATTTTCCATAAATGAGTTTATAAGGGGACATTCCTAAAGGGGTTTTGAAAGCAGTTCTATAAGCCCACAGGGCATCCTGAAGTTTTTAAGTCCAGTCCTTTCTATTTTGGTTCACTATTTTCTCTAAGATTTGTTTAAGTTCTTTGTTGGAGTCTTCGATTTTCCCGCTAGTTTGGGGGTGGTAGGGAGTACCCACCTTATGTCTCACCCTATAACTTTTTAATATATTATCTACTTGCCTATTGCAAAAGTATTTTCCCCCATCACCGATTAAGAATCTAGGCATCCCAAATCTAGCTACCACGTTTTCCTTGAGAAATTTAATCACAGTTTTAGCATCGTTGTTTACACATGCCACCGCCTCAACCCATTTTGAGACATATTTAACCACCACAAGGAAATACAGATTGGCTTGAGATGAGGGAAAAGGTCCCATAAAATTGATTCCACATACATCGAATAGTTCTACTTTAAAAATTCTATTTAAAGGGAGCTCGTCCATTTTGCTTAAGTTTCCGGTTCTTTGGCACTTGTCACAGCTTTGACAAAGTCAGCTTCATCCTTGAACAAATGGGGCCAAACGAATCCGGATTGCAGCACCTTTGCAGTAGTTCGCTCAATACCATGGTGTCCTCCATAAGGAGATGCATGACAATGAAAGAGAATATTTCTGGTGTCAGAGTCCGGAACACATTTCCTTAGGAGCTGATCATTGCAACACTTAAGCAAAAGGGATCATACAAAAAGTAACTTTTTATATCAGCAAAAAATTTCTTTCTTTGTTGGTAATTCATATTTTTTTGGTATGATTCCTCTTGCAAGGTAGTTTGCAATGTCAGCAAACCAGGGAGGATCATTTGTGGCCACTTCATAAAGCTTCTCATCGGGGAAAGATCCACTAATATTGGTCAACTTATCATGATCAAGGTGGGTCAATATAGATAAATTATCAGCAATTATATTTTCACTCCCCTTTTAATCCCATATTTCAAGGTCAAATTCTTGCAAGAGGAACACCCAACGTATCAAGCGTAGTTTTGCTTCCTTCTTTTGGAGGAGATACTTGATAGCAGCATGATCAATGTAAACGATAGTTTTAAACCCAATGAGGTATGACCTAAATTCAGTGAAGGCAAAAATGATGGCTAGAAGCTCCTTTTCCATAGTAGCATAATTTCTTTGAGCATCATCTAGGAGTTTACTAGCATAGTAGATTGAATAGAAGGTTCGCTCTCTTCGCTGCCCAAGGACAGCACCTACTGCAAGGTCACTCGCATCACACATAATTTCAAAAGGTGAATCCCAATTTGGGGTAGAAATTATTGGAGCAGAGATTAAGGCAGATTTAATAGCATTGAATCCTTTTAAACAGTTCTTATCAAAGTTGAACTCAATATCCTTTCCTAGCAGTCTACAAAGCGGTAGACATATATTTGAGAAATCCTTGATAAATCTTCGATAAAAACCAGCATGCCCAAGGAAGCTTCTAATTCCTTTAACATTGATGGGAGGGGGAAGTTTTTCAATTACTTCAATCTTTGCTTTATCTACCTCTGTATCTCTCCTAGAAATTAAATGACCAAGAACAATCCCCTCTTCAACCATGAAGTGACATTTTTCCCAATTCAAGATTAAATTTGACTATTCACATCTTTTTAAAACCTTTCCCAAATTAGTTAAAGAATGATCGAAAGAGGTTCCGACATCAAAAAAGTCATCCATAAAAATTTCCAAGAACTCTCCTATCATGTCAGAGAAAATTGCCATCATACAGCGTTGAAAAGTAGCTGGAGCATTGCATAATCCAAAAGACATTCTTCTAAAGGCAAATGTTCCAAAGGGGCAGGTGAAAGTTGTTTTCTCTTGGTCTTCAGGCGCAATCAATATTTGATTATATCCTGAATACCCATCAAGAAAATAGAAATAAGGATTTCCTGCCAATCTATCAAGCATTTGGTCAATAAAGGGGAGGGGATAATGATCTTTTCGAGTGGCTTTATTTAATCTCCTATAGTCAATGCACACTCTCCATCCAGTCACAGTTCTAGTGGGGATTAGCTCATTATTGCTATTGAGAACAACAGTGATCCCACTCTTTTTGGGAACCACGTGTATAAGGGCTCATCCAAGGGCTGTCAGAGATGGGGAAGATGATTCCAGCATCAAGAAGTTTGATGATTTCTTTGTGAACTACTTCTTTGATGTTTGGGTTTAATCACCGCTGAGGCTCAATAGAAGGTTTGGAGTTATCCTCCAATAAGATACGATGCATACACAGAGTTGGACTAACCCCCTTCAGTTCGGCAATACTCCATCCCATTGCTCTCTTGTGTTCTTTTTAAAACCTTACATAAAAGACTCTCTTGATGTTGAGTCAATAATGAGGAGATTATTATAGGAAGTGATTCATCTTCCCCTAAGCAAGTGTATTTTAAGTGTGAGGGAAGAGGTTTTAATTCAGTTTTAGGAGGACAAATTATCGAAAGTTGAATCATCTTTCTTTCCTTAATCAGTTCTTCAATAACTTCAGTGTCAATGGGATCTTCATCTTCCTCACTCGCTACCATTCCCTCTTTTTCCACATCTTCCATGAACCATGCTTCTTTTATTAAATTGATCTTCAATCCTCATTTGGTTTAGAAGGGTGTCTCATAGAATCATTCACCTGAAACTTAATCTCCTCTGCCCCATAACGCAACTTCAATTCTCCTTTATCTACATCAATTAAGGTTCGTCCTATGGCTAAGAAAGGTCTACGTAGTATAATAAGAATTTCTTGATTTTCATCTTCCATATCCAAGATTATAAAATTCGCTGGGAAAATAAATTTGTTAACCTTTACAAGAATATTTTCCACAAATTCTAAAGGGGATTTTACTGGTCTATCAGCAAATTGGAGTATAACAGAGGTGAGTTTTAATTGATCAATTCCTAGTTTCTTAGATATGTAGAAGGCATCAAATTAACAGATGCACCAATATCACAAAGGGCCTTTTGGAAAGATTGACATCCGATCGTGCGAGGGATAGTGAAACTTCCTGGGTCCTTCTTTTTGATGGGAATCTTTCTTTGAAGGATTGCACTACATTTTTCTGTTAGTACTATAGTCTCCTTTTCATCAATCTTCCTTTTCTTGGAGAGGATGTCTTTCATGAACTTAGCATAGCTAGGCATTTGCTCTAGAGCTTCAGTGAAATGGATATTGATTTGAAGAGTTTTAAAGGTTTCTAGAAAATTTTGATATTGGACGTCGAGTTTCTCCTTAACCAACCGCTGAGAATAAGGTATATGAGGGAATTTCTTAAGTTGATCACTAGTTTCTCCCTTTTCTAAATCCCATACAACTCCTTTCTCTACCCTGACTGTTTCTCCTTCCTCTTTCCTTTCCTCTCTTACTTTTGCTACATTTTCACTATTCTCTTTTATCACAATCTCCTGTGTGGCCTTCCCACTTCTCAAGGTTATGGCATTTCTTGATTCTTTTACATACTCACTTATCTCTCCAACTAAAGAAGGTTGCTCTAACTGCTTCATTATGTCTTTTAGTTTTTGTTCAATTCTTTTAACTGTCTCCTCTTGTCTTAGAAGAGTGTGCTCGTGCCTGTTTATTGTGGCATCAGTTTTATTCTTGAATTCAGTAGTGGAATTTCGAAATTCAATAAGCGAATTTTCAAATCTTTCTCTATTTCTTCCATAATTCATGATCATATTAACGTCACTCGACCCTCCATCATCCTCCTGACAAGAGTTTATATACTCACATTCTAATTTCTTATTGAGTTGGGAGACTTGATTTTGTAGTTCACAGATTTGCTGTGAATTTCTTAGTGAGTTACATTCCTTTCTATTGGGGTGATTATTCCTATGTAGAGGCCATTGGTAAGCATTATTTGCCATTTCCTCCAAGAGATTGTAAGCTTCCTCTTGGGTTTTATCGCTAATGGAACCACCGGCGGCTGCATCTATGAGTGTCCTTATAGGAGCATTCAAACCATTGTAAAAGGTTTGCACTTGCATCCATAGAGGGAACCCATGATGTGGGCAACGCATGAGGTATTCCTTAAAATGGTCCCACCCATCATATAGAGTCTCACCTTCCAACTGAGTGAAGTTGGTGATCTCAATTCTCAATATAACAGTTTTTACCGGAGGGAAATATTTGGCTAAGAATTTCTTAGCCAAATCATCCCATGTTTGGATGGAATCACTAGGTAGAGAGTTGAGCCAACTCTTGGCTCTATCTCTTAAAGAGAATGGGAAAAGCCACAATTTAACTGGGTCTTTAAAAACACCGTTAAACCTGAAGGTGTCACATATTTCAAGAAAAGTTGAAATATGTGAGTTCGGGTCTTCAGTGGCTAATCTCCCAAACTGATTATTTTCTTGTACCATACTCAGTGTGGAAGGTTTAATCTCAAAATTATTGGCTTCAATATCTGGCCTAACAATAGCATGGGGGATTCCCCTAATAGTGGGTAGTGCATAGTCTCTGAGTGCTCTTCCCCTAGTCTCTCCTAAAGGTTCTCCTATATTTTCATTATAGTTTTCCATTATGGTTATTGATTTGAAAGATTTTGTTCTCTCCTAACTTGTAAATATGTTCTCTCAATTATTGAATCAAAAAGATATTCAGAGCAAACTCTTCTACTCATACAAATAACAATAAGGCTATCAAGAACAATTTTAGCAATAAAGTTTGTCAAGTTAGCAAAAATAAGATAAGAAAAAAATGTAAGATATTAGTTCCTATAATTACAAAAAATCAAAAACTAGAATATATGCAAGAAATGCTTAAATCACTAGTTACTTATAGATTATCCTCAATACAAAACAATACCAATTCCCCGGCAACGGTGCCAAAAACTTGACAGACTGTAAATTTACGTCTGCGCTCGCACGCAAGTGTACGTGGTCTGAAGTAATAAGTGGAAAGAGTTACTTTCAGGGATTTATCGAACCACAGAGAATTGGTTGTTTTGTTACTAAGGTATATCTATCCTCACTAATGTTTGAGCTATGATTTAATTGATGAGTTGGTCCTAGACTTAGCACAGTAATTACTAAATAAAGATAAGCTAGATAAAAGAGAGAGGAGAGTTGGGGTTATTCCTCATGTGATGATACATTACCAATGTACTTTTGATTTCTCAAGCTTTGTCTTTCATTTATATTTTGTTTATCAAGTGCACATTGATCAACTCAAGATTTTATCTCAAAGTCTCACAAGTTCAAATCTTGTGCACAAAATGAACACACATTTAGTTCTACTTTGGCACAAAGATCCTTATAAGGTTTTAGGTTTTAGATTTTCATCTCATCTCTTGATCAAGGAGATTATGATTATTGATGCTTTAAGAACTTATAAGCATTGATTCCACTATGAGCATCACTTGCATCCCATATAGTTGAGATTAGGGATTACTATATTGAGCTCAATGATTATGTCACTTAGTTAATGAGCACTCAAATATTTCTTCCTTTACCTCAATTATGTTGAGCTAAGGAGCTCATTTAGTGGGTCTTAGTAGCACATGCATCAATACTTTGATTTAACTTAGATTAAGGTGCATTAAACTCAAGAACTTTGTCACATATTTCTAAGCTCTCATGCACTCATAAACCTAGCATCCAATTTAGTGTGAGCTATGGAGCACAAGATAATTTAGTTCTTGAAATTATTAGTTTATTTCCTTTTATGCACATTTAAGACCAAATAATAAAAATCATATTTTATTTAAGTCCTTTTACAATTTAATTTCGCTTGAAAAAAACTTCATACATTAATAATAATACATACACATGAGAATTCCCCAACCCTCCCCATGAGAGATTTAGCTACTCATTACAAAGGAAGTGAAGAAAAACACATATATGGATAAAGACCCTTTCATGATCAACTAAGAAAAGAAAATACAAGAGTAAGGTTTAGAAGATACTAGGAACATTCCTTGGAAGTTCTTCGGATTTCTTCTTCTCCTTCTTCAAGCTCCTCCCTTAGGTCGCTAGTGCTGCCTTCTTTCTCCTCCTCCTTAGCTAGAGCTTGCCTTGCCACCATTGGGGAGTTCCTCACTTCTCCTTATGCACTCCTCCTCTTTACTTAGTGTCTTGAAAAAAATTGTGAACCCTCCTCTAGTCAAGAGGAGGTATATTTATAGGAGAGGGGTAGTATACTCCTTCATCCTCTCCAAAACTAGCAAATTGATAAAAGAAATCTGAAGTAATGATGGCAAATCCCAAAATAAAGATGAAGTGACCAATATCCTTCTTTGTTTATCCTTCTTATCAAATCAAGAGGCCATCTTTCATTGAAAATCAGAGCTGCAGTAGGGAATAATGGCTGGGGACAAGATGCAGGTTGAGGGTCTTGTCCCAACCGCAATAAATGCATCAGACTGGAAAAATTGGCGGCGGCCGCTGCATCGCGCTGCGGTGCGATATGGCGCGCAATGGAGCAAGCAAGAGAATGCTAAGTTTCCCGCTGTCGTGCGCTACTGCATCCACATTTCGCAAATTTACCTGCTGCAGCGCGCTATAGCAGTTCATTTGGCAAATTGTATCGCTGCAGCGCGCTGTAGCGATTCAATTTGCAAAATGACCCGCTGCAGCGTGCTGTCATGCCCGCGGTTCGCAAATGGATCCGCTGCAGCATGCTACTGCGCATGCTGTTCACAAATAGACTCACTGCAGTGCGCTACCGCGCCCGCGGTTCAAAAATGGACCCGCTGCAGCGCGCTATCGCGCCCGCGGTTTGCAAATGGATCCGCTGCAGCGCGCTATAGCGTCCATGTTTGCAAAATGACCCGCTGCAGCCCGCGGCAGCGGATTGCTTTGAAAATTATAGGAATCTTGCAAAAATTGTCACAGAGCTCCTCTGGGTGCTATTTTCCTTAAAAAAGATTGATAAAATTTGATTTAGGAGGAGTTTAAATGTCAAAAATAAATGAGTTTTCCTTTATTTTAGACATAATTTATGGATTTATCCACATACAACAGATAATAATATTTATACAAGATTTTAATGAAGGATGTATACCCTCTAAAATGAATACAATCTACCTTGAGTAAAACACTGGAGCTAGGAAGGGTGCATGAATTAGAAAGACTAGATACAATCTACCTCGAGTTCAAGGTCCACAATAAGCTCCTGAACCTACCATATTTGGTTTATAATACAGTGGGGCAAAACCAAAAAAAATAAAAAGTGATTAGACTTTAAAAAGTCTAAGTACAATTTAAGGGTATACTAAATATATTATTAAGCGGATATCATATTAGCTATTTACAATTTATTTAACCAGAGCAAAAATGCAAAGGATCGAACAGAAAGGAAAAATAGTGTCAAAGACTATAAAGAATGCAAGTAAGTTTGCTTAACATTTTAAGCTGTTCAATCATTCATCAAATATGTTAATAAGGCATAAAAGCACTTAAATAGTAAGGGGAGCATGAAAATGTCCAAATAAGCAAATGCTAAGTAATAGTAAAAGATAGTGTAGAAAAATATGAAATTAGCAAGTAAAACTATACTGTAAGTATACAAAATTGTAAAGTAAAGTGCTGTAAAAAAATAAGCAAATAAATAACTCAGTTTCAATGACTGAATGTAGGAAAATACAATCATAAAAGATTATAAACTGTAAATGTTATTTAATTATTTTGTATTTTTATTATGTGGGCGCAGAACATGCGAGAAGTTGAGTACATCTGCTCAACTTATCTGTAAACGGGGTCAACTGCAAACACACACATTCCCCCTCAAAGTAATTATGTGGTCTCCAGATACACCAATAGCTTGCCCTTGCTTAATGACAGTTGTACTAAAATCTACCATATAAAGACCCCTCTAAAGCATATTTTAAATGTTTAATTTTACTTTATGCACAATGTTCAATGAAATAAATTCAAGGTTTTGATCTCAATAGGTTGTAACGGTTCAAAAATTATCAATTTATTATAACTCATGTAATATCCATTACTTTCTATCTTTAATTAGCTAACCTCATGATTGTGGCAAATTGAGCCCCAATTAACTTAGGTATCAATGATTTCTAAGTTAATTGAAGTGATATAATATAATAATGCAATATTGGAAAATAACATTTTCCTTAAACTTTATATGATGATAAAATAATTTATAAATATAAATGTTGATTAGGGGTTATAATCTCATTTTAACAACCACTTCATCATTTAATGATTTTATCATAAAATAAGGCCACATTTCTTACGGTCTTACAATATTCTAAAATTCACATGATGGTTCCTAATAAGACAATTAGAGCTTTCCAAAATTAAATTCATTAAATGATCAAGCATAATATTTCTAGATCATGTATCAAGAGATTCATTAATCACATTTGATATTGTTTAATGACTTAAATTCCATTCAATGGAATGTATTTCTAAGCTAAAGTTTTCTAATCAAACTCTTAAATTTATTAAGCATTAAATTTATAACAATATTTTAAGATTTGAGCATTCTTATTTCTTTTAAGGATATAACTATTAAATTGTATATTGTAAGATTCTAATAAGGTTTTAATAAGGCAACATATCTTAATAACATAAGATTCTAATTCTAATTTCTCTCAGATTTGGAGATTTAAGTCTATCATTATATTATAGTAATCAATGATAATTGTTAACTCTACGTTTATTAATAATAAGCCAGTTAGGTCATTCTTATATATTAAAAGGGAAATAATCTTACTATGATAAGTTTAACTAATCTTCACTATTATCTTACTAATTTGAGTATATAGGATTCTATTTTATCATGGCCTAAAGTTGCCAATATTCTAATATCCCATTATTATTAATCTTAACATTTACTTGTGTCTTTATTTTAGTTTACCTTGATTTAGTTCAAAGAATTATCTAATTGAAAACAAACGAATCGTTCCCATTATATGAGGAATAAAAATTAGATTTTAGGTCTTATTGGGCTTGGCTACGGCTGCAATACTTGGCGTAGATCAGACAGAAGTGAGCTTAACAATTTCGTTAAGTCCCAATCGATCTCATGCGGTGATAACCAAACGTTTGAAATGCATAATCAAAACATCAACTGAAGAAATTCATCATTTAAGAGTTAGATAACACTCACAACATAAAACAAATTGATTTCACATACAACATCTCAAGTGAAAGCCATAAGTATGATCCAATAGATGCATTTAAAAAAAATCACTATCAATAATCATTACATCTCCTCCAACTTTGGAATACTAAAATTATTTTACGGGTAGAGCTGATGGATATCGAAGATGCAATCATCAATTAAAATAATTATTAGACTTTATTAAATTGGGTTGCTTTTAACACATAGCTATGATCACGTAAATGAATGATCAAAATGATTGGGTTCAAAAAGAGTACATGAAGAATTCGCTTAGAAATTCTCCTTCCATGGATCGAGTTAGACACCATATAACATATCAAAGTAAGGCCACTGATGAGACCTATAAATTGGTAGTAAAACTACCATGAATGGATTACTCTAGCATCCTAACACATGGTGCCATAAATCAGGTTTTATTGAACTTTATGCAAAACTTCTATACTACCATACCATAATAGAAGTCATGATTTTGCAATCGAATCGAGCTCGTTTGAGCTCGATTGATATCAGAATCACTTCATATTTATGGACAATATATAAATGATCTGCAATTAAGAGATAATAAATGTAATCGAAGTACCTCTTCTTCTCAAATTTAGAGTTCTGCAGTGAGCTCCGAAGGAAGTTGTCTTGATCGCAAGGTTTGTCTTAAAGTAATTGAGATGTGTATAGATAATATAAAAAGGTATGGGCTCGACTCGATTCTATCCCTTACGCGTAGCCTGCGATTGGAGCGAACTGCGGTGCATGACACGCGCAGCTCTCATGGGTTTTGAAGGAAGAGACGGTCCCTCGACCATCGGATTAGATCAACAGCATTCGATTGGACAACACTAATCATTTGATCATATGTCGTTAATGAGGAATAAATGATGATTTATATTTTTAATTTAATTAATTAATTATACATTTTATTTAATTAAAAAATTGAGAAGTCAAACAAGTTTTGAAAAATCTCAAAAATTCACCCTTAGATAAATTAAGAATGCAGTCAAAATTTCAATTGGATGTTGATTTATGTATTTCATTTTTTAGGGTATTTAAAATACAATAAAATATTCATGAAAGTCGACGATCTTCAAAACTCACCAAATTTTTACCCCTAGCTAAATTGGGGGTGAGGAACTCAATGGTGAAGTCCAATTTTTTATTTGAGGTTAAAATGATTTTCTCATTTTCCTTATTTAATTAATTATCCAAATTTAGGGTTTTGCTCATTTGATCCCCAAATTGGACCAAAACTTTGGTACTTGCTCTTAATAAATAATTAAGACTGTTAGAAGAGATTTTATGTTAATTGATATATTAAATGGTGATTAATAACCTTAGGTTATTACAAAAGCACTGAACTGAAATTACAGCACTGAAATGAACTCAATAAGCTGAGAACAAAAAATAGGCATAACTGTTAATATATATAACTTAGCTAAACAAAGTCGCAGAACTGAAAGAGAGTCTAACAAATATCATCATAGCCAACCATAGAGCTAAGCTTGGTTAGACTCAAGAGATTAGAATGGAGGAATGTATCTAAACTAGTACTGCCATAATAGAAATGGGCTAAACAAAGCCACTAAACTGAAAAGTCTAACGAATACCATCCTAGCTAATCATAGAGCTAGGCCTAGTTAGATTTATAGAAACAAATGAATATCATCCTAGCCAACCAAAGAGCTAGGCCTAGCTTGTTCTATAGAAAAAATACTGAACTGAAGAGGCAGACTAAATGTAATACACTTATTGAACTAAGCACTAAAAAATTAAATGAATTGAATATGCTAAATAAACTGAATTATCGATTTAAGTAATGATGTATTATGCATTCGATACTAGGATATTCATCAAAATATCCCATGTTCAACTATTATATCCACACTATAAAGCTCAAAATATAAGGTATGCAAAGTAACAATAATCAAAGCGAGCAAGAGACTCAACTAAACATATGTGATATATTTTGTTATCTAATTTAATTTATTCTATTTAATCTGAGATAGTACAAGCATAGGATCTTCAATATCCATCTATCCAGTACATACACAGATTTACGACCTTATAATTAACATTAGAACTTAACAAGTTATAATTTAAAATCAGAATGATGACTACAATGGTAAAGCAATTAATCAATGACTTAATTCTTGTATTTTGATAGCACAAACCCAATCTTGATTATACCGATCAAGATTTTAAGAATTCTGGGTTCAAACTCCAAATTGGGGTTTAAACCTGAATTCTAGGTACTAATCTTCTAAAGATCTAAGAGTTCACAACCACACTTATTCTAAAAGTAGAGAATCTTTGAAGCTGAAAGTTTAAAAGAACTATGATCTTATAAAAAGGCTAAATCTAATTGTCATAAGATAAAATAATAAAACAAGAACTTAAGAATCTACGATTTAAGCCCAAACCATAGAACAATTTCATTAATCTATAGGTTGAATCAACCTAAACCTACTATAAGGATTTCAAATGATTCAATTAATTAAGAATTTTAAGAATAAAATAATTCAATTCAAACTAGATCTATAAAATGATAAACTTCTAAGGAACTAAGATCTTAAGGTTAAGTTATGATTATAAATCACATGAATTATTATAAGATTTATGAACTTATGATTTACTAGCATATACTCAAATGTTAAAATCAGGAAAAGTTAAAAGAATTCAAGCAAATTAATAATTGCCAAAATAAGAAGTTCAATTTAGATCAACTTTTCTTTGAGTCTAATTAAAGTTGGTCAAGAAATCTAAATCACATGAAAAATTAATAATGTTAATTAGAAAATGAATGCTACTATTAACTAATTATGTACTAAAGCAATTGGTACTTTAATTAAAAATTTAAGAAATTTAGAATTTAAAACTAGTTAAGCAAATAGATTTATAAGCATTCTAAGAATGGATTTAAAAACCACCTCTATATTTATTCAATGCATAATTTCATTATAACTAGTTTTGACTTTGGTATTTTTTGCATTATTAGGGTTATGGAGTCATCAAAATATAAAATATCTCAAATATAGGCAAAACTGGGCAGTTTTGCACCATGGTGCGCCACGGTGCACTGCAGTGCGCAACTGCTTTTGACCTAGGCGCTACGGTGCATTGTTGTAACAACTCAAGATTGTTACCTAGCTTAATTTTAGCTTAACCTATCTTAATTAAGTTCATCTAGCCATTAGAATCAATCCCTAAAGATTTAGTGTGATTCAGAGCTAAATCAAATATTTTAGATTATTTTAATATTTAATTAATTATAAAATTGAGGTATTTATTTTGACCTCAAAATCAAAATCTAACTTTGCCGTTACGATCGTCACCCCCAAATTAGGTAGGGGTGATGTTTTGGACGTGTTTGGAAGTCGTCGGATTTTCACTAATATTTTAATATAATTAAATAACCCAGAAAATATGATAATTAAATAATCATCGAAATCGAATTCCAACTTTGCTATTGAATTCCTCACCCCCAAATTAGCTTGGGGTGAATTTTTAGGATTTTTCAGATCGCGTTTCTAAAATATGAATTTTTAAATAATTAAAGAAATTATTTAATTAAGAAAATTTATTTTCTTAATTTGCTTTGCTAGCTACGTGCCGCAGTGCCTGAAAGTGCTACAGCGTGCCATGGCATCAAGCTCTCGGATTGGTCTCGGCGTAGCGCACCACAGCATCAAAAGCGCTGTAGTGCGCCACAGCATTGATTTTCGCTGCAGTGTCTGTAAGCGCTCTAGCGCGGTGCAGCGAGCCACAGCACGCCACAGCAAACTGTAGCATGTCGCAGCATCAAAAGCGCTATCGCGCGTCACAACATTATTTTTGCCACAGCGCCTAAAACCGCTGTAGCGCACCGTAGTGCCCAAAATTTTCTGAAAGTGCGCATAATTGGCTGAAATGGCCAAAACTTTTCTGTTTTTGCATTTTAAGGTGCTTAGGACTCTTGTGGGACTGAATTATATCAAAGTGAGCATTGCATAAATTTCATGTGAAAATTTAAATTGAAACTGTCATTATTATCAATTGCTTAAAATTTATTATGTATCTTAAATGTCTTGTGCCAAATATTAAAGAATAGGACCCTTGATTATTTATATTAAACAAGTATACCTCAATAACTAAATAGCATGAAACTTAAGTCTTTTAAAGTTGTAATCAAGTGCTAACCCCTTTGGTTTGATTTAGAATTTTGTTAGTCTTAATTACCTTCTTTTTTATGTTACTTTACATTCCTATACTTTCATGATTTTATGATGTATGCTAGAGAACTCTAACATTTATTTGAACACTTAAATGTGCTTAAATTGACATTAAACTATATTTGAATATAAGAATCTTAAATTATTGAATTAGAAGTGCTAAGTTTAATATTAAATCTGTGTGATTAAATCATCTAAATCTAAACTTTGGATCTTTAATTTTCTGTTATATAAGACTATTAGTATAAGATGGATAATAAAATTATAATGATTTATGAAATGATCTAACTCTAATAATATCTTTGATTTCACCCCATGATTATAAAATAGAGTATGATCAGATAGATTTTATTCATCCGATCTGATCACTTTAATCCAAGTCTAAGAAGGAAACCTTAAAAGTTAACTTAAGACGTAGAAGAGTGAGATCTCAAGGGTCTTGCTTTAGGATCATTCTTAAAATATTTAAAGACCTTAATTATAAATACATTGAGATAGGAAGAACTTGTAACTTATTGAGGTAGAAACTTAGATGATCTTTTATAACTTTAGAAGTTGAACTTGATACCTTGTAGTATGAATCACCTAAAGCACTTAGAATGGAACCTCTCCCTTGCAGTAGAAATCAACTTTAAGTGATTTCCTTGATCACATCCTTGGAACCTTGTGTAGGACTCACCCATTAGAGTAAGAGTTAATAGCTTTGATAATCCTTATTGATTAAATAGAATCTTCTGAACCCAGATTATTAGTTGGGTATAGTAAGGTATACCTATAGTACTGGATTACTTCAGTAGTATTTAGGATTGGTTGATTCACTCCAATGTGGACTTATGACCAGGTGCTATCCTGAGGGATTAGATGAATATAGCCCCATTAGAGTAAATCTTCCAAAACTAAGAGTGCTATAAATAGGGACTCATTCCTTAGTTTGATTAAAATATAAATTGCCATCGAGGGATGCCTCCTAATGAAGATTGCTTCAATAGGTATGGCTTAAACAAACTAAGTAATTCGAGTCACCTTCTTTAGGACACTGAGTGTGATTGTGAGTTGGGTATCTTAATATCATAGGTTGAGATACAAATCGCTATCGGGTGATGCCTCCTATCGAAGATTGCTTTGTTAGGGTGGCTTAATCAAACTAAGTATTAAGAACCACCTTTCTTGTAAACATGCTAAATATGTGTATACAATCATCCCATATAATGATTTTTAAGTAAACTCTCAACTTTAACCAATTATCGAGGTTAAAATTTAGGAGTCAGAATCCATTTAGCAGGATCCTGCATAATGGAGACCTTAAATTCATTTTTGGATTTCAAAGAATTTTTGGATTTTGGATTTAACTCATGTAGCTTAGAAGCATGAGCATGAGCTTAAGCATGATGTATGAATATTAGTAACAATTTATGAGTATTAATGATGATTTATAGGTTACAGAATGTTGCATACATTGATTGGGGAATTTTAGGATGCATCGGCATCACAATTCCTAACTGGATGTATGTATACATTGGACTGTATGACTCATAGCTGTTCAGTGATATTTTGGTTGCATATTAGTAGTATACAGTATTGTGGTATATTCAGATGCACAGTTTCAGTGGTACACAACATAGTTTTACATGATATTACTCTATTTTAGATCTATTACTATTTTTGTTTACTTTTAGTATTCAATTTTCAATACAGCTTTACTTTACTTTACTTTAATTTATACAATTTTATACTTTCAGTTACTTTACAATTTTTCTGCAAATTTATTTACATTATATAAATGTTAAATGAATAACTAGAATTGTTTAGATTTGTTTTGATATGTTAGATTTATTATCTGGCAATTTGCTAGATCTTGAGATGTATATTGAGCCAGGTTAGGAGGACACCCAGGAGATTCAGGGGAAGCCTGTGGAGCACTAGTGGACTCTTCCCCAGCTTACTTTTCTGCTTAGTTTATTTTAGTTCAGTACTTAACTTTTATGTCTGTATTTCATTAAACTGTTTGTAATAATTTTGGATGTATTTTCTTTTCTTTTCTAAGATGAATATTTCATACATCTTCTATGATGATGTTTCTGGATGTTTGCTTTAAGCTTCTGCACTCTATTATATACTACTTATACTTAGTATTGTAATGTGATCAGTATATTGGAAATGTTGATATCTTATACATATATTAGATTCCTCATGTGTTTTACATCCAATGTATGTAGTGGTCTAATACTTAGAATAAGGATAGTACTCTTATCTTAAGTATTAGCTCTCAACCCTCCTTGACATTCAGTCAGCAGCCCTTCAAAAGGGTTTGGTTACAGCTATTCGGGGAGACAGGATATTCCTCCCCGAGTGGCACGCCATTCCGCTGCCGATCTATTTTACCTTTTGCGTGCGGCGATGGGGCGGGGCGCTACAGTTACCTTTATAGTTTTTCTATAGATTTACTTATATTATGTAAATGTTAAATGAATAACTATAACTATTTATATTAATTTCTATGTGTTAGACTTATTGTCTAATACTGGGTACTTTTAGGATCCGACAATTTGCTAGATCTTTAGCAGTATATTGAGCTAGGTTAGGAGGATGCCCAGGAGTTTTAGGTGGAGTCTGTGGAGCATTAGTGGACTCTTCTTCAGCTTTTCTTTTATGCTCAGTTTATTTCAGTTCAGTGCTTAGCTTTTATGTCTATATTTTAGTAAACTGTTTGTAATAATTTTGGATGTGTTTTTTTTTCTTTTCTTAGACAAATGTTTCATACAGTTTCTGTGATGAATGTTTTTAGATATTTGTTTTAACTTTCACACTCTATTATATACTACTTATATTTAGTATTATGATGTGATCAGTATACTAGAAATGTTGATATCTTATATATATATATATATTAGATTCCTCATGTGTTTTACTTCCAATGTATGTATTGGTCTAATACTTAGGATAATGATACTACTCTTATCTTAAGTATTAACTCTCACCCCTCCTTAAGATTGAGTCAGCGGTACTTCAGATGGGTTTGGTTTCAGGCAATTTCGGGGAGACAGGATATTTCATCCCTGAGTGGCGCACCGCTCAGCCACCGAAAGTGATTAATATTATCTTTTGCGTGCGGTGACGAGGCAGGGCTGTGATGACCCACTTAAGTAGTAATAAGCGAAACTCTTAAATATCGAGGCGCCTTTTCAGATAACGGTGGAGTTCCTGATAAGAACTCCAAAGTTAAGCGTGCTCAGGTGGGAGCACTCTCAGGATGGGTGACTTACTGGGAAGTTATCTTCTGAGGGCAAAACCATGAGGCCTTTCTGGCCAAAGCGGACAATACCTTGGCGCTTAAGAGTTTGGGCTATTACAAATAGTATCAGAGCAAACTATAGGGTGTTAGATAGGAGCAAAGTATCATACAGGGCAAAGTACCACTTCATGTGAGTAGCCTTGAACCCATGATGGTTAAGGTGCTACATGGTTGTGGGTACCTCTAGCGCCTGTAGGGGTCACCTCTAGTCCTATCTACCCAATGGATGGTTCTTGGATCTGTGTGTGGATACTGACGTGGATGTCAATTACTTAAGTTGGGGAGATTGTGATGACCCGCTTAAGTAGTAATAAGCGAAACTCTTAAACATCGAGGCGCCTTTTCAGATAACGGTGGAGTTCTTGATAAGAACTCCAAAGTTAAGCGTGCTCAGGTGGGAGCACTCTCAGGATGGGTGACCTACTGGGAAATTATCTTTTGAGGGCAAAATCATGAGGCATTTCTGGCCAAAGCGGACAATATCTTGGTGCTTAAGAGTTTGGGCTGTTACAGGGGCACTACAACTGTAGGCCCCCCTAGACGAGAGCCAGACGCTATGGCGTGCTATGGCAAATTACAACGCTGCGGCGTGCTGCAGTACTTTTAGATGCTGCGGTGCGCTATGACACCATATTTCCCGAGAGCTGGGTGCTTCGGTGCACTGTAGCGCCCCCTGGCCAAGAGTTAGGTGACATACTGGGAAGTTATCTTCTAAGGGCAAAATCATGAGGCATTTCTGGCCAAAGCGGACAATATCTTGGTGCTTAAGAGTTTGGGCTGTTACAGGGGCACTACAACTGTAGGCCCCCCTAGACGAGAGCCAGACGCTATGGCGTGCTATGGCAAATTACAACACTGCGGCGTGCTGCAGTACTTTTAGATGTTGCGGCGCGCTACGACACCATATTTCCCGAGAGCTGGGTGCTTCGGTGCACTGTAGCGCCCCCTGGCCAAGAGTTAGGTGCTATGGCGCACTGTGGCATGCTACGACATAACCAACTTGAGACACAGGTGCTGCGGTGCACTGCAGCGCCTTCTGATCGAGAGCTAGGTGCTCCGACGCGCTGTAGCGCTCGACGGTGATTTTGCCTATGCAAAAATTGAAACATGCCCCCTTTGGCACCCAAATACTCTTAATTTAAGGCACCTCAAGTACGGTGAAATATACCGATGGAAAGGTCATTCTGAGATGTTTCCATTGATGTCAAAATCAACACGAAATGATTATTTTAACAATACAAACAATGAAGCTAAAGGCTTAGGCATACATATATTCTATTTGCAGAATTGATTTTATACTATAAAATTTACAATCTTAATGAGCTCTAATGAACTTCATATCTCAGCTACAGGTTCTTAAAGATTTAAAATAAGCATAAGAATAAAAATGAAGTAGCCATTAGTTCAAGCTTTTGGGGTAAATGAGAGGTACATTAGCTTGGAAAAAAGGAGATTTTTCTAAGGTATCCTTGGGGGCTTGAGCGATTGAGAGTTCTTTCAGTAGTTTGAATAGCTAAAAAATGATGAATGGGAGTTGAAGGGGTTCTTTTAAGGAGGAAGAAGGGCATGTCTTTGGATGGGATGAGCTTGAATCATCCCAACACAAGCATGGTGGACAAGACTTGTGCAGAAAATGGAGAGGGGAGGGGGGGGTGGGTTCTTGCATGCGCAGGAGCACAGGAGATGTACACAAAAGAGGAAAAGGCAGTGGATCTGAGCTTAGGGAAAATAAAAGAAGAAAAATGGATTTTGTTAAATTTTAATTTAATTAATTTAATTAATTAATGATTAAAAAAATAGATTGATAGATGAGCTCCTAAAAATCCCAAAAGTTCACTCCTAACTAATTTAGGGGTGAGAAACTCAACGGTGAAGTCAGATTTTAATTTGGAGATCAATTTAATTATCCTAATTTTCAAGGTATTTAAAATATATTAAAATATTTGAGAAAATCCGACGACTTCCAAATACTTCCAAAACATCACCCCTAGCTAATTTGGGGGTGACAAGCACAATGGCGAAGTCAGATTTTAATTTTTAGATCAAATTAAATACTTCAATTTTTTAATTAATTTAAATATTAAAATATTTTAAATATTAGATTGAGCTCCGTATCGCTCTAAAATTTTAGAGTTTTGTTCTAATGACCAAATAAGCTTAATGGAATGATAATTAGGATGCAATTAAGCTAAAAATTCAATTAAGTAATAACTTAGGGTTGTTACATCAGCATCAGCATCTATTATTCTGCATTGGTTTATTTTCAGTTGAGTATAGAGATTATTTTTGGCATTTTTATTTAAGTAAACTATTTGTAATAATTAAATTTTGAATGTATTTTCTTTTCTTTTCTGAGATAAACGATTTACTTAACTTCTGTTATGAATATTCTGGATGTATGCTTAAGCTTCTGCAACTTTGTATTTAATACTATTTATACTTAGTATTGTGATGTGAATGGCATATGTGAAATACTATTACTTATGTATATTGGATTATTCTTACAATTCCACTCATGATCAATCAATTATACTTAGTACGTTACCTAATACTTAAAATAAGGTTTTACATTTATCTTAAGGATTAGCACTCAGCTCTCTCTCTCTTTTGGAGTTGAGTCTCGGTAGTTCAGTTCAATCAGTAGATATTCAGGGAGGTTTAGCAGTCCTTCCGAGTAGTGCACTATTTTGCCGCGAAGAGTTTAATAATTATGTCTTTTGCATGCGGTGACAGGACAGGGCATTACAAACAGTCTGCCGACGTGGCTCTGGGAGTGGGAGACAAGCTCTAGCGCTAACATATGAGCAAATATTCTTTATTGAATGCACAAATAAAGTGAGGGCTAAGATCAACAATACTGGGAGCTCTGTCATCCGTCTGATGTATCAATAAAAAGGCGCAATGGGTTTTATCTCTCAAATCTTAACGACAGATCACGGGAAATTCCTGATCGTCGGATCATGGGTGTGATCCGACTTCTATGATTTCTCACAGCTTAGATCCAATACGGGCTGCCGAATCGAAGTGGATAGATAGTTGGATGGTACGGGCTCCGTTGTCTCGTGACTCGGGCTCTGTTGTCGCGTGACCCGGGCTCCGCAGTGAATTGCACGCGGTCCGCACAACGGATCCCGAAGGAGCCGACCGGTGAAGGTTAAAAGTGAAAATTCAAATTGTTTGAAACCCTTATATGCAAATTTCCATATTTAAATTAAATTCAATTATGGCCTAAATGACCTCCAAAAATTCTTAAGCTTGCACCCCTAGCTAATTTGGGAGTGAGGAATTCAAAAATACAATCATATATAAATTTGAATATCAAATAAAATTAACAATTTTCTAGGATTCTAAATTTGGCAAAACTGCCAACTTAGCCTATTGAGGACTGATTGACCCTAAATCTTTAAGGTTATGTCCTAATAACCTGCTAAAACTAATAAGATTAAAATTATATGTTGTTTAAGTTTAAATTTGCTAGAGAAACAACCTAGGGTTGTTACAATAGGTTTCTTGTTGATTATAAGGTTCGTTATTTGAGTGGGAGTAATGGATGACGAGATGAGACACAAGATTGAGAAGTTCAATGACACAAAACTTTGCATTCTGGAAATTGCAGATAAAGATTTGCTTTATTAGAAGAAGTTGTATCAACCATTAAGTGGAGCCAACAAAAAGCTTGTAATAGCCCATATTGTTACCCAGGCTAATTAGAACTAATATTAGTCCTAACTTTGATCTTAGTGCATTAATTAAGTCATTAGGAATTCACCACTAAGACCTAGTCAAAATTAGGAGTCAAACGGATCATATCCTGATTTTGGGAATTTTAGGAACAATGTAATTAGATCTAATTATTTTGACCTCAAATTGAAAATTGGACATTGCCATTGCGCTTGTTACCCCCAAATTAGCTAGGGCTGATGTTTTGGTGGCAATCAAAAGTCGTCGAAATTTCGTTAAAAATTTCAATAGTATTTAAATACCCAAAAAAAAAATGAGAAAATTAAATACTTGTCGGAATCGAAATCCGACTTCGCTGTTGCGTTCCTCACCCATCAATTAGCTATGGGTGATTTATTGAGAATTTTTAGAACATATTAAACTATGTAATTTTAATTGAGAAAATTGGAAAAATTTTTATTAAAAATAAAAACTATTAATTGAATAAAAACATTAATATTCATTTTCTCTTTCTTTTCTTTCCCTCTGCCTTAAAAAAAAAAAAGGAAAAGCTTGATTCTTTCCTCTCCCTTCGCATGCCTTGCCCTAACTCACGCATTTAAACCTGATTCGCTCAATCGAGCGGCTGACACCCGATTGCACGCCATCATGAGGAGAACCCAAGCATGCATAGCTTCTTCCACAGCCTCGATGCGTGGCAACCTCTTTGCGCCACACGCGTCTCCTCTTCCTAGGATTGTTTGCTGCTTGCCTCGCAACCTCCGCCTCCATATCTCCTAAAAGCCAAAGGCATTAAGCCCAGTGTCTCTTCTGCTCACGGCCAACCACCTCTCCACCTCCTAGGCCGAACTCCATCCAGCAAAGAGCGGCCGTCTCCTTCTCTCCCGGCTTGGCCAAGAGCTCCTCCTAGCACGTCAAGCTGGCTTCGCCTGTCGACATTAGGTACCTACTTACCTTAGCATATAGTTCAAATACTATATGATAACTAGCTATCTCACCAACACAAGCTGTATAGATAACTTGCTTTTAGTACTACTAAAAAAAAAAAGAACTTTAACTATTACCAACTCATTTTTAGTGAAAGAAATTCTTAGCATGGATCCTAACATCCTTATATCGAAATGCGACAGTGATATCTGTATCTCTTTAAGGTGATAACCATTTATACTTTAGTTGAATGCATAAAATCAGTAAAATAGCTCATTTATGTTAATGAAGTGTAATACATCGTTAGATCCCATCAACATTGCTGTTTGAGTATGTGCTATCGCTCATCTTTAAATGTAAATAGGCTCTTCTTAATGTTGAACTTTTATTTTTTACTGTGAACTTTTGTAATTGTAAAATTCAGTATCAAAACAGAGAACTGACATCATAGAGTTTTGACTGCTGCTTTTATATTTAAGCTATCATTTTTTTTTTGAAGTAACTGTTTGATATATGATTCTAAATGTTTGGTTTATTTATATATAAAGGAAGATTTATATCATAGGTTTGTCCTCTCTAGAATCATTTTGAATTCAACTTCCATTGAAGCTATCAAGAGTGGATTTAGCTTTGTATGTATTTAACTTGAAGTTAGCTACGCCTTGTTTGAACACATGCATGCATCTTTTGCATATGTACACAGGTGTCATAAATCAGCCATATTTATTTTGATGATTCATGAAATGTGTTTTAATTTAAACAAAATGAACTACTACTTGTATTCACTAACTTGAGATAAAGTGATTATGCTCTCTTCCCTTTCTTGCTGAATTAAGGAGCACTTTGGTGGTTCTTGTTTTCACATCTCTCACCGGGCAAACTTATTATACTCTTCTTAACCCATTTTAGCGCTAAGATTTTATTCTTTGTATGCTTATCTATCATTTGTCTGCAGATTTTACCTCACACGTTCTCTATCAATTCTTTAAGTTTCACAAGTATTTTTATTTTGTTCTTTACTTATGAGTGTTCTTATTGAACACATTCAAGAGGTGCCTTGGTTCATGCTATTTGTATACAGTATTATTTTTAATGATATGAATAGAAAATTTTTACATTTGTAGATTTACCATCTTATTAAGTTGAAGCTGAAATAGTGCATTAGTTAGTATTGGTAGCATGTAAGACATGGGTAAATTTATTTATTTTATCAGTTTTCATAGCTTTTTATTTATCATTTTGTCACACACCGTTAAAATAGTTTAGCAACATCACCTAATTAATTTAATTTTAGCTATGTGGTTCATCATTTTTATAAAATAGTTTTGTGAATGACAATACACAAAGACCTTCATATTTCCATATTTAACACATAAATATTACCATTTTCAAATTAATACCTAGTCATATTCTTTTCTTCATTTTGACTAATTAAAAGATGTTTAGTAAGATGGCAATTTTGATGCTATAATGCTAGGATAGTTTTATAAATATTCAAGATGGAAGTCTTAAATGTGGTTAATATGAAAGATTTTTGAGGTATGTATAAAATTTTGTTTAATTTATTTTGAAACAAGTTCGTATTCCATTCTACTGCAAATGTCAAGCAATTTATCTAAGATGCTCTTTATAGCAGAATGACTTGTTCAATTAAGATTCCATAGTGTCTACTTATCTTCTTGCAGAAGTTATATATATATATATATATATATATATATATATATATATATATATATAATGTTGAATAGTAAACAACGAAATAAATAGTAATCAATAAAATGAATAATAAACAACGAAATAAATAGTAATCAGCTAAATGAATAGTAAAAATAGTGAAATGATTAGTAGCAAATTTGCGAGTTGAATAGTATCTTTTATTTTACGCTATATCAATTAAGTATTAAGCTTCATGAGGTGAGATTCATCTCACATTATGCCTTCCATAAATTTTCTAATCATCCAATTAAGCTATCAATAAAGATTAGTTAAGGTTAGTGCTTGAGTGTTCATCTTATTTCCTTAAGATCTTCCTCTTTTAAGAATAATGTAACAACCCAAGTTGTTACCCAAGCTAATTAGGACTACTTTAAGTCTTGATTTTGATCTTAAGTGTTAATTAAGTCATTAGGATTTCACCATCAAGACCTAATCCAAATCAGGAGTCAAATGGATCAAATTCTGATTTTGAGAAAAATTCAAATACCCTGGAAATTGATCTATTTATTTTGACCTCAGATCAAAAATCGGACTTCGCCATTGCGCTCAATGCCCCCAAATTAGCTTGAGTTGATATTTTAGTATCTATCGGAAGTTGTCAAAATTTTTGTCGAATATTTTAATAATATTTAAATATCCCAAAAATTAGGAAAATAAAATACTCATCGAATTGAAAATCCGACATCACCGTTGCGTTCCTCACCCCTCAATTAGTTAGGGGTAATGTATTGGAAGATTTTAGGATGCATTTAATTATTCATTTTTATTTAATAAAATTTAAATAAAATTAACTAAATTAATATTATTTAATTTCCTACTTAACAGCGCCGTTCGAAATCCTGCCTCGTCGTCTGTCCCTAAAGCAGTGCTATCTGATCAGGTGGCGCCTCATTCATCCGTCGGTCGGATCGATCCGACAGCTGCGGGTCTTAGTCCTCGAAGACTCCGCGAGATGCCACGCAGATCACCGCCGCATCCCTGCCCTATCAGCGGCCTCCCACTCCTCGCAGGCTTCGCCGAAGGGTCCATAAGGACCTAACCAAGCTTAGAACTCCCCCTTTTTGATGATTGGAGTCCGAATCAAACAACAGCCAAACCTTAAATCCTCAACTGCACATCTAGGTACACTTCTATCTCCCTCGATTCTCACTCGATAATTGTTATCTCATTTTGAAACTCTATTGCTTGAGCTAGATTGATAATTGATCGTGTTCGATCGATCATGATCGAACCCGATTGAGCAAATTTGAGCCTGAGTCTACAGTGCCCCACAGTATTTGCCTCCTTCGTTCCATCTCACCCATTTTAGGTTGACGATTGGTAACGATCCAGGTCGCCCCTGTTGATGGCCTAACCATCGTTTGGTAGCCCTCACTTCACCCTTCTCATTTTCGTGCGGGCTTCGACCCCTAAAATCTCTGCCCTAAGTCCCACTCGCGAAGAAGAAGAAGGCCCTCGCGGGCCAGGTCAGGTCGGGCCCAGTACGCGCGTGGCTGAGCGGGCCTGCCGCGTGGCGCACGCGCAACGCGTTGGCCCTGCAACAAATGGGATACTATCGAGTGTTCTGCGGGCCCCACACCTGTCGATCCGGTCCATTCCTGCCCAACATGTGGGTCTCGCCGCTCTGATCCCGTCAATCAGAGCTTGCCTCATGGCAGGGTGAGTCCCGCCGCCATTAATTCCTGCATAAATATTAAATATATATATATATATATATATATAAACTATAGATATATACAGTTAAATTTATATATGTGTTTACTGTAATTAGATTAACTTAATAACAATTAGTAATTAATTAGTTAATTTAACTGTTAACAGTACAATAATTAGGATGGTTAACTATGATTAATATTTAATTAGTTTAATTAAATAGTAATTTAAAGATTAATTAATTGATATTAATTAATTTAATTAATGAAATCTTAGTTTGAATTAATTAGCTAATAATCATTAGTAATTTTATTAATTAATTTGTTAACATTAAGTAGTAACTAATTTAAATTAATTAATTAATATTATTTAATTAATTAAAAAAATAGTAAACTTAATTATAAATATTTAAATAGTAATACTCATTAATTTAAATTTAATTAATTTATGAAATTTTAGAGACTCATAATTTTAAAAATAATGTTTCAAACATATCAAATATAAGTCTCATTTTACTCGGAAAAATAAAATGAATCAAATGACGTAATTCAAAAATTCGATTCAGGGAATATTGAACCTAGTGACATTTTAGGACCTAAACAAACACCTATAACTTTTACCTATTTATCCAAACATTGTCAACCTGAGTCTTAAAGTGATTAGGACAACAACCCCATCATGGTGGTAGTATTAATTTCTCCATCAGGTGATTAGTTTGCAAAGTCGCATTTAGGACTCCCTCCCAAAATGACCAAAATGTCCTTAGTTTTTAATTGACCATAACTTGGTCAATTGAACTCTAAATCAAAAAATTCAAAGTGCTAACTAGCTTATAATTTTAGTGCAAACACTAAACTAAAATAATAGTTAGATTTTGAACCATAGAAAATCTAAGTTAATCAAAATACCTCTAATTCTAGTGAGGCCATAACTTGGCCAAATGAGGTCTAAATTGGGTCTACTCTTAGTCAAAGTACTCGGTTTGTTATAGGGAAGCTATAGACATTGAGTTTGTTGAAATTGAATCTCAAATGGAAAAGTTTGGTTCTTGCCCCTTTACTTTAGGAAAATTACCAAATTGCCCTTAGAATTTTGAACACCCATAGCTTAGCCATTTAACCATAGAATTTAATGTTCTTAGACTCTATGAAATCATTGGACAACAACTAATAATAAACTTCATGAAAATTTAGATTCCATTAGGTATCAATTACTAAATTACCCCTTAGGTCAAAATCCTTAGTTTGAACCTATATGACCCATTTCTTATCTAAATTGAGTGTACTTATTGTATATCTTTATGTTAGATAATAGGGAATCATTGGGCAATGAGAAATTCTAATTTGGAACCCTAAATCAAAAAGTAACTTTTTAGACCCTTAAGTAGGGGAAAAATTATTATTTTCCCCAAAATTTAGGTTAAGTGTCCTTAACCCTAAATTATCATTTAGATCACAAAAAATGATAATAAAACTATATTATAATCATTTAAGTGAATAAAATCAACTAGTCAATTGAATTAGGTTAAATTCCAAAATTTCTCCAAGTTTTATCCCTTAGGAATAAACACTACACACTAGGACTATTCTTGAGACTAGGACTATATCATAGGTTAGATTTTATTCCTTAGATAAAGTGGGTTATTCAATGAATGAAACCTTAGTTTTATCAGTTTTTAGATTTTACAACTTAATTTTGATTATCTTATCTTTCAACATTAGACTCAGCATAGGAGAATCATCATATTAAGTTTGACTTTGCTTAATAGGATTTGCATTAATCATTAGATCACATTTAGAATGAAACTTAGATCCTAAGTCTTACATTTGGATTATGTACTTTAAACCCAAGCTCATAGTGTTTAATCCATAATCCCTAATTTGGTAGATCTTGATCAGATCTTAGTTTAGAATGTCTATTCACCAAATAGGACGTCATGATTTATTACTTAACCTATAGTTATACTTGATTTAGGTAGATTAGAACCTACTCAGTTCTGAGCTTTTTTACTTATAAGGCCGTACATCTAAGTTACACTCAATAATAAGAATTATAGATCTTGAACTTGTGTAACTTAGAATAGTTAGAATAGTTTAATTAGATAACAAATGATATCACCATGTTTAGTAGAGTCTCTTGCTCACTATTGAAATTTGTTGCTTACGTATTCCTTGAATTTTATACCTTATTCCTTGGACATATCATACAAGAATATTATTGGATGAAATTGAAAACTTAGAATATTTAGGATAACTTTGCATTGGGTTCAATTATTGGTTGACTTTTGCACATAGTACCCCAATGGGCAGGGGGATGGTGAGATGAGGATTACTTAACTTCACTCATTGAGGAGTGTATTGTTAAGTTTAAAACCGAAATAGTCTTGTAGACATGCTTTACTCCTCAGCTACTTCTGAAATTGTCTATAAAAGTAAAGTAAATAACTAAACTATGAGTTGCATGTGTTAATACTGCCTCTCAGTTCAGTTAAATATTTTACTGCCGTAGCCTCTTATGACGCTAGAAAATTTTGTCGCCTTAGCCACTTATGTCGCTAAGAATCCTTTTGATTTCAATAGGCTAGATTTAGCCCTCATCTGTATGGCAGTCATGACATACTATTTCTATTTTTATTTTTGATTTCAGTTATACTTTTTAGTTTACTCTTACTTCAATCAGCTATTTTACTTGCTTTACTTGTATATTATAGGATGCTAGAACTTTTGCTATGGCCATCGCATTGTGAAACTGACAATATCAGATTCTGAGCAATTTGGTGATCCAGTTCCTCAGGAGGAGCCATATCTGAAGGAGGCACATCAGGATGGAGCTAAAGATCTTTAGTTCTTTATTTTATTGTGAGGATGAGAGATGATCTTTATTTCATTTTAAGCATTAAATTAAATGTTGTAATAATACAGGAACCCCTTGTGACCGTGTTTTTCTTTCTACACTATTACTTCTGAGCATATTTTCTTTTTTTCTCTGATTTGAATTAAGGTGATGTGGATGTATGTTCTACTATATAATTTATATGCATCTGCACTCTGTACTTATATTGATTTAATGACTGATATTATATATTCATTATATGCACACCCTTACCTTATTAGTGGATTGTGGATCTTACCGAATCCAATGATAAGTGAGATTTGCTAGAGTGGCACACCACCCCTTAAGTCTAATCTTACGAATTAGGGGGTGGGGCGCCACAGATAAGCACTAGAAAATTAGGTTACACTTCACTCACTAGGTAAATGGGTTATCCAATGAGTGAAAACTTGATTTTTATTAGTTTTTAGTTTTCACCTTTTGGATAGGTTAGTTTGCTTTTAGCTTCTAGTTTAGACTGCCTGAATTTATTAATTAGGATGATCGATTATCTATTTAATCTAAGTAGGCGTTACTAATTAAATTTACTCTACCTTATAGTACCATAATGCTGAGATCATACTGGATAGTAGAATCTCAGACAGTTAGAATGAATTAAATTAGAAAACAGATGATATTATAGAGTATGTATAGTGTCGTTTATATTAGGATTTGCATACTTTAGTTTCCTTAATGCTGAATTTTACTTACTGCGCCATTAAATGATGAATGCTGAACATTACCTTGCCACATTCGATGATTTAGAATAACATTACTTTGTCACACTTGATAATGTAGAATAACCTTATTTACCTTGTTATATTATATGATGTGTCTTACTTAAATCTACCATCACTATGTTATTGCTATATTCTGTATTTCTGATAATCTAGGGAATGTCTCCTAGATGACTTCTGTACAATATTACTAATAACCTGGGGAATGTCCCCCAGATTCTTATATCCTATATATATAAGAAATGTCCCCCCAGATTATTATATCTTATATATCTAGGGAATGTCCCCTAGATCATTTTTATTTAATATTCCTGTTAATCTAGAAAATGTCTCCTAGATGCAGAAAGTCTGTATTTATTATACTCTGGGAAATATCTCCTAATAGTATCTTTCCTATATTTCTGTAGCTCTGGGAAATATCTCCTAGATGCTTCTATACTTGATTTTGGACTTTACCTTCAGTATTGTTTCAGCATTTCACACAGTATTTTCTTTGAAATTGTTTATTTTAGCCTTTTACCATATGTATTTCAATAGTACTTTTATACTATTAGTTTTTATTTTTGCAGTATCTATTTACCTTCCATGTTTCTGTAGAATATTGATTTTTTATGTGTATATGAGCATGTTAGGATGCTAAATTTACTTTAGTTCTGTTCTTTCACATTTTATTTCATAAAAACATGTATGAGTAAATTTGATTATATTTTCTTAAAGTGCTGTGATATTATTAAATATATGAACTTAATCAAATGTACTTAGACAATATATATGACCAGAATTTTCTTTCGTTGACTGGGGCCCTGGCATTATAAAATAGATAATATTAGTTCCTGAGGAATTTAAGGATCCAGTACCTGCAGTAGAGCCACTTCAAGAAGAGCATCAGTCCAGAGTTGAAGAGCTTTAGTTTGTCTTTTTCTTTAGTAAGGATGAGCAAGATTTTCTTTCATTTTAAAAATTGATGTAATAATTCAGATATTCTATGTATTTTCATTTATTGCACTTTTTTTTTTAATTCTGAGTTGTATGTCCTATATATGTTATGGTAAAACTGGATGTAATATTATTTTATATTTCTTGCTTCCGCACTTTGAGATGATATTTACTTAATAATTGATTTCCTTACTTATATCATGAGCACGTCCTTCCCTTATTAGTGGATTGAGGATTTTACCTAATCCAATGATAAGTGAGAGATTTTTCAAAGTGGCACACCACCCCTTGACCTAATCTTGTGGATTAGAAGGCAGGGTGCCACAAAACCAGCGACTATATCGGATGAAGAATGGGAGGTTCTTGATAAAAATTGCATTGGTTGTGATTTGTTTATTATTGTCTTCTTTTGTTATATTTAATATTATTAATGAGAAAACTATTGTAGATCTCATATATAAACTGACAAGTATATATGAGAAGCCCTCAGCTTCTAATAAAGTTTTTCTGATGAATAGATTGTTCATTATGAGACGATGGACAATTATTCGGTAACTGAACATTTCAATGGGTTCAATACTGTAATGAGCCAGTTGAGTTCAGTGCGCATCAAGTAAGATGATGAGGTCTGAGCTCTGTAATTTCTCTCATTATTACCAAATAATTGGTATGGGCTGGTCACAACCATCAATAATTTATCAGGAAATGCATCGTTGAAATTCAAGGACATTGTCGGGCTAGTGCTGAATGAAGAGAGGTGTGAAAAAGATCCCATGGGGAGGCATCTTCTTTAGTGTTAAATGCTAAAATCAGAGTAAGACGTGCAGACGTAAGGTATAATAGAAATATGTTTAGATAAGGAAATTAAGACCCAAAAAAGCAAATCTGAACTGCTGGAATTGTGGGAAGGTAGGTCACTTCAAGAAGGACTGCCCTACCATGAAGAAGCCAAGTGGTGGAGGTAAGGTTATGTGCACCACTATGAATGTTTTAACTGAAGAGGATCATGATGCATTTATCATGTCACTTGTCAACACAGAGTCTTGGGTGGTGGACTCAGGCAAATCCTTTCATGCTACTCCTACTAAGGGTGCTATCAAGAATTATGCCAAGGGTGACTTGGGTAAGGTATATCTTGGTGATGACAAGGTATGCGATATCATCGACAAAGGTGATGTGGGTGTTCAGCTACCAATAAATGTAGTTTGGAAGCTTAGAGATGCTAGACATGTGATATGTCTAAAGAGGAATTTTATATCTGTTAGACTGTCAGTTAGAGAAGGCTAAAACAAATGTTTTATAGGAGACTTGTAGAAGTTCACCAAGGGCGCACTCATTGTTTCACAAGGCAACAAGGAATGTACACTTTACCTGATCAATAAAGTGTCTGGATTTATTACAGCTGTAGAATAGATAGATGTATGTCTATGGCACTGGTGGCTTGGCCAAGCTGTAGAAGGCTTTATTCTCCAAAGTTGGAAGAGAGCTAAAAGGCAAAAAACTCGAGTTGGTGCATGTAAATGTATGGGAGATAGATTCTACTTCTTCCATAGGTGGAGCCACATATTTCATCATCTTTATTAATGACCATATGAGAAAGGTATGGGTTTAATTTCTAAAATATAAATTTGATGTGTTTGATGTGTTTGGAAAGTGGTTAGCTTTGGTGGAGAATGAGACATGATTGAAGCTTAAGTGCTTGAGATCCGATAGTGGCGATGAGTATTGTGATAGGGAGTTCAAGGAGTTATGTTCTTTGAGAGGTATCAAGAAAGAATTCATAGTTCCAAGAATACCACATTAAAATGATGTTGTAAAGCAGATGAGCAGAATGATCACTGAAAGAGCTAGAAGCATGAGATTGCATGCAGGATTTCCAAAGTAGTTATAGGTTGAGGCCATTAATATGGTAGTGTATTTAATTAATTGAGAACCTTCCATACCCTTAAATAAAGGGATTCTTGAGGAGTCTTGGAGAGGAAAGGAGGCAAAACTGAACCACCTCAAGGTATTTGGTTGTTCATCATATGTGAACATTGATGCAGGATCCAGGAGCAAGCTTGATGCTATGACGATCAAGTGCACATTCATTGGATATGGTGCAGGCGAGTTCAGTTATAAATTCTGGGATAATCAGAACCAGAAGGTTATCAAAAGTAAGGATGTCACTTTCAATGAAAGTGAAATGTATAAAGATTGTATTGGAGTCATGACCAATTCAAAGGATGCTTCATATGGTGAGCCCCAACACATAGAGATTGATGAAAATGTTGAGCCAGATGTGAGTGTACAGGAAGATACTTAGGAGAGTGTTTATATTGATCCACAAACACCTATGTTGCAAAGATCTACACGAGACACAAGACTATCATAGAGGTACACTTAATCTTTATTTTAACTATTGTTAACGGATGGTGGTGAACTAGAAAGTTTTGAAGAGGTGCTTCAGATGAATGATTCAACTAAGTTGGAGGATGACACAGATGATGAAATGACATAACTCATATTAAATAGGACTCGGGAATTGGCAACTTTAACAATTTGGAAGAAGCTCTTCAGAATAAGTGGGTTTACCAAGTGAAGGAGGAACTTGATGGAAGCAAGCGCTACATGGTGAGGCTTATGATAAAGGGCTTCCAGCAGCAGCATGGGATTGACAATAGTGAAATCTTTACCCCAATTATGAAGATAAAAATTATCAGGGTTATGTTAAATATTATTGTAGTTGAAGATTTTCATCTGAAGCAAATGGATGTTAAAACTGCATTTCTTCACGGAGAGCTGGAGGAAGAGCTACACATGCAACAACCTGAGGAGTACAAAGATCAAAAGAAGGGAAAAGTTGAGCTAGTGTGCAAGCTCAAGAAGAGTCTATATAGATTAAAGCAAGCACCAAGGTAATGATACAAGAGATTCGTCTGGTTTATGTTTGAGTATGAGTACAAATGATTGTAGGCATATCACTATTATTATATAAAATAGTATAAGTCCTTCTATATTGTACTATTGTTTTATATGGATGATATATTGATTGCAAGATTGTACATAGAGGAGATAAGGATGCTGAAAGAGCAGATGTTAAAGGAGTTTGACATGAAGGACTTGAGGCCGGCCAAACAGATTCTTGGGATAATAATGAATAGGGAGAGAAGTGCAGAAATTTTGAAGCAGTCTTAAAAAGACTATGTTGAAAATATGCTGAAAAGATTCAACCAAGAGAGACAAAGGCAGGGAGCACTCCCCTGGCAAGTCACTTCAGCTTACCAAAAGAATAGATACTGAAGTTTGAAGAGGAGAATGAACACATGCTAAAAGTTCTTTATACTTCCCCAGTTGGGAACTTGATGTACGCGATGATCTGCACGAGATATGATGAATCTATAAATTATATCTAAATTAAAAGGAAATTTCATTCATTTTTGATCTTAAACTGCTCTCTTAATCAAATTTTGGCAATCTTTTCAGGAAAATGGCCTATCCAAAGAATTCTGAGCCATTCGTGCAATTTCCCATTTTTTATCAAAGGAAACTGCTGCCGCGCTGTAACAACCCAGGTTGTTACTTTGCTCAATTAAGACTAATCTAAGTCTTAATTAAGGTTCTAAGTCACTAATCAAGTGATTTGAAATTCATCTCTGAAACCTAGGTCAAACCAAGAAGTCAACAAAGTCAAAACAAGAATTCTAGAAAATCCCAAAGCCTGGAAATTTGACTTTTTATCTGGACCTCAGATTGAAAATCTGACTTCGCCATTGCGTTTAGAACACCCAAATTAGCTAGGGGTGAAATTTTGGAGGCATTTGGAAGTCGTTGATTTTTCGTTGAATATTTTAATATTATTTAAATACCCAAAATAATCAAATAATTAAATACTCGTCGAAACAAAAATCCGAGTGCGCCATTGCGTTCCTCACCCTTCAATTAGCTAAGGGTAATTTATTGGAAATTTTTGGGATTCATTTAATAGGTTAAAATTAATTAATTAAAACTGAATATTTTAATTTAAATATTATTATTTAATTTTAGCAGTTAACGGCGCCGTCCACTTAAGAATAATGCCGTTGCCTTGGATTCTTTCCGCGCCGTTCAAACGGACGAATCACTCGATCCGTCCGATCGTGAGATCGGACGGCCGACGTGTCTTCGTCCCCGAAGACACAGCGCGTGTCCTGTGTTTGGACACGCGGCGGAACCGTCGTCGCGCAGGCCTTCCACGCGCCTCCCACCGCCTTTAGCCACCGCAATAGGGATAGTATAAGGCTACTAGGACTCCAGTTTTGCTTGGTTTCACTCCTGAAGTCCGGAACCTGAGTTTGAGCCTTGTCCCTCTGCAACCGTCCAAACTTAAGGTACCGGATCTCCTAAATCCTTTCATTTCAAGTTATTGTTTCATTTCGAAACCTTATTTCATATTGTGGATTGTCGATTTATCGGGACCGATTGAACTCTAATGAGTTCAATCGATCCAAATTCGAAATTCTTAAACAGTATAAACCGTTATTCGCCGAGCACAGGGGATCTAGGGTTAGGTTTTGCGGAAGCTGTAGTTCTTCTCCGGCGATGTTGAAGGTACCAATCGAAAGGTCTCTTCGAGACCTTTCGATTCGTATATGGCTCATAGTCTGGTTCCATCATCTTCGCCTCCAATTTTCAAACCATAATCCCTCCGCCTCGGATCACTCGCGCGAAGACGAAGCCCTTTCGGGCTGGACCGGGTCGGCCCGGGTCCGGCCCGGAAACCGTGGCCCGTGGCGCTTCGGCTGCCATGGCGGGACCCACCGCACAGCGCGCCAGCCAATCCTGGCGCGACGCGTGGCCTGCGCGTCAGCGGTCTGACTCGTGGGGCCCGCCGCCTTCTGCCCAGCCAGTGAGGCTCTGCCACGTGTCCTGCACTTAATTAATAAAATTATAACATATATAATATTATAACAAATATATTAAATAATTAAAATCGTATATAATTATATATATAAATATAACAGATATATTAATTTATATTAAAACAGTAATAATTAATTAATTAAATACCAAACTTTAAATATTCATAACTCCTAAAATACACATCCAAATTATACAAATAAATATATTAAATTAATCAGAAAAATATGAGGGATTTATTGATGCCAACAATTTTGCTGTAGGATCAATATTTTGCAAAGTGATTATTTAGGATTTAATTAAATTTAAATTAAAAGTCACAAACCTTATTTAGCTCATAACTTTGTACCCAATGATCCAAACATACCCAATATAGGTCTTAAAGTAATCAGGAAACCCTAAGGATTGATTTAATAGTATTTATCTTGCTGTTTGGATTAGTGTTTACCTAATCACATTTAGGACCTAACCCTAATTAGGTTAATTAACCCTAGAACTTCAATTGACCATAACTTGGTCAATTGAGCTCCAAATTTGATGATCCAAATATCAATTTAGATCAGAAGAATATAATTATCAGTAATCTATAAAAATATTTTAGATCCAACAGTTAGATTTACTAATCTTTCTTAATTACTCTGAATATTAGCAAATATAGTAACCCAAATTGAGTGATTTGAGTTTCAGAGGACTCCTAGAACTATTTAGAATCAATCTATAAGGTTGGATTAATATTTGAGTGATTAATTTTGCTAGTCACTCACTAATCACCATAAACCATAATTAGGTCTTAACTTAGTCAAATTAGGTCCAAATTGAGCCTACCACATGTCATTATGATCAGTGAGCTATTTGTAATTCATAGCCTCTGATTTTGCTTAATTTGGATACTAATTGGCAAAGTTATGATTTTTGACCCTTAATTAAGCATTCCTTAAATCACCTTAAAACCCTAGATCTTGTATTGGCCATAACTTGGCCAATACTTATCAGATTTCAGCAAATTTAGGTTCTATGGAAAGCTTAGGCAGTAAAGAACATTAATTTAAAAGAAAATTTAGCCTTCACTTAGTCAAATTACTAAATTGCCCTTATGAGTCAAATTCACTAATTTGATCTCATATGGCTTAATAATCATCCAAAATTAACTTAGTTGTTGTCTAATCTTATATTAGACAGTAAGAAACATTTTTTCAAAAGAAAATTTCAGAATTTAGCCCTAGATTAAAAAGTTGATCTTTTGAACCCTTAAGTAGGGGCAAAATGGTCATTTTACCCAAAATTTAGGGTTTAGCCTTTTAAAGCCCTAAATTCAATTTCTAATCATTAAAATCAGTAAATAGAATGATTTAGAACTGAATTTAATCAAACTTAAGTCTAAATTAGGTTTTGATTAAAATCTCAGAATTTGCTCAATAAAGAAAATTCCTAAGTCCTAAGAGAGAGTTCTTCTTCTTTAATTATTCTTAGACCCATCCTTAGGTCTTATAACATTAGTTAGGAAGTGTGTCTTGAGAGATACTATTAGTAATTAAGAGCCTTATTTCCTAAGATTAGGAATAGATCTTAAGTTAGAATTCATCTATTGAGTAAGTTAGGTTACTCAATTAGGTGAAACCTTGAGTTTTCTAGTTTATAGATTTTCTTAGTTTATTAAATGATTATTTGATCTTTAAACTTTAGAACTAAGAATAGAGATCCATCCTAATGAAATTGATTTATCATTAGGATTTGCCTTAACCTAATCTGTGAGTTTTGGGTTCTAAACTTAGACCCTTAGATTATACCATTAGATTAAGTGATTAGACCCCATCATCTGGAGTCTAATTCTTAATCTATTTCATCTTGATTTGGCTAATCAAGATGAGGTTGGGATGAATTAAATTACAAAACTAGGTCGTTGATTTAATCATTTTTAACTAAATAGTCATCTTTTGATTAAATTTTAATTAGAACTTGGCTAGTCCTAATTATCTTCAACAAGTAGGATTCGTGATTCTAAGTTATAGAATGTGTAAGAATTGATAATTCTGAAACTTATGTAACTTAGAGTAGATAGAACGAATAAAGTAGATAACAAAGGATATCACATGTGTTTTAGATAGAGTTTCTTGCACTTTGATTTTGATGCTTCACATTCCTTGATTTTGAGCCTTATACCTTGAACACATATTTGATAAATATCTTATGTCAATTTTGAACATTCATAAATAGCATTGTATTTTTTTCACAAGTAGTATGTAAGGTGTAGCTTGATTAGTATACCTCTTCGATCAACCCGTTCGGGGTCGGCAACCTTTCGAGGGTTTAATGTCCGACAGTCTATTGGCCATGCCTAGTCCGAGTGATAGGATGGATAGACTCTCGCCCTACTAACTACAGAGTCAGGATTCTGATATGGATATACTAATTTAAGTACACTTACATTCAGAGTTTCTTAGCTCATCAGGCTAAGAATTGTTGATTTCGTGTTCAGTTCAGATGACTTATATAGTTACTATAGTTTCAGTTTGCAGTTACTGTTTTACTAGTATATTCTGCATTTCAGCACTGTTTTACTTACAGCTTTCCTGCACGTATTTTTATATATATATAGGATGCTAGTTTTACTTACTGTTTTTCATTTGCTCACATAGGATGTTAGTATTTTCAGTTTTATACTGTTTAATTTTTATGTCACTTAGCATATTCTGTTTGATCATAAGCATGTTTAGGTTGTACTTTTTCTTACAGTTTAATTTAGTCAATTGCTTACCTGTGTTTATTGCAGTTGCTTGGAGGAGGTATGTATTACTTCCTATTTGTTTAGTTATAAACTATGGTTTATAACTTATTACTGTTCTTTTGTACGCTTTCCTGCACCTATTATGCTCGGTTCTATTTTTATAGTGATATCTACTTAATTTAATAAAATTGTTTACCCTAAAATGTACTTAGACTTATTGTCTAACCAGTTTTTCTTTTGTTGGCTGGGGCCCTACCATTATGAAACTGATAATGGTAGGTTCTGAGTTTGTTGGATTAGCAGATCCAGTAGAGAGATTGCCATTGGAGGAGGAGCCCGTTCTTGAAGATCCGTAGCTTTAAGTTTTTCTTTCAGTGAGATTGAGAGTTTTCTTTCAATTCTTTTAAACTCATTAAATGTTGTAATAATAATACAGGTTTTTATTTCTTTTTCAGTACTTTACTTATTCTGTATTATTATATTTATACTATATTGGATGGATGTTATGTTTTATGCTTCCACACTCTGAATTCGTGTATGATCATTTAGTGATAGTATTTCTGGATTGAATGACAAAGTCCTTATTTAAATTGGATTAGAATGTGTGACTAATCCAATCTTAAGTGGGGACCTTGTCATTTGGTGACCCCTCTACCGTAATCATGTTAACCTAAGGGTTAACAGGACCACGGCGGGGCTGGGCCGCCACACGCGCGCTGCAGCGGGTCATCTTGCAAAAAAATGGGCACGATCGCGCGCTGCAGCGGTTCAAGTTGTGAACCGTGGACACGATCGCGCGCTGCAGCAAAGCATTTTGCGAAATGCTGCCACTACAGCACGCTGCAGCGGTGCGATTTGGATATACTGGTGCTACCGCGCATCGCAGCGGAGCATTTTGCGAAATGCTACCGCTACAGCGTGCTGTATCAGAGCGATTTGCAAAACGCTAGCACCACAACGTGCTACAGCAGGTCACTTTGCAAAAAATGGACGCGGTCGTGCGCTGCAGTGAGTCACTTAGCAGAAATTGCCTGCGCCATTGCATGCTGCAACGCGTCGCAGCGCGCTGCGGCGTGCTGCAGTGGCCCATTGCAATTTTCTTTGGTAGAAGCATTTAATGCGACTAGGACAAGACCCCCAACCAACATCTTATCTCCAGCCTTCATTCCCTCTGTAGCTGCTACATTTTTTTTTTAATGGAAAAGAGGCTTATGAGGTGATGTAATGGCTAAAACAAATGAAAAAATTGGTCACCTCATCCATCTTATGGTTTTTGCCATCATTGCTCAGATTTTTAAAGAATTATGCTTGTTTTGAATGTGGAGATTGAAGATGCAGCACTCATCTATAAATATCACTCCTCTTGACTAGAGGAGGGCTCCAATTTTTGCTCACTTCACTAAGTAAAGGAAGAGGGGCTGCATAGTGGAAGAGAGGAACTCCCTAAGGGTGGAAGAGCTCATTTTGCTAAGGAGAAGGAGAAGAAAGGTAGCACTAGTGACCTAAGAGAGGAACTTCAAGCAAGGAGAAGAAGAGTCCAGAGAACTTCCAAGGAACATTCCTAGTATCTTTTAAACCCTTATTTTGTAACTTCTTTTCTTAGTTGATCATGAAAGGGTCTTTATCTATGTATGTGTTCTTTTTCATCTCCTTTGTAATGGAGAGCTAAATCTCCCTTGGGGAGGGTTGGGGTAATCTCATATGTTTGATAGTTACTTTTATTTGTATAAAGTTTTCCTCAAGCATTAATAAAAGTTATGAAATTATTGCCTTGCTCAAGAAATGCTTAATATTACTATAGTCTTGACTGTGAATTAAAGGAAAATGGACTAATGAACTCAAGAACTAAGGTGTCTTGTGCTCCATAGCTCACCTTGGGTTAGATACTAGATCTATGAGTGCATGAGAGCTTAGAACTATGTGAGGATATTCTTAAGCTTAGTGCACCTTAATCTAAGCTCAACTAAAGTGTTGATGCATGTGATACTAAGACCCACAAATTGAGCCCCTTAGCTCCACATAATTGAGGGAGGGAAAGAAATAGTTGTGTGCTCATGAATGAGGTGACATAGTCATTGAGCCCAATATATTAAATGCCTTATTTCAACTATGTGCAATACAAGTGACACTCGTAGTGGAATCAATGCTTATAAGATCTTACACATTTAATAATCCTCATCTCCTTGATCAAGAGATAAAATGAAAACTACAAACCTAAAATCTTATAAGAATCTTTGTGCCAAAATCGAACCGACCGTGTGTTCATTTCGTGCACAAGATTTGAACTTGTCAATCCTTGAGATAAAACTCAATGAAGGACAATGTGCACTTGATTTAAATTTGAGTAAATAAAAGATAAATGCTTGAGGAATCATCATGCATAAGTGACTTGTCATGACATGTAGGATGAACCCAACTCTCATCTTCCTTTTATTTGACTTATTTTCTACTTAGTGATTGTTGTGCTTGATCTAGAACCAACTAAAACCAAATTCTCATAGCTTAAACATTTGTGAGAATAGATACACCGTAGTAACAAAACATCAAATTCTCTGTGGTTCGATAAATCCCGAAAACTCACCCTTTCCACTTATTACTTCAGACCACATACACTTGCGTGCAAGCACAAATGTGTAATTACAGTCTGTCAAGTTTTTGGCACTGTTGCTAGGGAATTAGAATTTGTTTCGTATTAAGGATAATCTATAAGTAACTAGTGATTTAAGAATTTCCTTGCATATACTTTTAGTTTTTGATTTTTGTAATTATAGACACTAAAAATTTACTTTTCTGTTTCTTTTATTTTTGTTGAATTTCTAAACGTTATTGCTAAATTTATTCTTAATAGCCTAATTATTGTAGTGTATGAGTAGAAGAGTTTGCACGAATTATCTGTTTGACTCAGAAATTGAAAGAACCTACTCACAGGCTAGGAGAGAACAAAATCTTTCAAACCAATAAGCCATTATGGATAATGATAATGAAAACCTTATAGAGCCATTAGGAGAGCTAATAGGAGTGGCTAGGGGGAGAGCACTAAGAGATTATGCACTTCCCACTATTAGGGGAATCCCCCATACAATTGTTAGGCCTAATATAGAAGCCAATAACTTTGAGATCAAACCTTCTACTCTGAGTATGGTTCAAAATAATCAGTTTGGGGGATTGGCCATTGAAATTTAACTTTCCTTAAAATATGTGACACCTTCAGATTTAACGGCGTCTCTGAAGATGCAGTTAAATTACGGCTTTTCCCATTCTCTTTACGAGATATTGCCAAGAGTTGGCTCAGATCTTTTCCAAGTGATTCCTTCTGGATGTGGGACGATTTGGCTAAGAAATTCTTAGCCAAATATTTCCCTCCGGCAAAAACCACTCAACTGAGAATTGAGATAACCAACTTTACTCAGTTGGAAGGGGAAACACTCTATGGCGGATGGGAACGATTTAAAGAATACCTAAGGCATTGCCCTCATCATGGGATTCCCTTGTGGATGCAAGTTCAAACATTTTACAATGGATTGAACGCCCCAACAAGGACACTCATTGATGCAGCCACCGGGGGTTCTCTTAGTTGTAAAACCCAATTGGAGGCTTATGACCTCTTGGATGAAATGACAAAAATACCTACCAATGGCCTCTCCATAGGAATGATCACCACAATAAAAATGAATGTAACTCACTCAGAAATTCACAACAAATCCTTGAGCTCCAAAAGCAAATCTCTCAACTTACTAAAAACTAGAATGTGGGTATGTAAATTCTTGTTAAAAGGAAGATGGTAAGTTAAGAAATGTCAATGTAATTTTGAATCATGGAAGGAATAGAGAGAGATTGGAAAACTCACTTATTGAATTCAGAACCTCCACAATTGAATTCATGAATAAAATTGATGCCACCTTAAACAGGCACGAACACACTCTGTTAAGGCAAGAAGAGTCAGTAAAAAGAATTAAACAAAAGCTAAAGGAAATCATGAAACAGTTAGAGCAACCTTCATTAGTGGGA
This sequence comes from Gastrodia elata, assembly GCA_016760335.1. NCBI lineage: Eukaryota > Viridiplantae > Streptophyta > Magnoliopsida > Asparagales > Orchidaceae > Gastrodia > Gastrodia elata. The sequence continues at coordinate 34,859,638 of CM028676.1, forward strand.
GTCATCAGTAAGTATGAAGAGGAGTCAGGGAACACAATAACTCTAAGAAGTGGAAAAATTACCAGACCAGTTGTGAGAAAAGGAAATCAGGAAAACATAGAGATAACTAGAGAGAAAATTGGGGAGGAAGAAGAAATAATCAGAAAAGAGAGGAATGATATTCGAGATGAAGAAATGAAAGAATCTAGAGATTAACTTAAGGCAATCCCTAATATACCATATCCTCAACGTATAGCCAGGGAGAAACTTGATGTCCAATACCACAAATTCCTAGAAACTTTTAAAACTCTTCATAATTCTTTTTGCAGAAGCTCTAGAACAAATACTTAGTTATGCTAATCTAATGAAAGATATCCTCTCCAAGAAAAGAAAAATCGATGAAAAAGAAATTGTAGCATTAACAGAAGAGTGTAGTGCAATCCTTTAGAAAAAAATTCCCATCAAGAAGAAAGATCCAGGGAGTTTCACTATGTAACAACACATATGCTATTATTTGTCAATTAGTGATCTAATTAACTTTAAATCTCTTCCATTACTCTTATAATAGAGTTAAAAGTCTCCATTTCAAATTTCGTGCGATTTGGAGACCATTTGACAATTTCCAATGTTTCCTGGTTTTCAGATAATTCTGAAGATACATAATTAATGAACTTCGTTATTGCGTTCCTCACACCCAAATTAGCTTGGGGTGAAATTTTGGTGAGTTTTGAAGATAGTCAAAATTTCTTGATTATTTTACTATATTTTCAAAATTTGATAATGGAAATAATTAAGATGACTCCCGATTAAAAGTTCGACTTTATTTTTGAGTCCGTGACCCTCAATTTAGTTAAAAAGCAATTTTTTTCAAAAATTTTTTTATTATCATACATTTTTAATTAAATAAAAATTAATAAATAACATATATATATATATAAACAAATATATATTCTACCTTATCACATCGGCTGCCCTAAATCCCTATCTCCTTCACATGACCAACACCATGCCCACGCCTCCTCCCATGCGCTCTAAGGCTTCCAGATGTCCATGCTTGGCGATAAGCGCCGCTCCACCCCTATCCTTCAATCGCTAGTCCTATTGAGAGGGGTATTAATGGGAGGACAGGTGCGTGCAAAGCAAGGGAGCAGCGAACCCTAGCCGATCCATCTCCATCCCCGACTGACCTAGGTTGTTACACTAGCTAAAACTAGATTAATTAAGCTAAATCAATGTTTGATTTTGATTCCATTGGATTCAATGGGTCATTTAAATCTAAACCTAGAAGTTTGAAATCAATCAGAGCTAAATTGGAAAATTTAGTATTTTTGGCTATTTTTAAGCCCTAAAAAATACCTAAATTATTTTGATCTCCAAATTAAAATCTGATTTTATTTTTTAATTCCTTATACCCTAATTAGCTAAGGGTGAATTTTTGGGAATTTTTGGAGCTCATTTGATCCTAAAGTTAATTTGGGAAATTTTAGAATAATTAAGAATTAATTAAATAGTTTTAATTAATTAAAAATTAAATTTTATTTAATTTTTATTTCTATGGGATTTGATGTCGGGACCGTGGCAGATCCGCTGCGGGGTCCCGATAGCGGCGCATGCGTTTCGGCCACTTGTTTCCTCGGCACGCATCTTAGCGCGCTAGATCCGACAGCCCTCATACCGCGCGCTGTGATCTAATCCTACCCGCCCGATCGACATCTCAGATTGGACGCCCGGGATTTAATCCGCGGTCTGTTATTTAAAAACCTCCATCAAGCCATGCATACCCAACGGCTTTGCGGATCAGACGGTGGAGACGGGTCCAAGCACTGTGGATCATCGTCTCCGCTCGCCCGTTTGCGCCTGGTCCCCCCCCCCCCGACAGCGAGATCTCTCCCTGGCGCGTGGCAGTACGGGAAATTCACTGAATTTCCTCTCCTGCCCTCAGCGCATCCATTTGGCCGGCTGCCTTCTTCCCCAATTGCCCCTAGCCGTTGGCCCGAGCCATTTCCTTCAGCCCGAGCCTTCTCCCATTGCCGAGCCTTGGGCACCACCCCTAGAGCTCCCCTTGGCCTATAAAAACCTCCGGAAGATCACAGTGAGCCCCTTTGCTCACAGTGAACCCTCAATTTCCCCAATTGAAGCCTTTGGAGCTCCCGTCTTCCTCGGCGAATCCCGGCAGTTCCTGAAGTGCGAACCGCTGATAGAGGGCTAGTCTGGTGTTCAGACTTTCTGGAAAGCTTCGTCTGACCTACAGGAAGCTTAGGAGCATCTCAGTTTCCCTTGGCATAGCTTGCAACCTCGACTTGAGGTACAGCTTTCTGCCATTAATATTTTCTTAAGCTCCTTTCCATTTCTGTCTATCGAATGAGCAGTGATTGTCGCCTAAGCAACCTTAGCCACCTAGGAAGCCAATGGGATTGTCGCCTGGGGCTAAGCTAGCTCAAGTCGATCGTATCGATCGACTGAGCTATCCAGCGAGCCAATGGCTGAGTCCGAGTAAGGACCCAGTGATTGGCTGCGCCTCAGGTTATGATAGGTTGGGGTTTCGACGCGTCTAGTTCCCCTGAGTGTGTAGGGATCAAAATCCCATTGAATCGAGGTTCCTGTGAGGAGAATTTCCCACTCACAGGTGACCTGAGACGTCTCGCAGAAGAACGTCTAGGGTGACTAAGATCCCATCGATCCAGAGGGATCCAGATGGGGGTTCTTGGTCCAAACAGTGCGTCTTAACTCAGTGAATGTGTAGGGATCGATTTGAGCCCCTGCCTCGCCGGAGCGCCGAGAATTTCAGCTTTGAAATTCGACGGGCTCGGGACCCGTCGAGAGGAAGAAGACGAAGTCGCGGGTTCTGGGCCGGGCCGACCCGTGACCCGCACGGTTCTGATTTTGGGCCGTGCCTAATTAATAATTATTGGATAGCATTTTTAATGGTTGCGATTTTAATTCATTAAACCCTATAGTTTTAATTTAAATAAATATTCAGAATAAATTAATTAAATAACTTTAGCTATTCATATCCAAATGGTATAATCCAATATACCATTTGAATCAGAAAAATTCAAGGAATCTGAATATAAAATAAAATTTCAGATCCAATAGTTGGATTTAAAAATATTGGCCAAAACTTCTCTGTTCTTAAATAAATCATATAAAATCATCAAAACATCCAATCTATGAGTTTAAGGGCTCTGAGTGCTCTTTGTACCCTAAGGAACAATTTCAGACCCTTGAAATTAATTATGGATAATTAATTCTCTTAATCACTCCTTAATCACCCTAATCAAAGATTAGTAAATTAAAACCCTAATTAAGCCTCTGATTTGGGTGAGAATGGTCTTAATACCATAATAGACCTAGTATAACTTAAGTATAAGGTTGGATTTCCCTAAAGTGCCTTAATCTCACTAATCACCCTAAGTGACTTAATTAAGTGATTAGTGCTAATTAAGACCATTTAGGTCATCAAAACCTAAATTAAAGGTGTTTCCCACTTCATTAAGTAATATGAAATACATTAGAACAGTCTAGAGCAAATTTGGATAGTTAAACCCTAAAATCCCAATTTTAGCCTTAAGAGGGGCATTTTGGTCATTTTGACCAAAATGTGATTTAATGTACTTTGAGGATTGAAAATTTCAGTAAACTACCATAAAATGGGTTAGTTATGTTTTCTGAGATCTTAGAACAAAAATAGTGTTAATGTGATCCTTAATCCATGAAATCTTTATTGAAATCCTTAATTAAGATAATTAGATCTTAAGTATTTTCTTATAGAGATCATTTGGACTTAACCTTTAAATTAATAAAAGAAATAGTCAATTATCTCATTGATAAGTTAAGTAAAGATAACTTAAGAACTTAGTGTCAAAAGATAAGAAATTAGAAATGTTTAAGTTAAAAACCTAGCTTAAGGTCTAAAGTGATCAAAACTCAGACCCTTTGATCTTAAGTAGCCTAAGAAGGTCAAAATGGGTTTAATGTTAATCTAATACTTGGAATTGTCAGTTCTTAACATTAATAAGCTCCTTATAGTTAATTATGAAATTAGATTCTAAAGAAAATCACAAATGGAAACCCTTAAGTCAAAACTCTAATTAAAAGTCTAAAGTGATCAAACTTCAGATCTTTAGATCTTAGATCTTAGACTTAGATCTTCAATTTGAATCAAACCACCTCCAATTGAAATTCTTTAATGATTGATTGTTTAATCTTTTGAAACCTTCCATGTGGGTATAGGATGATTCAATCAATAAGATAATGAAATTATCTTAAAGATTGAATATAGATCTTAGATTCTCAAGTTCTTAATTGATTATTTTATCTTATAATTAATAGAATAGCCTTTCACTAAGATCGTAGTTCCTGAATCTTTCAACTTATAGGAACCTTTACCCTTGGGATTAAGTGAGAAACCTAGATCCTATTTTAGTATCACCTTGGATTTGGAATTTGAACTCAACATAGGGTTTAAGTTCTAAATACTTAAATCTTGATTTATTTGATCAAGATTTGGGTAAGAGAGTGAAATATTCATAAAATTAGGTCTTTGATTTGCTTACTTAAACTATATAGTCATCACATGATTTTTGATTAGAACTTGTTAAGTTCTAATATTTGACTTTAAGGACGTAAATCTGAGATTCTACTCGATAGCTGGATATTGGAGATCCTAAGCTTGTACCTTCTCAGGGTAGTTAGATTTGGTAATTAGATAACAACAGATATTACATGAGTCTAGATTGAGTCTCTTGCTTACTTTGATTAGATTGCTTTGCATACCTTGGATTTTGAGCTTTAGCCCTTGAGCATAATAGGAAAACTTAGGATGATGTATCCTAAGCTAGTATTAAATTTACATATCATTCAGTTTTGTTTTGTCACAGTTAGTAGAATATAACCTAGTTTAGTCTGCCTCTTCAGTAGTAGTATTGTATAGACTGGACTCAGACCTAGCATATTTGGATGGCTAAGCTGGGGATTGATTGATTGATTGATATTGGAGGCCCTGTATGGCCTATTGGCTGGTATGGCAGTACTAGAACTTAGGCTTATTACTACTTTAGCTGTATTGTATTGTTTTCTGATTTGCTTTGCCACATGCTTCAGTGACCTTATTTTCAGTATTTGCTCGCTTTGCCACATGTCTCAGTGGCTTTATATGTTATACATTGCTTTGCTTTTGCCACATGTCTCAGTGGCCTTTCTTTTCATATTAATCTGCATGTTGTATGTATACTTTCATGGTTTAGATATATGTATGAATGGCATGTTTAGGATGCTAGAATTTTATTATATTCACTACTTGTGTTCTTTTATATACTCACCTCGATCATAATCATATTAGGATCATGTTTACTCAGCAGCTGTAGTTATTTTGCTTTTAGCCTTACCTTGCTTGTTTAATGTTTTGTATGTTACTTCACATACATGTTGCATGCTGTAACAGCCCAAACTCTTAAGCACTAAGGTATTGTCCGTTTTGGCCAGAAAGGCCTCACAGTTTTGCCCTCAGAAGATAACTTCCCAGTATGTCACCCATCCTGGGAGTGCTCCCACCTGAGCACGCTTAACTTTGGAGTTCTTATCAGGAACTCCACCATTATCTGAAAAGGCGCCTCGATGTTTAAGAGTTTCACTTATTACTACTTAAGTGGGTCTTCACAATCTCCCCAACTTAAGTAACTGACGTCCTCGTTAGTATCCACACACAGATCCAAGAACCATCCATTGGGTAGATAGGACTAGAGGTGACCCTACAGGCGCAAGAGGTACCCACAACCATGTAGCACCTTAACCATCATGGGTTCAAGAGGCTGCTCACATGAAGTAGTACTTTGCCCTGTATGGCACTTAGCTCCTATCTGACACCTTATGGTTTGCTCTGATACCATTTGTAACAGCCCAAACTCTTAAGCACCAAGGTATTGTCCATTTTGGCCAGAAAGGCCTCACAGTTTTGCCCGCAGAAGATAACTTCCCAGTATGTCACCCATCCTGGGAGTGCTCCCACCTGAGCACGCTTAACTTTGGAGTTCTTATCAGGAACTCCACCATTATCTAAAAATGCGCCTCGATGTTTAAGAGTTTCACTTATACTACTTAAGTGGGTCTTCACACATGCTATAAATAGATAGTTTATAGTATCTCAGTTCTTCCATAGCTTGTTGCACCCCTTTACTACTGCATGTATAGTTAAATTTAAATGTGATATCCTTTAATATTCAGTTCACTTTAAATAGCTTAAAATGTACTTAGACAATTGTCTAACTGTAACCTTTTTATTTTGTTGGCTGGGGCCCTGGCATTTGTGATACCGGCAAATGTCAGATTCAGACGTGTTCGTGGGCAGTGTCGCTGAGGAGGAGCTAGTTCAGGAGGAGGACCTTCCAGCTGCTGTCTAGCTAGCTTTGTCTTGTTATTCCAGTGAGGACGAGAGTCTTTCATTTTCAGTTATTCATTTCAGTTTGTAATTATTAAACTTTTTGGATGTACTTTACTTTCTACATTGTGATGAGTTACTATATTGCATTTTCTTTTCCTTCTATGTATGCTTGTGGATGTTACCCTATTTTTATATTGCTTCCGCCACTTTGATATTTATATATTGATGAATGTTATAGCACTTGGTGACAAGTCCTTGCCTTAAGGCAAGTTGGGTTCACCTAACTTTACTTAAGTTGGGGATTTGCTACAGTTGGAGCACCGTACTTCCTTATTGTCAGTACGGGGGCCCCACACCTAGCGAGCTTTCTCCGCCTGGCCGAGCCTCCCTTTAAGCCGAACACCTTTACTCACTGAGCCTCTGGTCACTTAAAGGAGCACTCGAGCAGCAGCTACTCCATCTTTATTCACGAATCCTAAACCTAAGTCCCGCCGACCTCAAGCCAAAGAGCAAGGGTACTCCATCTGATTTTACCTTCAAGAGTTATCATATATGAAAAGAAATCAATTTATAAATTAGGGTTCAACTTTGTCAATCAAGGAACTCATTAAGGATTCAGTGAAAACAACTTTCAATATATGAAAAGCATTTAATCATAGGTAGTTTCTTATTTAAATTCTGGATTATTGAAAGTTGGTTATATTACTTTAATTTGTTTAGGATTTATTGATTTTCTTTGTGATCTTCTTTGTTACTATAAGATCAATATTGAGATTGCAATTAGTAAAGACTAATATTAGTAAGGATTAATATTAATATGTTAATGATAACATCTCCATTGGCTGTGATGATCGATGTTAGTGAGGTGCATGCAGTTCTTTGACATAATGACATCAATCATCATAATCCACTAAGTCACAGGGATTTTTAGTGTATGCGGTTCCTATTAAAATGATGTGTAATGATTTAATATGAGGGATATGTATGCTTTGGTAACAGATAAGAACTGCATACTCATAATTAGATAGTAGCATATTCCTTATCTGATGCGCAATTCCTATTAAGCAGAATTTTTATAAGATGTATGATGGTAGCTGTCAATCACTAAAGATCAATTGAGATTGCATTTTTTTTTTACTGCTCTAAGGTTAAGAAAAGTTGATTTACATGTTGAACGAATTTTGTTTTTTTTCCAAGATGTGTATGATCAGTTGGAAATATTCCTAGAGATATTGGGGAAAATTTGTTATTATTTTTAAGAAGCATATTTAGAGTTGATTGCTAAAAATTTAAATGAACATATGCTTTTAGACATTAAAAGAATACCATCTCCCTCTCAATCTCTGTCTGTTTAATTTCAAAGTTGTAGTCAAGTGCTGCAGTTCTAAATCTCTATTAGAATTATTATTCTACTTCGAGTTTTCATAAACATATACCATAGTATTCCCTTTAATTCTATTTTCTCTTAATGTGATAATATGATTACCATTTTCATTTATTGTTGTTTTCTGAATCTGAGATGAATTGAATCCTGAAAGAATTTCGCTGGAATAAAGCTTAAATGTTGTCATTAGCTTACAAGATGCTATGCTGCTATGAATTCAATGGGATTTAAATGCCGTTATCTAAAGAAATGAGATTAGTATTGCCATTTATTTCATTATGAACCAAATGCTTACAGTCAGGCTGATGAAATTTAATACTATCATTTCTTTTATTAGGATCACATGCTGTCCATTCTTTATAGAATCGTATGCTACCATTAATTAAGTATAAGAATCATATATTACCAAATGCTGCTATGTGTCCTATAAGATTTAATGATGCCATCCAATTTAAGAGTCAATTGCTGCCATTATTTATATTATGAGATATAAAAGTTGCCAATAGATTATATGTTTCAAATGTTGCCTTTTTATTCCAAAAGTGAAAATCAAATTGATCTTAAGAGATTCAATGTTATTATCAAAAGAAATGGGAGATATGTGTTGCCATTTATACTGAGTGATAAGTAGCTGCCATTTATTTAAAAACAATCAAAAACTACATATATTTTATAAGATCGAACATGAATGCTGCCATAAATTGTATATGAAATTATATATTACAGTTTTCTCTTATTAGTCTTGCATGCTACCATTTTCTTTTAATAAAAATATACACTATCAGATCTCAAATGAAATCAAATACTGCTATGTATTTAGGATATTCAAATGTTATAGTTTACTTAGTAAGATACAAGTGTTACCATGTAATTCAGGAACTCCAAAATGCTACCACTTGACTTCAAAAAATCATAAATTGTTATGTATTTCAAATACTGTCATTTATTTTGTAAAGATACAAATGCTGCCTTTGATCTTACATTTGATTAAATGCTGCCATTTAAATATAAGGTCTAAGTAAATTCAAACGCTGCCCTTCTTTTAATGAAATTATTTGCTACCTTTAAAATTAAATAAATCTGGTTTCTTTTATATTTAAATGCTAACTTTAATGATGTTATTCTTTGCAAGTTGAGTTATAAAATTAATACATGATTGCTAAATTAAATGCTATGTGCAAAAGTCACATAAGGCTGCTTTTATAAATTGCTAATTTTATTTCTGTATTTCCTTTTTATTAGATGTTTAATATAGGATGTATAAACTGCTTTGTTTAGTTTTATATATTTGAAATTATTATAGAACTGGAAATGAGCAATCCTATAAAATGGATTGAACTCTATTGTAGAACTAGAAATGAGCAATCCTATAAAAGGATTGAACTCTATTGTAGAACTAGAGATAGTCAATAAATTGACTTATATGATAATTTGTAAATTGTTTATTTGAACAAATACAAATGAGACTCTGCCAAAATTTCTAAGAATCTTTGGACTTATAAATTTTTAAGAAAATATGAAATATTTTCACTTGACAAATACTTAGAAGTATATCTAGAAAGTTTAAGTATTCAATTCAAAGTATCCATTTCAATGGTTCATTTTTAGGACCTTAACTCCCAATCAAATTGATTGAAAGTAATAGCTTCTTGTTAAGCTATAGATGTTTTTCAAGTTGGATATAATCTATCTCTTTTCTTAACTTTAATTTGCATGAAAATACTAATTTCTAAACTTACATTCATTTTACTTTTATTTAAAATTAACTTAAGACCAAATTTTTATAAGTCAATTGGGAGTTTGATTAGCTCCAATCATTGAGTAGATTATTAAAGTTTAGATAATAATAAGATATCACATACTTTATAATTATTAAAATTTATTGAATGCTTGCTTAGCATTGAGCCTCTTTCCTTGAACATTCATTCAAGATCATTGTGCATAAATAAAGATTTTCTTAAAATTTAAAGGGGAATGCCTTATGATAAATTGAGTACAACAGAAAGCGCTTATAATAGGACTTCACATTTTAGAGAGGATAAATGTGAATGTTCAACCTCCCCACTGTATATGGTTAGGTAGACGTGCTTAACTCCTCGCCCATTCTGCTGTGTACTCCTACAGAATGAGGTAATTTCTAAATGTAACCTTAATTAAAGATATAAGAGTTCTTTTACAATTTTAGTTGATTAAAAGATCTTGTCATAACTGTTTAGTTATGCCTACATTTCATAGTCTTAGACTATGTTTGTCTTAGATTGATAATCTAAGATATTTTCTTATTTCCTTGGCTTTACACTCTCTATTTTTAGTATTGTGTATTGCTTATTTCAGTTTAATTTGAATATAGTGTATGTTGCTTAATTTCAATTAATGCTTCACTGTATGTCATTTGCTTACTTAGCATAAATTCCAGTTGAACATATATTGCTTTCATTTCATGCACATAGTAGTTTCTAGCCTTTAGGATGCTTTCTCTTATCAATTTTTAATACAGGCTAGGACTTTAATAAAAGTGAGTATTTTTGCTCAACTTATTTCATACTATCTTCCTTACAGTTATGCTTACTTCATTTTCCCATATTTTACAACTTTTATAGTACCGTTGCTTACTTTAAATTATAAATCGTAATTGTATCTTGTTAATCTAAAAATATAGCTAATTTTAAAATGTGCTTAGACTGTTTAGTATAACTACACTTTTTCTTTTATTTGGCTTTGCACTATCATATTTAAATATCAAAATATGATAGATCAAGAGCCCTTTTATTCAGGTGATGCAGGTCCAAGTACTTGAAGGACTTATAAAGAATTTTGCTTCCGCTTAATTTAAATAATTTACTTGTATAAGTGAGAGAGAGTGATTTACTTACTGCATTTTTCTTTTACTTTTAAAAAGGTTTGTAATAATGAGATTATAAACTACTTCAAGTTATTTTTGCCTACACTTTTAATCTGTGTTGAATCTTTTAAAATTGCTTGGGATGATTAAGTGGATTAATCTAATTTATAGTATTGTAAATACTTGTAATATTGTATTTACTTATATCTTCATTTTCATTCATTTAACTTAACAATTGCTCAGAAAGTGACTTGGTCACTTAGCATTAACGCTTGATTTATTTTCTTCTAATCAAGTGTTAGGTGCTAAGGTAACATCCCAATCATTGGATTAATCTCTTATCCAATTATTGGGGTCGTTACACACTATCCCATGCACTATTGGAAGTCAGTCCTTCCAAAAGGCCCTCTGTGATCTAGGTGCATTCATTAATTTGATGTCTTTTTACATATTCAAGAAATAAAAAATTGATCACTTAAAACTCACCTATGTTCTCCTCCAATTCGCTGATAGATCCATAAATCCCCTTTAGGAATAGTGGAAAATGTGCTCGTAAAGGTTGACAAATTCATCTTCCCTGCTGATTTCATTATTTTGGATATGGAAGATGAAAATCAAAAAATTTCTATTATCCTAAGTAGACCTTTCTTGGCTACTAGAAGAACCTTGATTGATGTAGATAAAGGGGAATTGAAGTTGCGATATGGCGAGGAGGAGATTAAGTTTCTTGTAAATGATTCTATGAGACACCCATCTAAACCCAATGAGAATTGTTGGAAAATCAATTCAATAGAAGAAGTGTGGGTAATGGGAGATGTGGATGAAGAAGGACTATTAGCAGGGGAGGAAGATGAGGACCCTATGGACACGGATGTGATTGAGGAGTTGGTTAAGAAGAGGAAAATAATTTAGCCTTCTATAATCCTCCCTCTATAATTAGAATTGAAGCCTCTTCTCTCACATTTAAAGTACACTTATCTAGGGGAAAAAGAATCTCTTCCTGTAATACTCTCCTCCCAGTTAACCCAACATCAAGAGAGACTTCTATGTGAGATTTTAAAAGAGCACAAGAGAGCATTCGGTCAGAGTATAGCTGATTTGAAGGGGGTTAGTCCAACTCTTTATATGCACCAAATCCTTTTGTAAGATAACTCCAACCTTTCAATTGAGCCCCAATGGAGATTAAATCCCAACATAAAAGAAGTAGTTCATAAGGAAATCATTATACTCTTAGATGCTGAAATCATTTTTTCAATTTCTGATAGTCTTTGGGTAAGTCCTATACATGTGCTCCCCAAAAGGAGTGGGATGACAGTTGTTCTTAATGAAAACAATGAACTGATGCCCACTATAATCATGACCAGATGCAGAGTGTGTATTGATTATAGGAGATTAAATAAAGCTACTCGTAAGGACCACTATCCTCTTCCTTTTATTAACCAAATGCTTGATAGATTGGTAGGGAACCCCTATTTTTGTTTTCTTGATGGGTATTCAGGATATAATCAAATCCTTATTTTTCCTGAAGACCAAGAGAAAACCACTTTCACCTGCCCCTTTGGGACATTTTCTCTTAAAAGAATGCCATTCGGATTATGTAATGCTCCAGCCACCTTTCAACGCTGTATGATGGCTTTTTTTTCTAACATGATTGGGGAATTTCTAGAAATCTTTATGGACAACTTCTCTGTTGTCGGGAGCTCTTTCAATCATTGCTTAACTAATTTAGGAAATGTTTTAAAAAGATGTGAAGAATCAAATTAAATCTTGAATTGGGAGAAATGTCACTTCATGGTCAGGGAGGGTATTGTTCTTGGGCACTTGATTTCAAGGAGAGGGATAGAAGTTGATAAGGCTAAGGTTGAGGTAATTAAAAAACTTCACCCTCCCATCAGTGTGAAAGGAATTAGAAGCTTCCTTGGGCATGCAAGTTCTTATAGAAGATTTATCAAGAACTTCTCAAATCTAAGTATGCCACTCTGTAGATTACTAGGGAAGGATGTCGAGTTCAACTTTGATGAAAATTGCTTAAAAGGTTTCAATGCCATAAAGACTACTTTAATCTCTGTTCCAATAATTTTTACTCCGAATTGGGATTCACCTTTTGAAATTATGTGTGATGCGAGTGATCTTGCAGTTTGTGCTGTCCTTAGGCAGCGAAAGGAACGAACCTTCTATTCAATTTATTATGCTAGTAAGCTCCTAGATGATGCTCAAAAAAATTATGCCACCATGGAAAAGGAACTTCTAGCTGTCATCTTTGCCTTTACTAAATTTAGGTCTTATCTCATTAGGTCAAAGACTATTATTTATACTGATCATGTAGCCATTAAGTATCACATTCAAAAGAAAGAAGCAAAACTGCGCCTGATATGTTGGGTGTTGCTCTTGCAAGAATTTGATCTTGAAATCCGGGATAAGAAAGGGAGCAAAAATGTGCCTGCAGATCATTTATCTAGATTGACCCACCTTGATAATGATAAGCTGACCAAAATTAGTGAATTATTCCCTGATGAAAAGCTTTATGCTGTCGCTTCAAATTATTCTCCTTAGTTCGCTGACATTGCAAATTATATCGTAGGAGGAGTCATACCAAAAGACATGAGTTACCAACAAAGAAAAAAATTATTCGCACATATCAAAAATTACTATTGGTATGATCCTTTTTTGTACAAATGTTGCAATGATCAACTCCTAAGGAGATGTGTCCCTGACTCAGGCATTAGAAATATTCTTTATTATTGTTACACATCACCGGATGGAGGGCACCATGGGATTGAGCGAACTGCTGCAAAGGTGCTTCAATCCAGATTCTTTTGGCCCCATTTGTTCAAAGACACCGCCAACTTTTTCAAAAGTTGTGACAGGTGCCAAAGAACTGGGAATTTAAGCAAAAGGGATGAGCTCCCTTTAAATGGAATTTTTGAAGTGGAGCTATTTGATGTGTGGGGAATCGACTTTATGGGACCATTTCCCTTATCCCAAACCAACATGTATATTCTTGTGGCGATTGTATATGTGTCCAAATGGGTTGAGGCATTAGCATGTGTGAACAATGATGCTAAAATTATTATTAAATTTCTCAAGGAGCACGTGCTAGCTAGATTTGGGATGCCTAGATTTTTAATCAGTGATGGGGGAAAATATTTTTGTAATAGGTAGTTGGAAAATGTCTTAAAAAGCTTTGAGGTGAGGCATAAGGTGGGTACTCCCTACCACCCTCAAACTAGTGGGTAAGTTGAAGTCTCCAATAGAGAGCTTAAGTAAATTTTAGAGAAAAATGTGAACCAAATAGAAAGGATTAGACTTCAAAAGCTCATTTAGGATTCCCTATGGACTTATGGAATTGCCTTTAAGACCCCTTTAGGAATGTCTCCTATAAGCTCATTTACGGAAAATCATGTCACCTTCCGGTAGAATTGGAGCACCGAGCTTTTTGGGCAAACAATAAAAAAATTGAACTTTGATTCCCAAAAAGTAGGTGCGCAAAGAATGCTGCAATTAAATGAACTTGATGAATTTATGTTAAACGCCTTTGGGATTGCCAAGTTGTATAAAGAGAAAACAAAAAAATAGCATGATAAGCTGATTAAGCCAAAACATATTCAACCTGGAATGAAAGTACTTCTTTTTAACTCAAGATTAAGACTATTTCTAGGAAAACTGAAGTCAACATGGACAGAACCATTTACTATCATGAAGGTTTTTCCTCATGGAGCAGTTGAAGTCGCCTCCAAAGATGGCACTTTTAAGGTAAATGGAAATTGTAATGAAGTTATACTTGGAGGAAGAAATCTTTCAAGAAAATGGTGAATGGACCCTTCAGGACCTCCCGGATGAGGGAATCACATAAGGGTCTCTCTCATGTCAGGCTGAGACATTAAATAAGCACTGATTGGGAGGCAACCCAAGAATAAATAGGTTGTATTTTTCTTTTTATTTTTTCTAGTTGTATTAATTATTTTTCTTGGTACTTTTCATTTTGTATATTTTATTTTGAGATCTTAATTTATGAATTTTCATATTCCCTAATTTTTCTAGTATCCAAAAATGATAAGATTTTTTGAGTTTTTATGAAATGAAAGTCACAAAATATCAATAAAGAAAAAAAAGATGTAAAGTAAAAGAGTGCTTAACAAAAAGTGATCAAATGCTTTGATAGCATTAAAACTTTTTAACTAAGAAATGAATTAAAGTTAATCTAATCTTCAAAAATTTAAATCATGCTATGAACTAAGTGTGGGGGAAAGCTTGGACTATGACTGGAGATTTTGGCGAGTACTCTAAAAGAGTGTGCTAGGCTCCCATAGGACTCATGATCACAAAGATGTGAATTGGGGATGAAGAAAAATATCTCTCCCTAAAAATGAAAAAGAGAAAAACATAAAAAGGGATGATGAAAAATATCTCTCCCAAATGTATGAGATAAAAAAAGATGATGAAAAATATCTCTCCTTTAATCTTTTTATCTTTATGATTCATAAGAAAGGGCACATATAGCACAAAACTCTTAAGTATTTCACTACCTCTCTAGTCTAGATTTTCCATGGAACCTTCATCATTACCTAGTAGCATGCATAAAAATCAAATACTTGGAGATTAACTGATTAAACCTTGCTTTATATCCAAGGTTAGAATATCTAATGCCAAATGACTTGGATCACTTCAGTTAAGCACAAGTCTTGACTTACATATCAAAAATTTAAATTGATATATTTTGTTGACTATCATACCTAAAAAAAAAAAAAAAAAACACAGAAAAATAACATTTTCAACTTACTCAAGAACGAGCAAAAATTTAAGTGTGGGGTATGATATATCCATAAATTATATCTAAATTAAAAAGAAATTTCATTCATTTCTGATCTTAAACTGCTCCCTTAATCAAATTTTGTCAATCTTTTCAGGAAAATGGCCTATCCAAAGAATTATGAGCCATTGGTGCAATTTCCCATTGGTGCAATTCCGCACTGCAGCGGGTCATCTTGCAAAAAAATGGGCACAATCGCACACTACAGCGGTTCAAGTTGAGAACCACGGGCGCGATCGCGTGCTGCAGCGGGTCATCTTGCGAAGCGTGGGCACGATCGCGCACTGCAGCGGTTCAAGTTGCGAACCACAGGCGCGATCGCGCGCTGCAGCGGTTCAAGTTGCGAACCGCGGACGTGATCGGGCGCTGCAGCGGAGCATTTTGTAAAATGCTACCACTGCAGCGCACTGCAGTAGTGCGATTTGCAAATACTGGCGCTACCGCGCACCGCAGTGGAGCATTTTGCGAAATGCTACCACTCCAGCGCGTTGGAGCGGTACGATTTGCAAAATGCTAGCGCCACAGCGCGCTGCAGCGGGTCACTTTGCGAAAAATGGATGCGGCGCGCGTTGCAGTAGGTCACTTTGTAGAAATTGCCTGTGCCATTGCACGCCGCAGCGCGCTGCTGCGGCCCGCCGCAATTTTCTCTGGCAGAAGCATTTAATGCGGCTGGGACAAGACCCCCAACCAGCATCTTGTCTCCAGCCGTCATTCCCTCTATAGCTGCTATGTTTTTTATTTAATGGAAAAGAGGCTTTTGAGGTGATATAATGGCTAAAATAAATGAAAGAATTGGTCACCTCATCCATCAAGTGGTTTTTGCCATCATTGCTCAGATTTTTAAAGAATTGTGCTGGTTTTGGATGTGGAGATTGAAGATGCAACCCTCATCTATAAATATCACTCCTTTTGACTAGAGGAGGGTTCCAATTTTTTCTCACTTCACTAAGTAAAGGAAGAGGGGCTGCATAGTGGAAGAGAGGAACTCCCCAATGGTGGAAGAGCTCATTTTGCTAAGTAGAAGGAGAAGAAAGGAAGCACTAGTCACCTAACAGCGGAACTTCAAGCAAAGAAAAGAAGAGTCCGGAGAACTTCCAAGGAACATTCCTAGTATCTTTTAAATTCTTATTTTGTAATTTCTTTTCTTAGTTGATCATGAAAGGGTCTTTATCCATATATGTGTTCTTTCTCATCTTCTGTAAAATACCAAAAATTATTCTCAAATTTGTTTATTAATATTTAAATAATTTTGACCTCATATTGAAAATCTGACTTCACCATTGCGTTCACCACCCCCAATTTAGCTAGGGGTGAAGTTTTGAATGCATTTGGAAGTCGTTAAATTTTCGTCAAATATTTTAATATTATTTAAATACCTGAAAATTCGAATAATTAAATACTTGTCAAATCAAAAATTCGAGTGCGTCGTTGTGTTCAGAGCACCTCATTTAGCTAAGGGTGATTTATTGGAAATTTTTGGAATACAATTAAGTGATTAAAATTAATTAATGAAGTTTGGTAATTTAAATAAATAATATTAATATTAATATTTATTATTAACGGCGCCGTCTGCCCTAGCTTACGCCGTCCCTATTTTTTTAATCGTGCCGTCTAAATGGACGGATCAAATCGATCCGTCCGATCTCAGGATCGGACGGTCAAGAGTTTGTCTTCCCCGATTCATCTCCGCGTGTCCCGGAAGACGACGCGCGTCCTTCTGCTCGTTCGCCATCCGTCAATCACCGCTAAAGGACGCCGCTCGAGACTTCTTTAAGTCCTAAAATCATTTATATTATCCAATCTACTCGATTGGGCCCAAAGGATTCTAAGGAACTCTCGATTGAGAATCAAAATTTAATCCTAGCCGTTGATCAGGTATTCTTCTATACTTCCTTTGTCTTCATATAGATTGCTTCGAATCCAGTTCGCATATCTATTCCAATGCATAAATTACAATTATAAAGTATTTGATCGATTAATCAATGGCTCGATCAATTAAATTTTTGAATCTAACCACAGTTGAAACCGTTATCTCCTTCGTTCCGGACCCTCGTCGCTAGGGCAAACCTTAGCCGATGGCATAATGTGTCTCCATTAATGATTCAACCACCGTTGGATAGGTAACATCCATGTCCACCTACGGCCGTGCGGGCCAGGCCTTATCGCCGCCGGAAAGGGACTAAAAATTAATGCCCTAGAGCACCTTAGCGAGAGGATGCTCGAAGTTTAATTTGGGTTGGGCCCGACTCGCGGCCCGATCCACGAACCCGTGTCTATCGTGCGTAAGCCAAACGTAGAAGGCGGGTCCCGCTCAATGTCACTCTTACGATGGTGAGCCACGTGTCGAATATTGCGGCAGCATGTGGATCCTGTCTACATCTTGTGGACGAATCGTAAAGAGACACGTGGCCTTGGGGTCTGCCGTCGTCTGATCCAGACTGCTGCGTAGGGCCCACCTGCAAAGATATAAGTAAATTATAAAATATAATAAATAAATAAATAAATAAATAATATATATATATATATATATATATATATACTCTAAAGTAAATATTTATAAAAACATTCTTATATATATATATGAAAACAGAATAATGAATATTTTAAAATTAAACTTAATATTTGTATTAAGTCATTAAATCAGATTCATTAATTCAATGATAATATAATAAGCAGGGTTTAATTAAATCATTAAATCTTAAAGTTTAATAATTCATAAATTTCAAAATATAAATCCAATTAATAAAAACAAATATACCATTTTAATCAGTAAAATTAGAGGAATAATATGAAATAGTCAAATTTCCATTTGGACAGATATTTTGCATAATGATATTTTAGGATATTTAAATAATTATAAAAATAATACAAAAACTTGGATTAGCCATAACTTTGTGTATGGTTACCCAAACATACCCAATATGGGTCTCAAAATACTCATAATATCCTAAGGAATATTTTAGTAGTGTTAATTTTGTCATTTGGATTAGATTTAGATTAATCACAATTAGGACCTAACCCTAATTAAGCCTTTAATGCTAGAAATTTCAAATAGCGATAAGTAAGTCAATTTAACTTCAAATTAGGAGATCCAAATATCAATTTAGATCAAAAAAACCTAATTTACAGTAAACTGCAAAAATATTTAGGATCCAATCGTTAGATCTTTTAATTAACCCTAATTACTCTAAATTTGGATTAGTGAATATTAGCAAATATAATAATCTAAATTAAGTAATTTTAGTTTTAGAGGACTCATAAAGTAAATTAGAACCTAGCTGTATGGTTACTTTAGTAATTTTATAACTAATTTCACTAATCACTCACTAATCACATTAAAAACTAATTATTAACCTTAGAATTTGTATTGGCTATAACTTAACCAATACATATCAGAATTTGATGATTTTAGGTTCTATGGAAACCTTAGGACATAATATACAATAAACTAACATAAATTCTTAGATTTATATTAAGGGTAAAAATTTACTAAAATGCCCTTATAAGGTCAAATTCCCAATTTGACCTTATAAGGCATAATAATTAAGTAACTTAATAAAATAAATCAAATATTCTAATATTCATTATTATTTTAGAAACTTAATATTACAAATCATATTAAAAGCATGAAAACATCAAATTAATGAATTAAATTATTTTTGGCCGATCAAAGAAATTGAATTGGTTGATATTTTATCAAAACAGTCAGGTACGTAAATCTACTTATAAGTTTTATTTCAGTATTATTATTTGAGCCATTTTTATTTGAGCACTATTTACTTAAACTGCTTACCACTATTAAATCTACAAAAGAATGTTATCAAATAGCATGTAATAAAAAGGTGAAAAATGGTGTATATTTTGTGGTGTTTGTCTTTGGAGGATGGAAAGCAACACTGAGAATTTGTACAGATTGGGCCTGCTGGCAGCCCCCAGGAGTTATATGGAGAGATTTAGCCCTTTTTAGGAAGTGGGCAAATCCAGAGGAAAGACACGCCATCAGTTCCTATTTTGAGTAAGCTACCGACGGGTCGTGAGATAAGCTTACTACAGGTTATGCCTATGGGTTTACCCATTTGGGCTCAGGAGTCTACGGACTCGACTTATTGTTACAAATGCTTTTGATAAAATTTATGCTTTTCATATATGTTAAATTTCAAAGCTAATATATATGGTAGTATTTAAATTTGAGAAATTTGCTTTTCTTTCATATGCAGATATTCAGTCATTTCCATATTTGATTTATGCTTATTATAGGATGCTAGAATACTCTTATAAGAATGATTTGCATACTCCTACCTGATTGGTAACTGTGTTTTTTAGGTTTTAATAATTAAAATATTTGGAAGATTTGCCTAAGAAATTTAAAGAGAAGCAGTTGATATGTGAGAGAATAAAGATGTTTTAAATTATTATTGTAAATATAAAAATTGTTGTAAATTTCATATGTGTATGACTCTGAATGTAAATATGGATATTTATGTATTTTGTTTTCTTTATTTTCATAAATGAATAATTCCAGTATATGAATCATTCTTTTGAGACTCTCGAACTTCAATACTCGGTTGCCACAGAATTGGTATCAGAGCGGAGTTTGAGATAATTTAAAGAATGAGTCATTAAAGAGCCAACAATATGAATACAGTTACTAGATTATTAGTAGTTATATTTTAAGTTGGAGAGCATAATAAGTATAGTTTATTATTTTTCCAGATTATGGAGAGCCATAATCAAAATAACAATAACCAATCTCAAGAGGAAAATGTTCCTCAGAATACCCCAAGCTACAAAGAGACTATTTCACCTAACGTTGAAGCAGTCTACCCTTTTGATCATAGTGGAGCAAATCAGATGCTCCTATTCATAAATATAATGAGTGAATTCCTGAACAATCAACAAATCCAGAATCCAAACCCTATTTCAATGCAGAAGAAGGCAGTAAATGAAGACATGCATGTATTTCTTAAACTCCAACCTCCAAGATTCAATGGAAAAGAAATTCCTTACCAAGCTGAGGAGTGGATCCAAAGGATAGAGAAAGAGTTTAAATGTGCTAAGAGCTCTGAAGATCAGAAGGTATCACTAGATACTTATCTACTGACTGAAGCTGCAGAGAAATGGTGGAAAACAGCCAAAACCACTATATTTCAGAATAAAATAGAAGAAGAAATCCATTGGGAAGTATTTTCAAGGGCATTCTTAGGCAAGTATGTACCCCAGTCTATTAGGCAGACAATGAGAAAGGAACTTCTAAACTTAAAGCAAGGTAGCCACACTGTAACTGAATATGAAGAAGAGTTTACTCGCTTAGCTAGTTTTGCTCCAGAAATGGTTGTCACTAAAGAAGTTAGGTGTCACTTGTTCCTTAATGGATTAAGGAATAACTTTCAACATATTTTGACACCTCTCCAAATTTCAAACTTTGCCCAACTAGTAGAAAAAGCCAAGCTCATGGAGGCCCAAGAAGATCAGTATTCTTCTAGAATAACAAAAAGGCCAGCATTTTCTCCCCAGTTTCCATCCAAGAGGCAACAATTTTCAAGACCTCAAGGAAGGACGTATAATATTCAAAGCAACCCCAATAGAACAGTTTCAAGAACACCAAATACTTGCAGATTTTGTGGAAGAATACACAGTACAGATAAATGTTTTACTAGTATAGGTCAATGCCAACGATGTGGGAGGACCAATCATATAATAAAGTTCTATCGTGCTACTTATACAGTAAACGGACATCAAATCCCAAACCAAGGTAAAGCAATTATGAAAAATAAGGGAAGACCACCAGTAAATCAAGGAAATAATATAGCATCTTCCAGTAATACAAGGAATAATCTAGCTCAAGCTAGAATATTCAATCTATCTCAAGAAGAAGCTAGAGATAAACCTGATGTGGTTATAGGTACCATTTTATTATTCCAGCATCCTTGTTTAGTTCTTTTTGATTCTGGAGCTACGCATTCTTTTATTGCATCAAAGTTGGTTCAAAAACATTTATTGCTAGTATAATAACTTTCATCGACACTTAAAGTCAATCTACCATCAGGAGAGTCCCTAGAAACAAGTGTCTTTTGTAATTGTAAATTAGATATAAGTGGAATCTCTTGGGAAGCTAAACTCACTGTCATCCCTATAACCACTATTGATATTATCCTTAGGATGGATTGGATGAGTCAGAATAAAGCATTGATTGATTGTGCAAAGAAGAGAGTATATGTTTATAGTGGAAGTAAGAAAGTAACCTTCGTTGGTCAAAGAAGTGCAATTATTAGTCTTATTCCAGCAAATAAGATTGAAAAGCTTATTAAAAAGAAGTACCCCATATTCTTAACTTTACTCTCATGTTCAGATGCTAAATCTACAACTCTATAGGAAATTCATATAGTAAATGAGTATGCAGATGTTTTCCTAGAAGAACTTTCAGGGTTATCACCTCAAAAAGAAGTAGAATTCATCATTAATTTAAGCCAAGGAATGAATCCTTTATCAAAATCTCTATACAGAATAGCACCCAAAGAATTAGAAGAACTTAAGAATCAACTTCAGGAGTTGATTGAAAAAGGGTTTATTAGACCAAGTAATTCCCCAAGGGGAGCCCCAGTCTTGTTTGTTAAGAAGAAAGATGGGAGTATGCGCTTATGTATTGATTACTGAGAATTGAATAAGGTTACTATTAAAAACAAATACCCATTACCAAGAATTGATGATTTATTTGATCAATTAGTCGGTGCTTCCTTATTTTCCAAAATTGATTTGAGATCTGGTTATCACCAACTCCGTATCAAAGATGAAGATATTCTTAAATTTGCCTTTAGAATGCGTTATGGGCATTATAAATTCTTGGTGATGTCTCTTGGGTTAACCAACGCCCCATCCTATTTTATGGATTTGATGTAGCGAATAATGAAACCTTATTTAGATTCATTTATCATCGTCTTTATTGATGATATATTGATTTATTCTAAGAATGCTAAGGAGCATGAAGAGCATCTTAGAATCACCTTGAGCTTATTAAGGAAATATCAATTGTATGCTAAATTCTCAAAATGTGAATTTTGGCTTCAATCAGTAGCCTTCTCAGGCCATGTAATTAGCAAAGATGGAATATCAGTTGATCCAAGCAAAATAAGTGCAATTCAGGATTGGCCCCAACCTACTTCAGTAACAGAGATACGCAATTTCTTGGGATTAGCTAGTTATTATCATAAATTTGTTAAGAACTTTTCCCAAATTACAGTTCCTCTTACTCGTCTCACTCAAAAAGATGTACCTTACGTATGGGATTCATCTTGTGAATCAGAATTTCAGAAGTTAAAAGAATGTCTAACATCAGCTCGTATATTAGTTTTGCCAGTTGAAGGAAAAGAATATCAAATTTATTGTGATGCTTCTGGAATTGGGTTAGGCTGTATTCTTATGCAAGAAGGAAAGGTTATAGCCTTCGCATCTAGATAGCTTAAAGTTCATGAGAAAAATTATCCAGTTCATGATCTGGAATTAGCTGCAATAGTATTTGCACTTAAGATCTGGAGACACTACTTATATGGAGTAAGATGTGAAGTCTTCACTGATCACCAAAGTTTGAAGTATATATTTACTCAGAAAGAGATAAATTTAAGGCAGCAAAGATGGTTATAGTTAATCAAGAATTATGATTTATCAACTCAATATCATCCTAGAAAGGCAAATGTAGTAGTAGATGCACTAAGTCGAAAGGCAATTTCACATTTGCATATTTTAACCTCAAACTCTATCTTACTCAAAGAAATATAAGATCTCCAATTAGAAGTCGTATTACCATTAAATATTAATCTATTTCAAATGACGATTGAATGCTCATTAATGGATGAAATTAAAGAATCTCAACATCTTGATGAAGAATAAGTTCCTTGGTTGTATCTATTTAATCAGAAAAGCATCTAGAACTAAATTTGGATTCAAATAAGAACATTTGGTGTGGATCTAGAATTTGGATACCTAATAAAGCTGAACTAAGATTAAAAGTATTGAAAGAAGCTCACTAGTCTAGATAATCTATTCATCCCAGAAATAACAAGATGTATCAAGATTTGAAATCACACTTTTGGTGGCCAGGAATGAAGAAAAGTATAGCTAAGTTTATATCAAAATGTGAAGCTTGTAACCTAGTAAAAGCAGAACATCAGAAACTATGAGGATTACTTCAACCTTTAGCTATTCCTCAATGGAAATAGGAAGATATTTCTATGGATTTTATAATAGGGTTTCCTCGTTCAAAATCCAATAATGATTCTATTTGGGTAATTGTGGATAGACTTACAAAATCAGCACACTTTTTACCCATAAAGCAGATAGATTCAATAGACAAATTGGCAAAGATCTATCTAAGAGAAATAGTAAGATTGCATGGTATTCTAAAAACTATCATTTCTGATAGAGATAGCAGATTCACTTAAAAGTTCTGGAGAGCAGTTCATCAAGATATTGGTTCTCAGCTCTGTATGAGCACAACTTTTCATCCGCAAACTGATGGACAAATTGAAAGAGTGAATCAAACTATAAAAGATCTTCTTTGTCTTTGTGTATTAGATTTTGGAGGAAATTGGGATGATCACCTTCCATTAATTGAATTTTCTTATAATAACAATTTTCAAGCAAGCATTGGAATGGCTCCTTATGAAGCCTTTTATGGAAGAAAGTGTATCACTCCTTTATCCTGGAATAATGTTGCAGAAAATAGGATATTAAAATCAAATTTGATTCTTCAAGCAACAGAAAAGATTAAGTTAATTCATCATCGGATGAAAGCAGCTCAAGATAGGTAGAAGCAGTATTTCGATGCTCATCATCATCATGTTGAATTTTTTGTTGGAGATTTCGTATATCTGAAAGTAAATTTATTCATAGGAGTTTCAAGATTTGGCATTTCTGGGAAATTAAGTTCAAGATTTATTAGACCTTTTAAAGTCTTAAAAAGAGTAGGCCAGGTGGCATATCAAATCAAGCTTCCATCACATCTGAGTCTGATGCATGATGTGTTTCATATCTCCTCATTAAGGAAATGCTTATTAGAACCTTTAATGAGAGTCGAAGTAGAAGATATCAATTTGCAACCAAACCTCAGCTATGTGATTGAACCAGAGGAAATTTTAGATCAAGATGAGAGAAAATTAAGAAATAAATCTATTCCCATGATAAAAGTTCAATGGAAGAATTGCCGCAAAGAAGAAGCTACATGGGAAGAAGAATCAAGGATGAAGAAAGCATATTCTCACTTATTTCACTAGTAAGTAATTCTAAATCTATTAAATTTCCTCAAATTTTAGATTGATGTCGGGACGACATCCCTTTTAAGTTGAAGAGAATGTAAAATACCAGAAATTATTCTCAATTTTGTTTATTAATATTTAAATAATTTTGACCTCATATTGAAAATTTAACTTCACCATTGCGTTCACCACCCCCAATTAGCTAGGGGTGAAGTTATGAATACATTTGGAAGTTGTTAAAATTTTATCGAATATTTTAATATTATTTAAATACCTGAAAATTCGAATAATTAAATACTCATCAAATTAAAAATTTGAGTGCACCGTTGTGTTCAGAGCACCTCATTTAGCTAGGAGTGATTTATTGGAAATTTTTGGAATACAATTAAGTGATTAAAATTAATTAATGAAGTTTGGTAATTTAAATAAATAATATTAATATTATTATTTATTATTAACGGCGCCGTCTGCCCTAGCTTATGTCGTCCCTATTTTTTTAATCGTGACGTCTAAATGGACGGATCAACTCAATCCGTTCGATCTTGGGATCAGACGGTCAAGAGTTTGTCTTCCCCGATTCATCTCCGCGTGTCCCGGAAGAAGACGCGCATCCTTCTACTCGTTCGCCATCCGTCAATCACCACTGAAGCACGCCGCCCGAGACTTCTTTAAGTCCTAAAATTATTCCTATTATCCAATCTACTCGATTGGGGCTAAAGGATTCTAAGGAACGCTCGATTGAGAATCAAAATTTAACCCTAGCTGTTGATCAGGTATTCTTCTATACTTCCTTTGTCTTCATTTAGATTGCTTCAAATCCAATTCGCATATCTATTCCAATGCATAGATTGCAATTATAAAGTATCTGATCGATTAATCAATGGCTCGATCAATAGAATTTTTGAATCTAACCACAGTTGAAACAGTTATCTCCTTCATTCCGGACCCTCATCGCTAGGGCAAACCTTAGCCAGCGGCATAATGTGTCTCCATTAATGATTCAACCACCGTTAGATAGGTAACATCCATGTCCACCTTCGGCCGTGCGGGCCAGGCCTTATCGCCGGCGGAAAGGGACTAATAATTGATGCCCTATAGCACCTTAGCGAGAGGATGCTTGAAGTTTAATTTGGGTCGCGCCCAACTCGCGGCCCGATCCACGAACCCATGTCTATCGTGCATAAGCCAAATGCAGAAGGTGGGTCCCGCTCAACGTGACTCGTACGATGGCGGGCCACGTGTCGAATCTTACGGCAGCGTGTGGGTCCCGTCTACATCTCGTGGACGAATCGCAAAGCGACACGTGGCCTTGGGTCTGCCGCCATCTAATCCAGACTGCTGCGTAGAGCCCACCTGCAGAGATATAAGTAAATTATAAAAATATAATATATATATATATATATATATAATACTTATAACGTAACTATATATATATATATACTGTAAAGTAAATATTTATAAAAATATTCTTATATATATATATATATATATATATATATATGAAAACAGAATAATAAATATTTTAAAAATTAAACTTACTAATTGTATTAAGTCATTAATCAGATTAATTAATTCAATAATAATATAATAAGCATGTTTTAATTAAATCAATTAAATCCTAAAGTTTAATAATTCATAATTTTCAAAATATAAATCCAATTAATACAAACAAATATATCATTTTAATCAGCAAAATTAGAGGAATAATATGAAGTAATCAAATTTCCATTTGGACAGATATTTTGCATAATGATATTTTAGAATATTTAAATAATTACAAAAATAATACAAAAACTTAGATTAGCCATTACTTTGTGTATGGTTACCCAAACATACCCAATATGGGTCTCAAAATACTCAAAAAATCCTAAAAAATATTTTAGTAGTGTAAATTTTGCCATTTATATTAGATTTAGATTAATCACAATTAGGTCATAACCCTAATTAAGCCTTTAACCCTAGAAACTTTAAATAGCCATAAGTATGTCAATTTAGCTCCAAATTAGGTGATCCAAATATCAATTTAGATCAGTAAATTGTAAAAATATTTAGGATCCAATTGTTAGATCTCCTAATTAACCTTAATTACTCTAAATCTTGATTAGTGAATATTAGCAAATCTAGTGATCCAAATTAAGTAATTTCAGTTCCAGAGGACTCATAAAATAAATTAAAACATAGCTGTATAATTAGTTTAGTAATTCTATGATTAATTTAACTAATCACTCACTAATCATATTAAAAACTAATTATTAACCCTAGAACTTGTATTGGCTATAACTTAACCAATATATATCAGAAATTGATGATTTTAGATTCTATGGAAACCTTAGAACATAATATACAATAAAAAAACAAAAAATTTTAGATTTATATTAAGGGTAAATATTTACTAAAATGCCCTTATAAAGTCAAATTCCTAATTTGACCTTATAAGGCATAATAATTAAGTAACTTAATAAAATAAATCAAATATTCTTCATTATTATTTTAGAAACTTAATATTACAAATCATATTAAAAGCATGAAAACATCAAATTAATGAATTAAATTATTTTTGGCAGATTAGAGAAATTGAATTGGTTGATATTTTATCAAAATAATCAGGTACGTAAATCTACTTATAAGTTTTATTTCAGTATTCTTATTTGAGCACTATTTATTTAAATTGCTTACCGCTATTAAATCTGCAAAAGAATGTTGTCAAATAGCATGTAACAAAAAGGTGAAAAATGGTATATATTTTGTGATGTTTATCTTTGGAGGATGGAAAGCAACACTGAAAATCTGTACAGATTGGGCCTGCTGGCAGCCCCTGGGAGTTATATGGAGGGATTTAGCCCTTTTTAGGAAGTGGGAAAATCCAGATGAAAGACACACCATCAGTTCTTATTTTGAGTAAGCTACCGACGGGTAGTGAGATAAGCTTCCTACAGGTTATGCCTATGGGTTTACCCATTTGAGCTCAGAAGTCTACATACTCGACTTATTGTTACAAATGCTTTTGATAAAATTTATCCTTTTCATATATGTTAAATTTCAAAGCTAATATGCAGGACAATATTTAAATTTGAGAAATTTGCTTTTCTTTCATATACAGATATTCAGTCATTTCCATATTTGATTTATGCCTATTATAAGATGCTAAAATACTCTTATAAGAATAATTTGCGTACTCCTACCTGACTGGTAACTGTGTTTTTCAAGTTTTGATAATTAAAAGATTTGGAAGATCTGCCTAAGAGATTTACAGAGAAGCAGTTGATATGTGAGAGAATAAAGATGTTTTAAATTATTATTGTAAATATAAAAACTATTGTAAATTTCATATGTGTATGGCTCTGAATGTAAATATGGATATTCATGTATTTTGTTTTCTTTATTTTTATAAATGAATATTTCCAGTATATGAATCATTCATTTGACACTCTCGAACTTCGATCCCCGGTCGCCACATCTTCTTTATGATAGAGAGCTAAATCTCCCTTGTGGAGGGTTGGGGTAATCCCATATGTTTGATAGTTACTTTCATTTGTGTGAAGTTTTCCTCAAGCATTAATAAAAGTTATGAACTCAATGTCTTGCTCAAGAAATACTTAATATTACTGTAGTCTTGATTATGAATTAAAGGAAAATGGACTAATGAACTCAAGAACTAAGGTGTCTTGTGCTCCATAGCTCAGCTTGAGTTAGATGTTAGATCTATGAGTGCATAAGAGCCTAGAAATATGTGAGAAAGTTCTTGAGCTTAGTGCACCTTAATTTAAGCTCAACTAAAGTGTTGATATATGTGATGCTAAGACCCACTAATTGAGCCCCTTAGCTCCACATAATTGAGGGAGGGAAAGAAATAGTTGTGTGCTCATGAACGAGGTGACATAATCATTAAGCCCAATATATTAAACGCCTTATTTCAACTATGTGCGATGCGAGTGACGCTCTTAGTGGAATCAATGCTTATAAGATCTTAAAAAATTTAATAATCCTCATCTCCTTGATCAAGAGATAAGATGAAAACTACAAACCTAAAATCTTTTAAGAATCTTTGTACCGAAATCGAACCGACTGTGTGTTCATTTCGGGCACAAGATTTGAACTTGTGAATTCTTGAGATAAAACTCAAGGAAGGATAATATGCACTTGATTTAAATCTGAGTAAATGAAAGATAAATGCTTAAGAAATTATCATGCATAAGTGACCTATCATGACATGTGGGATGAACCCAACTCTCATCTTCCTTTTATCTGACTTATTTTCTACTTAGTGATTGTTATGCTTGATCTAGAACCAACTAAAACTAAATTCTCATAGCTTAAACATTAGTGAGAATAGATACACCTTAGTAATAAAACATCCAATTCTTTATGATTCGATAAATCCCAGAAACTCACACTTTCCACTTATTACTTCAGACCACGTACACTTGTGTGCAAGCGTAGACGTGTAATTACAATCTGTCAAGATTGAATATTACCCATGAAGTGGGAGTGGTTAGTAGATCTATGGGAAACCCAGGGAAGCACCATTGGGATACGGTCTAGTGGATATTGTGATATCCAAAAGGTACAACATGCAAAACACTTTGCTTTGAAAGATATGACAATTCTCTGCAGGGCTATGTAGACTCAGATCTTACACTAGAAGTTGATAGCTAAAGGAGCACTACTAAATATATATATACATTGGGAAGTACAGCAGTATGCAGAATCTCTAGGCTATAGACAATATTGTTCTATCTACCAGAGAGGCGGTGTACATCACCATTACAAAGGAGATTAAGGAGATGATCTGTTTCAAAAGTTTTATAATGGAATTGGGCAAGGAGTTGGAGGATGTAAAACTCTACAATGATAGTATGAGTGCTATTAGATTAGCCAAGAATGCAGTATTTATTGCTAAGAAAAAGCACATAAAACTCTGGTACTATTTCATTAGAACACTGTTGGAAGAAGGTAAGCTGAGATTAGAGAAGATTCACACTTCTAAGAATCCCGATGACATGCTTACAAAAGCGGTAATAGTGGAGAAACTGAAGCTATGCACTGCTTCTGTTGGCCTCAGTATGTGACAAAAAAGCAGCGGTGAGCCACACCACGTTCCTGACTGAGATTGAAGAAGATAATGAAGATTTAAGGAGAAAAAGAGATAATTTTAAAAAAGGTATTTAAGTGGGAGATTGTTATGTTGTGGAGATCATTTAAAACATCATGGTAATTCTAATGGTGCTTTTGTGAGCTTTCGAAAGGTTTCGAGGCTATTCGGAACAAATTTGGAGTTCAGCTGCAGCATATGAGGCACAATGCATCGTGGCATGTTGCAACGCGCCATGCCGCCCAGCACCAAATAGGAAGGCGTCGTAGCATGCTTTGGCGGCCAGCAGACCGAGAATAAGGCGTTGCAGCGTGCACTAGCAAATGGAGTCCAAAGGTTGGGGCACTGCCGCACGCCATAGCGAACGTATGTGTTAATCAGATGATGTGTTTTTATTTACTAAAAAATATTTCAACTAAATGGAATATATAAGTAATTCCTTTGAGTTTAAAATTGATAAATCAGAAGGTGAACAAAATGTTGTATTTGAGTTAAAAAGTGGGGAAGAAAGTATATATCATAATTATTATATCTCAAATAGGTTATGGGTGATAATTTTACCCAGAAGTTGCTCAAAAATCACTCAAATTTTGAGTCGAATTGAACTAGACTTTGAAATTTTTGAATCGATTCTCGAGTTGAATATTTGGACTCAAACCTGATTTTTGTCTAGCTCAAGTTAGGCTTGACTCGACTGAAATTGGGTTCGAGTTAAATTGAAATATATATACCAATAATGTATAAATATATGAAGCTACATTTACTTAATGGAAGTATGCCGCAGCACAACCGGTTATGACGCTCGCTCGTCACCCGACCTATCGCGGTTCGATAATTGGATAAATTCTTTTTTATTCACTGTCTGTCGCAGATTTGAAAGGGATTATAACTAATGAGCTTAAAAATTATAGTCATTTTCTTGTTTAAAATACTTTTCTTTCTTTAGTGTGTTTATTGTCATTACAGCTTGAAAGTGATCATATTTCAAAAAAGATTGAAATTGATGAAAATGAAGAACTTAGCATGCTACAGCGTACCATAACACACTCCGACGCACCGCAGCAGAACCAACCTGAGAGGTCGGCATTACAGCACGCTGCAGCGCCCCTCTTAAACAATAAGCTCAGTGCTATAGCGCGCCATGACTGATCCAGACAGAGAACTCAGCGCTACAACATGTCTGTGCTCTTTATTCCCCAGAGCCTGGCACTATAGTGCACTGTAGTGCGCTCAAACATAGAGCCAGACACTATAGTGTGCCCCAGCGCGTTCCCAACAGAGACTAAGGCACTATAGCGCACTATAGAGCACGCTCAAACAAATAACCTAGCACTATAGTGTGCCACTGTGCCCTTTAGACAAAAAGCATGGCACTGTAATGAATGTGAAATTGTTCCCTAGTGTTGTACTCTCTCTTTACCCCGTTTGATTTCTTGTAAAAGCCATGCAAGGGCTTGTAATTTCTTGTTGCCTTCCTTGTAATTTTAACTTAATGGCAGCCTAAAATTTCCTTGGGGAGGGTTGGACCTAAGAATGTAAATATGTAATGATGTAATGTTATGTACTCTTTATTTTGAATGAATATTATTTAGTTCTTCATCTTTGGAAAATTGAGAATGAATGAATTGATTATTCTAGAACTATAATATATAAATCTTGTATAAGTATTTTCATAATTAAATCCTATAGAGCTCATTGATCGCTTAGTCTTAAGGCTGCTCATGCTTGAGCATTAGCACTGCTAAAGTTTGTGACAACATTTGTTGTGCAAAAATAGCCCATGCACAATCTTAGATTTATGCCGATCAATTGAGCCATGTGAGATATTAACATTTTTTGAGCTCCATGAATCATTCTTAATTTATGCGAGGTGATGGTGCATGCTAAACTTAGAGCTACATGACAAGCTCTTTGAGCAGCAAAGAACATCACCTTGGCTAAATTGAGATGTTGATGCGTGTGAGCCAAGAGCCACTAATTGAGCCCCATAGCTCACTCTAGAATTAAGTGAGGTTTTAGAGTGTTATGTGCTATGGGTGATGTGACATAACCTCATCTAGCCTAGTAGTTCATCTCCTTATATAAATCGTGAGTTGATGCATGTGAGCAATTAGTGGAATCAAGTTTATGTGATACTTAACCTAAATTATAGTTTTCATAACTTAGACATAAGGAATGAATTCATTAATTAAAAATCAATTGAATGTCTATGTGCAAAAATTGAACCTTCTTGTGTTCATTTTGCTCACTAGACAAGACTTAGTACATTAAGTAATATAATGAGAGAAGATTAAGTCTCCTAATTATCAAAAAATAAATTATTTTAATTCACTTAACATGAAATTAACAAGAAGTGTACTTACATGAACCCATATTTAATTGCATGCTGAAACCCATATCTCCCTATTTTCATTAAAAGTAGTTTATAATCAAGAAACTATGATATCGACATTTATGACCAAAACAACAAATAAATTTGGCATTTAAACATTAGAGGAATTAAGCACACTCTAGTAACAAAATAGAACACCATTCCTAAAGAATGATAAATCATAGGATCTTACCATCCCTTATTACTTTAGACCACGTACACTTGCGTTCAAGTGCAGACTATGTATTTTCTGTCTATCAATAGCGTATTTGAAATCCGCGATAATCTTCTATCTATCAGATGCGATATCTTTTGCACGAAGAGTCGCAGAGGGGTAAGTTCTCATTTTTTTGATCTTTTACAACTTTTCTCTCGCCTTCTTCTATCTTCTCGCCTTCTCCTGGCTCCTTGCCTTCTTCTGGCTGATGAATCCTTCCCTCTTGAGTTCTGAATATGATCTTTTTGGCTTTTTGTCTTGGCTTCTTGCTAATCGCAATTCTTTTATGTTAAAATCACATGTTTCCAACATTTGCATAGGTTTTATAAATTGTTTAATAGTTTATATAATTTTGTTAGGGCCTTAAAACATTCATGAAGTTGTGAGCCATCATCTTCTTTCATTTTTACGAGTTACAGTTTAACGATCTGTGGAAATTTTTGTCAAATAATTTTTGTGTTCTTTTAGAGTTTTCAGTAATGTAGTAAGTTTTTATCATATTTTATGGTTAAAGTTGCAAGCTCAATATGTAATTCTGTATATGTTCTATACTTTTGTTTAATTTTAGGGTTTCTAGACATGCAAAGATTTATGAGATTGTAACTTTATTTTTAGGGTTAAGCTATTAGTTAGAATTGTACTCATACAGTTAAAGTCTAACGGTTAGTTTAACATTTTGTAAAATTATTTCTATGTTTTTTTAGGGATTTTGGTCTTACAGTAAGTTGTTTGCATGTCTTAGGGTTCAAGCTACAAGATAATATTGTGATTCTATTTATATTCTGTACTTTTATTTAATTTTATAGTTCTTAGACATGCAATAATTTATGAGCCTATAACTCTATTTTTAGGGTTAAGCAATAAGGTTACAATTATAGATTGATAGTCTGACAATTTGTTTAATAATTTGCCAAATTAATTGTTTTTATAGGGATTTCAGTCTTGCAGTAAGTTGTTTGCATGTTTTAGGGCTCAAGCTGCATGCTGATGCTCTAATTTTGTTTACATTAGGTACTTTTATATAATTTTAGGGTTTTAGACATGAAATAATTTATGAGCTTGAAACTCTATTTTTAGGACTAAGATGTGAGTTAGAATTTTGCTTCTATAATTAAAGATTTATAGTTTAATAATTTGGTTAATATTTTGTCAAATTATTTGGTTGTTTTAGACTTTTTAGTCTTGCAGTAAGTTGTTCGTATGTTTATGGTTAAAGCTGCAAGTTGATGTTATGATTTTGTTTACATTCTATGCTTCTGTTTAATTTTAGAATTTTTAGATATGCAATAATTTATGAGTCTATAACTCTTTAAAGCTGCGAGTAAAAGTTCTATTTTAATAGTTACAGTATCACAAACTATTTAGTGTTTTGTCAAATTATTTATGTATTTTCTTATAATTTTCAGAGTTGCATTAATAATTGCATGTTTTAGGATTAGTTGGTTAAAGCCTCATGCAGTCAACTAATGATGTCATTCCATTTATGTTATGTAATTCTATTTAATGTTATTTCAATTTTCTTATGGCTTTAGACATACAACAAATTATATGCATGTTATTTGAGTTAAAGCATAAACTTATATGTGATGATTATAATTACTTTTTAGGATTTAAAATAACTCTTCTTATGAATGTATATGTGTTGATCAGCTGATGTGTTCTTATTTATTAAAAATATTTTAGTTAAATTGAAAATATAAGTAATTCCTTTAAGATAGAAACTGATAAATTAGGAGGTGAACAAAATATTGTATTTGAGCTAAAAAGTGGGGAAGCAAGTACCGATCATATTATTATTATATCCCAAACATGTGAAATAAGTCAAACTATTTCAAATGTTAGGACATTAAAAAAAAGAAATGTAATTTGGGATCATTTTGAAATAATAAAGTCTAAAGATAATAAGGGTAATGCAGTTGATAAACTAGCATATAGGCATTGTTGTAAGACTTATATGTCCCAGAAAACTAAATCTATCTCAAATTATTTTAGGCATATCCAACTTTATCTAGTTTTATGTCATGCAAACAAAAATAGAAGATTTTTAACCTAGATATATTAGATAAAGAAAATTCAGTAGATATTAAAACTAGTAATTTTACTGTTACATCTACATATGATAACAACAAAGTTAGAAATATATTGATAAAGATGATTATTACGGCTGAGTTATCTCTTATGTTTGTAGGGCAACCATATTTCAATTTCATTACACATATTTTGAATACTAATTATAGGAAAACTTCTAGGAAGATTATACATGCTGAATGCATGAAAGTTTTTGAAACAAAGAAGGATAAGATAAAAAAAGTGCTAAAGTTTATGAATCATATTTCTTTAATAGCTAATTATTTGAATTCATATCAATCAATAGGGTATATGTGCTTAGCCTCACACTACATTGATTTTGATTAAGTGTTGCAATATTCCATTATAAAGTTTATTGACCTTGAACCTCCGTATACCGCACATGTCATTGCTGATTCCATTAGTAAGTGCATTATATAGTGGGAATTCCACAAAAGAGTTTTTATGATTACATTTGATAATGCGAGAGCTAATGATAATGCAACAAAGATTTTGTCAAAAAATTTTGAGAACACTAATAGACTTTTTCTTATGGAAAAATATTTCGTATTCGTTGATGTGCACATGTTTTAAATTTGATTATTAAGAAAGCCTTAAGAATTGCAATAATGTCATTGAAGTTGTTCGAGAGGCCATTGTTTATATTAAAAAATATTCAAGCTGCTTAAAAACATTTGGTGAGATTATAAGATTAGTTGGTGTATCGACTCATAGAGTTATTTCTGGTGATGTTAAACTAAGGTGGAACTCCCCATTCTATATACTGGATTGTGCCTTTCATTATAAAATTGTGTTGTATAAATTTTTTAGAAAAGATAAGGGACTAGTTTGGGGTTTGATTGATGCTGATTGGGATAGATTTGACAGAATTAAATAAATTTCTTAAAGTTTTTGAGAATGTTTCAAAGATATTTTAAGGTTCAACATACCCAAATGCTGGTCTCTTCCTTCCTGAAATGATTCATATTAAATATATTATTGAGAGGGGGGCAAGTGAGAATGATGATTTGGTTAGGTTTATGTGCATTTCAATGAAAGAAAATTTGACAAGTACTGGTTTGATACTAACTTGATAATGTGCATTATCATTGTGCTTGATCCAAGGTGAAAAATATCATTTATTAAATTTGCATTTAGATACATATATTATGGCTCAACCCTTAATGAGAAAGTTGAGTGAGTTTTACAAAATTTGCATGACTTGTATGGCTATTATTATGTAGATACATCTTAAGCAGTTTTTGATTCTTCAAATAGTTTGCAAATGCATCAAAGAAGCTCTAGTAAGTTATTATGATCCAAAAAATTCAGTTTTAAGAGATTTTGACTTCTTTTTGGAGTCTGCTTATGCCAACCAGCCAATTAAATTAGAGATAGAGCTTTATTTAGATGAGGATTGCATTAAGGTTTGACAAGAACAAAGATCTTCATTTGATGTTTTAAAATGGTGGAAAATGATTTTATAAAAATGACCTACATTAGCAAATATTGAAAA
This sequence comes from Gastrodia elata, assembly GCA_016760335.1. NCBI lineage: Eukaryota > Viridiplantae > Streptophyta > Magnoliopsida > Asparagales > Orchidaceae > Gastrodia > Gastrodia elata. The sequence goes on from CM028676.1 coordinate 34,895,543, forward strand.
AGGTATTCTTTATATTACCATTACAACTACTGCTTATGTATCTACATTTAGTGTAGGTGGTAATGTACTTGATGATTATAGAAGTTTGTCATCATTAAGTATAATTAATACTTTTATTTGTACAACAAATTGGATTATTGGGTCTCAAATTGTAATAACCTTGGGTTGTTACCCTGTTTAATTCTTAACTTAATTAAGTATTAATTATGATCCCATTGCTTTGAGACTATCAAGTTAAGCTAATCCTAAAAATTTGAAGTCAATTGAACTTCTCTAAGTCAAGTTAGCATTTTGATTAGTCTATATGTCCTAGATTATACCTAAAATATTTTGATCTCGGAATTAAAATCTGATTGCATTTTTGAACTCCTCACCCCTAAAGCTAGAGGTGAAAGTTTGGTAAATTTTGGAAATCATTTAGGCCATAGTTCAAATTAAATTAAATTGGTCTAATTGCATTTTAGGGCTTCCAATAATTCAATTTTGAAAATCTACCCTCAACTAATTTACCCGTTGGGATTCACTGTGCGGATCACAGGCAATCCATTGTGGAGCCCAGGTCGCGTGACAGCAGGATTCTGTTCCATCCCGTCATTCCTTTCGTGAATCCCATGGTTGGGATCTAAGATCCGCGGAACCATGGATCTGCCATTGGATTCGCTCTACGGATCCTATAGCCTGGATCGCTTCTGCGATCGGCAGTTAGGATTCGAGTAATCCGAGCCGTTCTGACATCTAATCGATCAATCAGACGGCATCCGAAGGTCTCGCTACTGTGGACCTTCGTCTTCCTCTCGCTCGTGCCTGACAGAATATCTTCCCCTTACTGCCAGCTGCCAAGCCTGTCTCCCACTCGTGCCTCCAACTCAGCAAGGTCATTAAAACCTCTCCCGTTATGGTTTGGAGTCCTGATCTGGCCCTGTGACCCAACTGAGCTCAATTTAGAAAATTGAGAGCTTGGCCATGGCCTGATCTCTTGGGCCTCTCTAGCCTATGCCTCTGGAACCTTCTCAATTTCTCTCTAAAGCTATAAATAGCCTCATGTTGCCCCAAGGATTAGCTTGTTGATCAATTGAGGTGAGTTCATACTGAGTCACCATTGCCGTCTATTTGAGCCCCATTAGTCAAATCTAGAGGCTTGTGAACTACTAATAGTAGGCTCTCTTGGTGTTCAGGACCCTTTGTGCTGTTTAGAAGCTTAGTCAGTTCTAGTCTTTCCCTCTGTTGGCCATTCGATCTCAGTCGTTGAACCAGGTACCCTCATTTGTAAGCATTGAGCCAAAGAGGCTTGGGCTCATCTCCTTTTGATTCGTATGAGTGCATATTAACATTTCGAGCTTAATGTGATCATGCATATGCCCTAAGCTAGCTTAAATTGATCAAATTCGATTGATCGGGCTAAGAACCGTAAAAGGGCTTGATCCGAGTAAGGACCCAACGATCTAGCCCACCTCAGACCCTCAGGCTAGAGGGCTTTGATCCGCTTCACCTCCCTGAAGGTGCAGGGATCGACCCTTGGGAGAATCATGGCCTCTGTGGGGAGAATTGTCTCCCCATAGTAGTTCCAATTCAGGAGCTCTCAGGTGAGCAAGGTCCGGGCGAACCAGACTTCCTCACAGAGGCTTCGAGTCCTAATTAGTGCCTCTTAGCTCAGGGATAGATTTGTGATTGACCCGAGAACAAGGCGTGCACTCTAGGTGGAGAATTTCACCATTTATGGTTTCCTTATTCGGCCACTGTTGAGAGGGATCGAGGCGGGGATGACGGCATTGTGTGGGTTGGGTCAGCCCGTGACCCGCGCTATGCGACATTGCCGGGATCCCCGAGCCCCGGTCGACCCGCGCAGTTTGGACTTTGGGCCGAGCCCATTTTATTTAAATCTAATTAATTAGATTTATTTTCCTTAAGGAAAATAAATCCAATTAATCAAATGATAGGGAAATTAAATTGGAAAAATGCAAACTAAATTAATGTAATAATTTTTGATCAACTGATTTAAACCCTATGGTATTATATGCCAAAATGATCAGAAAATCATCAGGAATCTGAATATAGATTAATATTGAACTTTAATGGTTGGATTTTTTGGATTAGCCCAATTATTGCAAAACTTAATTAGGGTTTCTTAGCATGTATACTTAGCCAAATTGCATGGTTAAGATGTCATTATGTTTCTCATACCTTGTAGAATGCATGTACTAGGTAAATTAATTTTTTGATTATTATATCTTTAATTATGCCTTAATTTTGTAAAATTATGATTAATAAAAATTAGGGTTTCTAATTACTTGATCTTAGTAAACTTAGTCTCTGATTAATCAACTGCATGTATGAAATGTAAATGCTAAGTTCTATAACCTTCTAGTGGTTAAATTTGTGGCTAGGTGCTAATCTACGTATCTTGATCTAGGGTTTGTATAGCACTAATTACTCCTTGATTTTCTATAAATTTCTATTAATATGCTTTTACAAAAGTAGCATGAAAGTAAATAAACCCTCACATGCAACTTCAACTCTTGATTTCATGAAATGATAATTACACCTCTTAAACTTAAGAAATCCCAAGATCTTAATCAAGTAGTTAATACTTGATCTAGATCTTGGATTTCCATCAATAATGCACCCCTAATCTATATGATTTGCCAATTGACCTTTAAATAAACAATTGATCTTAATTAGGTAAGAGTAGGGGTTAAACCCTAACCTATTTGATTAAGATATAAACCTTTGACTGCTTAATCAAACGACTTGATTGTAAGATAATTTAATTGACATTATTCCAATAATGCATCTAATTTAGTATTGATCTTAAATCTTTGAATTAGAAGTGTTAAGGTTAATAATGAATCTATGTGATTGAATAATCCGAATTAAGCTATAGATATTTGAATTTCTCTTATATAAGACTATTAGCATAAGATAAATAATACAGTTGTATGATTTAACTAATGATCTAAGTCTAATAATATCTTTGATTTCATCCCATGATTGTAGAATAGAATGAGATCAGATGGGTTTAATTATCTAATCTGATCACTTTAATTCAAGTTAATAAGTAACCTTTAAATATTATCTTAAGTAGTAGAAATGTGAGTTCTCAAGGATCGTGCGATAGGATCATTTTTAAAATGTCTAAAAGACCTTAATTGATGATATATTGAGGTAGGGAGAACTTTTGTAACTTATTGAGGCAGAATCTTAGATGATATTTTCTAACCTTAGAAGTTGATCTTAACACCTCATGGTAGGAACACCTATAGTATTTAGAGTGAAACTTCTTCCTTGTGGTAGATACCCATATTAGTGATCTTTTGATCACATCCTTAGAGCCTTGTATAGGGCTCACCTGATTAGAGTAAGGATTGATAGTCTTGATAAATCTTTGTTGAATAAATAGAATCATTGAACCCAGATTGCTAGTTGGGTATAGTAGGGTATACCCATAATGCTGGATTATTTCAGTAGCATTCAGGGTTGGTTGATTCATCTTAGTGTAAGATTATGTTTGTGTTCTATCCTGCGAGTTTAGTCGAACATAGTCTCACTTAGACTAAATCATTCAATCCTAAGTATGTTATGATTAGGGACTCAGATTATTAGCTTGTTTGAATAAAAATTGCCATCGGGTGAAACCTTCTATCAAAGATCGCTTCCATATGTGTGTTTCAAGCAAACTATGTGATTCTAATCACCGTCTTTACAATACTATGTGTGGTTGTGAGTTGGGTATCCTAATAGCTTAGTTTGAGATACAAATCACCATCGGGTGATGCCTCCTATCAAAGATCGCTTTGTTAGGTGTGACTTAATCAAACTAAGTGTTAAAAACCACCCTACTTGGAAATATGCTAATTATGTGTATACGATCTTTTCATCTAACGATTTTTAAGTAAAATCTCAACTCAACCAATTATCAAAATTAGAATCTAGAAGTCAGAATCCTTCTAGCAAGATTTTGCACAATGGAGTTCATGGATTCATTATCAGATTTTGAAGCACTTTTAGATTTCTAGATTTACCTTATGTAGTATAGAAGCATGAGCATGAGCATGAGTGTGATAATTGAGTTTCATGGTAATGTATAAGTATCAGTGATAAATTATGGGTTTCAGAATATTGCATACATTAACTGGGGAATGTTATGATGCATCGGTATCACAGTAAAATACATTCCCAACTGGATATATGCAAATATTGGACCGTACGACTCATAACAATTCAGTGATAGTCCCGTTGCATATTAGTGGCATACAGTATTTTGGCATATTGTACAACATTGGATATTTTTATATTAGTTTCAGATCATTTGTTGTTTTTATTTACCTTTAATATTCAGTTTATAGTTCAATTTTACTTTATTTAATTTATACAGTCTTAGTTATACAGTGCCCTTATAGCTTTTCTACAATTTTATTTACTTTACTATTATATTATGATATTTTAGAACTATTTAGTTTAGTTCAATGTGTTAGACTTCTTGTCTAACACGAGGTACTTTTGGGATCCAGCAAATTGCTAGATCCTGAGCAGCTCGTAGAGCCACGATAGGAGGACTTGCAGGAGATCCAAGAGGAGTACGTGGAGTCTTAGTGAACCCATCTTTCACCTTGTTGCTTTCTTCTTTTATTTTAGTACTATTGTTGAACTTTACTTTTACATCATTTTAAAATAGTTTATTATAATTTTGGATGTATTTTACTTTTTTTTTTCTGAGATGAATGTTTACTACTGTTCTGTGATGAAAGTATTCTGGATGTTTTGCTTTAGCTTCTTCACTATGTTATTCTATTACTATACTTAGTATTGTAATGTGATCAACATACTAGAAATGCTGATATATTGAGAGCATATATTGGATTCCTTATTTACCTTTTTAATCCAATGTATGTATTAGTCCAATACTTAGGATAAGTAACTTGCTCTAATCTTAAGTATTGCCTCTCGGCCCTTCTCTTGGGTTGAGTTAGCATGCCTCAGTGTGGCTAGTTTCTTTAGTGAGCCTATTCATGGAGATGAGTTATGCCTTCCCAAATAGCGTATCGCACTACAGCCGAATTTAGTTTATGTTTTGCTCGTGGTGATGGGGCGAGGTGTTACAGTTGGTATCAGAGATGTATCATAAAGTGTCAGACAAGGAGTTTGTATCTATTTACTTTATGATTTGTTCTTTATATCGAGTCAATATCACAAGTAACTAAGTGTAGGAAAAGCAAACATCCAAAAGTTCATCAAGTTATCTCAGAAATGAAAGTTTGATTATGTCTAGAATGAGGACATTCTAAGAATTAAATGCACATAATAATATTATTGAAACTGTGAACTTTTAAATATAAATTAGACATCCTAGGATTTTAATGAACTTCAAATAAAGTAATAATATATGAATAAATTACTTTTGAGTTGAGTTACTTTAGGGATGGAATACACGAAGTCAGCATTTTGGTTCTATCTTAGAAGATTTGAAGACTACTAGCTATATGATCATCGAGATGGCCAGATCTATGGTAGGATCATCGTTGGAGTGCCATCTCGCAGAGTCTAAGTACTAGATAAAATCATTGTCCATTCATCCTTTGGAGGTACCAGTCTTACAGCACTCACCAAAGAATGGTTTGACTGCGTTACTACATCACTTCGAGAGACGGCCTGTCCTGAGGAGTATCGTCTTGAGATCGTGGAGATCCTACTGAGGGGATCAGCAAGTCATTGGTAGTTTTGGGTTTAAATGCAATTAGTGTGATAAGACAATATTGAGAAATCACTAAACTCAATATTGATACATCACCATAATATCTAACACTAGATTAGAAGGAAGCTAATCCAAATCATTAGATATTATGTTTATCCAAGGATTCAAAAGAGAGTCTTAAGTTAAGATGGAAAGAATTTTATGATCACATTACATAAAATACGAATGAAAATAAGAATTTAAAAACATATGATTTGAGTACTTGCAATTTTAGATATGAAAATGCAAATGATTAGCATATGAGATATGAGTGTACATTATGCAATGTATGTATAAATCAATTCAATTTTAAAAATTACGACATGATTTCTACTGTATTTGATCAAAAGAACACATACAACATCAACATATAAGTTTTCCATTCCAATGAAAGATTAATTAAAAGGATAGCAACATAAAACTAATATAAAGTTAATCTATTACATGAGGTTGCTTATTTCAAATTCTAGTATAAAGTCAATCTGTTACATGTGATTGCTTATTTCAAATTATAGTATAAAGTCAATTCATTATATGGGATTGCTTATTTTCAATTCTATTAATTTAAAGTGAAAAAAAGTATATGTAGCAATCACCTATCCTAGGGTATACTCATCTTGCATCACTTACAACATTTTAAATAAGAAATTAACAGCTAAATTCCAAACAATTATGCAACTAAGTTCCAGATAGGTATGCACTAAGTTCCAATTAAATATGAAAGTAATTATGCAACTAAGGATTTAGTTAACATTCATTCACATAAATCCATTCGTCCCAAACCAAACATTTAAGTATAAGATTTAAACTCCAACACAAGCATAGTAAATACAAAATAAATGACTTTAATTATTACAAGCTAATAGTAAATAAAGGAAGTAAAGAAGGTAAGGCTCATACTTGTAGAAATATTAAGCTAAAATTTATATTTTTATAAGCAGAAGCAGCTAAAGCTTATGTACTTAGTCCAGCTCTACTAGCCTCCAAATGCACCTGATCTATCACATTTTAGCATTTTAATGTGATAAGGCAAAGCTAAGATAGAGAAATTATGGTTAGACTAAATAATCTAAGTACAATTTATGGTTAGGCTAAACAATTTAACACTTATAATTGGATATCACTACTAATTATAATATAAGTATTAGCCAGGGTGCACAACTAATGCATATAAGTAAGAGAAGGAAAGAAAGAAAAGGAAAGTAAAAGGAGTAAGATTACTCACTTAAAATACATTCTATCCTGTAATGAAATAAGGGTAAAGGCATCCTAAATAGGCTAGAAAAGAACTAATGTGCATATAAAAGTAAATGAAATATAGTACGTATATGTTCAATGAATTTATGCTGAGTAAAAAAAAAAAGAAACATTGAAGTATTTAAAGTGATAAAATAACAACATTCACTGTAATTCTATAAGAACTGTAAACAAGTAAAGTACAGTACAAATCATGAAAATGTAAAGTATAGTAATTGAAGGAAGATCTTAGCCTCTTGGTCTAAGATACACATAGCCTAGGATTATGCTAGGTAACATAGCTAAAAGGCTATGATGAGTCTTCACAATCAATAGGATTGTAAGAGAACTCATAATATATTTAATTGAAGTTACTTTAAGAAATTATTCATTTTTGCAGGGACTTATAAAATGAAGCGAGGAGTTAAACACGTCTGTTTAATTAGTAAGGAAAATGGGGTTTCAAATATAGCAAATACTCATATTTATTCTCTGAGAATATGAGGTTTCCTTATCTCTCCAAATTAGCCTAGCCATGGCTACATCAATTGTCAACCCCTAAATCATTTAATATGAAAGTTTTATTCATGCTCAATGTTTTATGTGAATGATTAAAATGAATAAGGCTCAAAGCTAAGTGAGCATTCAAGAAAATTTAATAATTGCAATTAAGTGATATCCAAAGTTATCTAATTTTAATGATCTACTTAATGATTGGAGAAAAATGAACTCCCAATTGACTTTGAGATATTGATCTCAAGTCAATTGTAAGTAATAGTAGTAATTGGGGTTTTAAAAATAATAGTTTCATTTCATTTTTATGAGATGACAAAATAGTTTATAAGTATAACAATACAAATATAAACTAGTTCTATTTTTGTCCTAAATCATAAGATTCAAATAAGTTAACTAAATCAAGGCTTTGGTGTCTAGTAGAGAAGGATTGAAGTTATGAAATTATCAAACTTAAGGAAAAATAGAAGTTAAGGTTCAATTCACTAAAGTTCTCTAGCTATGTTGTAGTTTGAAAGATCTACCCAAGTCAAATACTAATCTAGCTAGGTCATAGTAAAATTAAAGGTTTAAAGTAAGGGAGTGAAGGGATTATGAACTATAAGTTCTATATTTTCTAAGAGTTAAAGGTTAAGGAAATCAATAGGATTTCTAAACTATTCTAACTGAATTTAGGACTCCTATTACAAGTTCTTAAAGAACTTAAGTGAGGACTTAAGGACTAAGGTATAGTGAACTAAGCTCTAGTATAGTCACTTAAAGCTAGTCCTAGTTGATTTATAATCTACAACTACAATAGCATTAAGGCTAACTACTCTTAATGGATGCAATGATTTAGATCTAAGGATCAACTACAATTTATATTGTAAATCAATCCTAAGGTTTCAACCATAGGATTAAAAAGGTAAACTAAGTATTTTGCAATTGATTCAAGTATCTAAATTAATGAGAACTAAGCTCAAACATAAGTAATATAAATTAACATGGGAGGAAAATAAATGTGGCATGTTAGCTATCCTAAGGTTATAAATACCCATAACATGTAAATTTAAGAAATTAAGAATCATCACAATAACACTAATTAGGAAGCCCAAAACCTAAAATCACTAATTATTATCCAAAGGAAATAATATACATATATTTAGAATCCTTATAATATAAGGAGAAAAATGACACTAAGTAGGTCAAATTTGAACAATATTAGAAAATTAGGGTTTTCGGGACTCTTAATTAGGGTTAAAAAGTGATTAAGAAAATTAGGATTTCAATGTTAAATTTGATTTCATATTATTGATCCTCACATTTTTGTGAGTGAAATTGACTATTTGATCATTTAATTTGGACATTATATGATCAAATTAGGGCACATACAATGATGAAATTAATTTATAATTAATTAATTAATTTTAAATATTCAATAATTAAAATATTTATCACAATAAAATTAAATTGCATATTATTAATTTACTCATTTTTGTGATCAAAATGGTATATAATTTTGTAATATTTGGATTAATATTTTTAAAGGTATTCATAAATAAAGAAAATTGCATTTAATATAATTTAATTAAATTAACTAATCCATCTATCATCAAATCAACCGATGGATTGATTTAAAATAGGGCACAGAAAATTAAAACAGCACGAGAAACTAAATAGAGGATGGATGACGGGCACAGAAAACTGTGTAGCGCTGAATCCAGCACTGCGAGGAATTCCTGGCAATGACGTGGCGACCCCACGGATCACCACGCATCACAAAGAGACGACGCGGGTTTGAAGTGCTTAACGGGTCCGGTCCGAGAAGGTGCAGCAGACCGACCCGGTTCAAAATCAAACCATCATTCCCGTCAAGACTGAATGATTAGGAAATTAGGGTTTTGCCATGCGACTGATTTTGATCATCTCATGACCCAAACCAGTCGTCGTTCTTTAGGTCTTTTGAAGATCTATTAGACGACGTACAAAATAAGACCAAAGATAATCTCCATCGCTAATGAGATTAGACCCTAAAAAAAATTTAGGGTTAATGATTCGGTGATGAAGCTTGGCCGAAATTTTAAGCTTGATTGAAAGCAAATGAGCTTAAGGAATTGCCAAAAATTAATCCAATAGAGGATAACAATAATGAAGAAAATGAAGGAGAGCAAATGCAGAATTTAAATGGTAAAGTCAAGAGTCTTATCTTATGTCACTGCCTCTACCGAGAAAGATGGTGGAACTAGGGTTCGGGAGAGCTTTAGACGACGATCGCAGCAACTCAAGAGGTTTTTAACAGCTTAGTAATAATCGAAAATGAGGGAATGGAGCCTAGGGAAAAGCCGTAAGGCCGAGGAATGATGTTTGCTAGTATGGCGTCAACACTCACCAGCCACGATCGTGAATCACGACAGGGGCGTACAGGAGAGGGATCATGGCTGTTGGATCAAATGCGCAATCCAACGGTCTAATCAAACCCACAAACAGCAGTCGTGAGATCCGATCAAAATGAAGACGACGGCTCAGATCGCACGGGATCGCTGTCCCGTGCCTCGCTTCCCATAGCGGATCCGCGCAGTTGATTTATTTGGCCAATGGAATTATTTAATTTATAATATATATATATATATATATATATATCGATTTATTTATATTATTTAAAATAATTAATCATACCCATTTATTACATAAAAATTAAATAACCAAATGCGCTCCGAAAAATCCTAAAAATTTACCCTTACCCAATTGAGATGTGGGGAACTCAAAAATACAATCGGATTTTTGATCGGAGGTCAATTCAATTATCTTAATTTTTTGGGTATTTAAATATTAATAAAATATTCGGGAAAAATTTGACAACTTCCAAACACTTCCAAAATACTACCTCTAACTAATTTGGGTGTGGTGAGTCTAATGGTAGACTCTATTTTTTATTCTGAGGTATAAATAAATTAGGCATTCTCAGAATTATCAAAAAGCTAGGAAATATTGGAAATTGCCAAATGATCTTCAAATCGTATGAAAATAGAAAAGAAAGCTCCTATACTATTATAAGACTAATGGAAAAAAGAGTGTTACTAGGGTTGTTACAGACTCCCTCTTTAAAATGAGTGTCACCCATGACACACAACAAACAAAGACAAGGAAATTGAAAATACATAAGGAAGTTTAAAGAACAATAACGAAAATGAAAGAACTAAAACTACATGATTTAAGAAAATAATTATGGGAACTTCTTTAGCATGTCATCTTATTTCTCCCATGTGGCTTCACCTACTGGATGATTATGCCAGTGGACTTTGATCATAGGAATACTACAGTTTTCTTAACTGCTTAAGATCCCACCCCAGAATTGCAACAGGTTTAACGATGAAAGTCAGATTGGGTTGCAGTTCCATTATAGGTATCTGAACATGCAGTTCCTACTGGATGATTTAGCAAACACCTCCTTAGTGATGATACATGAAACATATTATGCACAGGCGAGAAGTATTCTGGCAACTCTAATCTGTAAGCAGATGTTCCAATTCTCTCGATAACTTCAAAGGGTCCTAAATACCTTGGACTCAGCTTTTTAGAAACACTGAATCTCACCACACCATGCATCGGACTAACTTTAAGATAAGCCCTATCGCCCACTTGGAACTTCAACTGACAATGATGAGCATCGTGATATTTATTTTGTCTATCCTAAGATACGGTCATATTTCGCTTGATCAGTTGAACTTTCTTAGTGGTCTCTTCTATTAATTCGGAGCCATAAAGTTGAGAGTCTCCTATTTTAGTCCAAGTAATTGGAGTTGTACATCTCCTACCATAAAGAGCTTCATAAGGAGACATACCAATACTGGACTGATAACTATTATTATAGGCAAACTCAACTAACACTAAATGATCTTCCCATGATCCACCGAAGTCTAAAATACAAAGACGCAAGAGATCTTTCAAAATCTGATTAACACACTCAGTCTGACCATCTATCTAGGGGTGAAAAGCAGTACTCAATGCCAAATTCATCCCCAAGTCTTGCTGAATAACTGACCAAAATCTAGAAGTGAACATACTGTCCATGTCAGAAACTATATAATTCAGTGTACCATGCAAAACAATGATATCCTTATGATAAAGCTTGGCTAACTTCTTAACATAATTTATCTGACAGATAGCTAGGAAATGAGCTGACTTGGTGAGTCTATCAACAATCACTCAAATAGAGTCAGAACCAGATCTACTCTTAAGGAAACCTACAATAAAGTCCATGAAAATGTCGAACCACTTCCATTCAAGAATATCTAAGGGCTTAAGAAGTCCACCAGGCTTCTAGTGTTCGGCCTTGACCAAGGAACAGGGATGGCACTTGGAAATGAAAATGGTTGTATACTGCTTTATGCCAGACCACCAGAATGAATTTTTAACACCCTAATACATCTTATTGCTTCCGGGATGAACAGTGTAACCATAGTTATGGGCTTCTGACAGTATTTGCAAGTATAGGCTCTTAGGAATCCATAATCTA